>ML797857.1:139636-160807 GCA_009831015.1 Picea engelmannii
CATGACCATTGATGAGTATGAACGAAGTTTTCTGGAACTACTGAAGTATGTTCCATTCATCAAAGACGAGGTTGTAAAAATTCAAAGGTATCTAAGTGGACTGCCACCTTCTATGGGTGACAAGATTCAATATGATGATCCTAGGACTATGGAAGAGACAATGAGAAGGGAGACATGCTTGTATGAACAACAAAGAGAAAGGCCTATCCTTCGGAAGGCTTGGGATGACCAGAAGAGGTTTAAGAAGGAACAGAGGCAAAAGGGAAACAAGCCTCCCTTTTTCAGGAACAGTCCTTGGGGACAGTCATCTTTTAGAGAGCCTAGGAAAGTTGAAGGGAGTGAGCAGATGCCAATACCACCACCTATGGAGTGTTGGAGATGTAAAGGGAACCATAGGTACAGAGACTGCCCCCACACAAAAGATAAAGCGAGAATTATCCATACTGTTCAACAAGCTGAAATAGTGGAGGATATGGACATCAAAATGCCAAGGATCTATGTAGCCCTGGACAACAAGCAAGCAGAATTTCAATCGCACATGATTGAAGTGGAAGGTATGATTAACAACCAGCCACTCATTATTTTAATTGATTCAGAGGCTAGCCATAGTTATGTAGATCCTAGGGTGGTGGAAATTTTGCGTTTAACAAGAAGCACACATGAAAAGTGTTGGCTAGTGCAGTTAGCCAGAGGAACCAAAAGGAAGGTCACTGAATTGGTTAAGTCATGTTCAGTGGACATGAAAGGATTGAGCACTAAGGCTGAATTGAATATTTTTCCTTTAGGCTCTTACGACTGCTTAATTGGGATGGACCGGTTGGACCAACACCATGCCCTTCTGTACTACCGTAACAAGAGGTTTACATGCCTGGATGAAGAGGGAAATCAGGTAACATTCCAAGGAATTCCCAGAGTCGTGGCTGTTAGAGAAATCTCAGCCATGCAACTGAAGAAGTGTTACAGGAAAGGTTGTCAATTATTTGCAGCCCGTGTGGGAGAAGCATCCAGAGATGCAACCTCGAAGTTGGAAGACCATGAGGTACTCAAAGAGTTCAAGGATGTATTTCAGGAGTTACCTGGACTACCTCCGAAGAGGGACATTTATTTTTCTATAAATTTGATACCAGGAGCAACTCCAGTTTCAAAAGCTCCTTATAGAATGAGTACACCAGAGATGAAAGAGTTGCAATTGCAGCTCGAAGAGCTACTAAAGAAGGGGTACATTCACCCCAGTGTGTCACCTTGGGGAGCCCTGGTCCTATTCGTGAAGAAGAAATATGGGACGTTTAGACTGTGCGTTGATTTTCGGCAGTTGAATAAGGTAACTGTCAAGAACTAGTATCCTCTGCCAAGGATCGATGATCTTTTTGATCAGTTGAAGGACGCGAAAATATTTTTAAAAATAGATCTCAGATAAGGATATCATCAAGTGAGAATAAATGATGAGGACATTAGCAAGAATGCCTTTAGAACAAGGTACGGTAATTATGAGTTCATGGTGGTGCTGTTTGGATTGTCAAACACACTTGATGTTTTCATGTGCTTAATGAATGGTGTATTCGGGGACTATTTAGACAAGTTTGTCATAGTCTTCCTGGACGACATCTTGGTGTATTCCAAGTTAGAGGAAGAGCATGAGAAACACCTGAGAATGGTGTTGTAAGTGTTGAGAGAACACCAGCTGTATTCCAAGTTGAGAAAATGCTCATTTTATCAAAGGCAGATCCATTACTTGGGACATATTATTTCAAAAGAGGGGATCGTTGTGGATCCTGAAAAGGTTGAGGCCATCCGAGAATGGTCAGCACCAAGGAATGTGGTAGAAGTTAGATCTTTTATGGGTCTGGCAGGCTACTACAGAAGGTTTATAGCCGGATTCTCAAAGATAGCTCACCCTATCACTTCCTTGCAAAGGAAGGAGAAGAAGTTTCATTGGACTAAAGAGTGTGAGAGAAGTTTCCAGTGACTGAAGTAGTTGTTAACCAAAGCTCCAATCCTGAAGATTGCAGATCCAAATATGGATTTTGTGGTGTGAACAGATGAGTGTAAGGAGGGACTGGGAGGAGTTCTCAGCCAAGAGGGATTTGTAATCTGTTATGAATCCTGAAAGTTGAAAGAGCATGCAAGGAATTATGCCACTCACGATTTAGAGCTGGAAGCAATCGTCCATGCGTTGAGGAAATGGAGACATTACCTCATGGGAAGGAGATTCGAATTGAGAACAGACCACAACGGTCTGAAGCATTTATTTGATCAGCTGACTTTAAATGCCATGCAAACCAGATGGTTGGAGTTTCTGTGTAAATATGACTTTGATATCAAGCATATCAAAGGGAAAGAAAATAAGGTGGTTGATGCACTCAGTAGAAAAGTGCACGAATTACATGCTACAACCATTAGCATGTACAAGACTGAGATTAAGGACAAAATTTTGGAAGCTGCAAATGTTGATTTGTAGCACAGAGGTCTGGTAGCAAAGCTACAACAGTGTGAGAGACCACAGACCCAGGGAAGTTACACCTTGGGAACTGATGGCTTACTTCCGTATAAAAACAGAGTGTATGTACCCAATGTCTGAGAATTGAAGCTGGAAATTCTAAAAGAAATGCATAACGTGGCTTATGCTAGACATCCTGGATATCAAAAGACTGTGGTAGCAGTAAAAAACCATTACTTTTGCTCGTGTCTAAAGAAATAAATTACTGAATACATCGCCAGATGTATGGACTGCCAAAAAGTTAAGGCTGAGCATAGGCACCTAGCAGGGTTGCTACAACCTTTACCCATTTCTGAGTGGAAATGGGAAGTGGTGACAATGGATTTTATCACAGGATTGCCCATAACAAGAAAGTAGCATGATTCAATCATGGTGGTGGTGGACAAGCTTACAAAAGATGTCCATTTTATTCCACTGAAAAGCACTCAGAAGGTAGTAAATGTTGTTGATATCTTCTTAAAAGAAGTAGCACGCTTGCACGTAATTCCTAAGATGATTGTGTCTGATAGGGACCCGAAATTCACTTTGAATTTCTGGAAAGGACTGTTCAAAGGATTCAGAACGAATCTGAACTTTAGTACAACGTATCATCCTGAGTCTGAAAGATAGACAGAGAGAGTGAATAGAGTAATAGAAGACATGCTGAGAAGGTATGTGATGGATAAACCATCAAGATGGGAAGACTACTTGTATTTGGTAGAATTCGCCTACAATAATGGGTATCACGCATCGTTGAATATGAACCCATTTGAATCACTTTATGGAAGAAAGTGCAACACTCCAGTGAGCTGGGATAATCTAGCTGACAGAGCAGTGGTTGGGCCTGAGATGCTCAATGAGATGGAAGACCAAATGATAAGAATTAAATAGAATTTGAAAGCTGCCTAGGACAGGCAGAAGAGTTATGCTAATAAGAACAGAACCCATAGAGAATACAAAGTGGGTGATCATGTTTTCCTGAAAGTAAAAACTAATAGGAGTTCCCTGAAGCTGGGAAGTTGCGTCAAGTTGGCAGCAACATTTTGTGGGCCAGTTGCATACATGCTTGCATTACCTGCATCTATGATTGTACATAATGTGTTTCATGTTTCATTGCTTAAGAGATATATACCTGATGCTAATCATGTTATCAATTGGAATGTAATTCAAGTGGAACCAAATGGTGTCATGCAAGTGCATCCTGTGCGCATATTGGACAAGAAAAGAAAACAACTCCGGAATTGAGCCATAGAGCTTGTAAAGGTCCAGTGGACCTGGTACGGTCCTGAGGATGAAACATGGGAGAATGAAGATGTTATGCGGGCAGAGTACCCACTTCTTTTTTAAAATTTTGAAAATCTTGCAGAGACAGTGTAAGGTTGCACTGAGGACAGTGCAGAAATAAGGGGAGGGGGATTGTAGTGTCCCCAAGATTGAGCCCTTTGTAAGTCTGATGTATGAAATGAATTGTAAATATGTGTTATAGGCTGGTGGGATTATGTGATTGTTAGGGAAGAGAGCCTAAGGGTTGGAGGCCAAGGGCCTGATTTTGTACCTGTATGTATGCAGCACATTAATAAAATATAAACACCACCACGTCCAGACTTACCACGATGAATGAGTGATGCGGGACTAAGCTTCCACAGAGTGGGCAAGGAATTAGGGGCTAGAAGGTGGGAAAAGGGGCTAAATGTTGAGCCTAGGGGCTTAAGCCTTGGGAATAATATTTTATTATTATTCCAAAGAACATGTGCATTTTATGTTTTTTTTTTCCTAAGTTCCTGGCAAGGGGAAAATGTGCAAAGGGGATGCATGTTGATGGAACACATGCAGTTCCAAGGGTGACAAGTGTCAACCCTAGTGCATGCAAATAAAATGGCCAAGATAAACTGTGAGAGGGGTTCCTCCTCCATTCGACCCCTAACTACCTGAGGTGAACTAGTCTGACCTCTGCAGAGAAACCCTCGTGCATCTTCTGAACCAAAAGGCATGTATCTATGTTCGTTCTAGGATAACCGATACATCCTCTATATGAACAGTTCGAACTTGTGTTGACCCCTGCATGGATTTTTTGTCACGCGTCCTCGAGAACTAGAGCGTGAGTCTATCCTGTGTTGTTGGATTGAGAAATAAGAAGTGACCTGCCATTGTTGAACCTGTTGGAAAGCCCATGTCTGTTTTTTCCGTGGGTTGTTGTGGCCACGTAGTGCTGGAGTGTGTGTGGCTTGTTGGCCAGTTTTGCAACACTCTCTCCCAGTGATAGAGGTGATTGAGGTTGGAAGAATAGGTGGCTTGGCCTGTGAGTGACTCTCTCCAGGTGAGAGAGAGGAAGGAGAGAACTCCTAGAAGGAACCCTATAGCTACCATAGAGCTCGGAGACTTTTGGTCTGGTCTATTGCTGTAACCCAAGGCAAGGGAGGTTAGCAGACAAAGGACTATCTAGGTGATAGAGAAGGTGTATACTCCTGGGGTGGAACATGCATGTGGGGAAGGAGAGTCTGTGGGCAGTGAGCATGAGTGGTTCCTGGGAAAGAATTTCTTCCTTGTGACTGTGTGTTTTCCCTGTAACCTCAGCCTAGCCTAGGATTCCCTACCTTGGGGGTGGATCTTAGTCCCAGCTCGGGGGTGACCTACTGCTGAGTTGACGAGAAGTGTGGTCTAAGGCTGGGAGGTTCATGGAAGGCTTGCACTTGGTTGGTGGAACTGCCACTGTTTCAAAGATAAGTACCAGATGATGCTTTAATTATGTTTTTGTATCCCTGTGTATTATAATTATCACGTATTCTACTGTGCATTTGGATTAATGTTATTGCCATGGATTATTTATGTTAGTAATAATTCTTAGGATTACTCTAAGCTTAAATGTGTTTCATTGCTTAAAATGCATGTTTTTTTATAATCTAAGAGTGAGTGTTATATTTCCGTGAAGTATGGTAACAGAAAGGTTGCTACAATTCCACTTCAGTTGTCTGATTCAATTTGTAGGGTGGATTTCCTTTAACCTCAATAACCACTCCTGCAACAAATGCGGGAAATCATAGAAAAATACCTCATGCAAGTCACTAAACACATATTTGTCAAGATATTTGTGCGGTGTTAACTTAGGGTTTCTATTGTCCTTCTGTGCAAACTCAATTTCCTTTGTTTTCAACCATCTTTCAATATCCACCTTCATTGGATTCCATGGCCTGAACATTCCGTTCTATACTTTCATTCTCCACGTGTTTCTTCAATGGATCCCATCCACTCAATCTTGTGCAGTTCCAGCCAGCAACATAACCATTTTTTGGTTTTACTCTCTTACTTCTTCTTGGGTTGACCTAGGTTCAGATCTTAATAGGTTTCCAACAAAACCCTCAAAAACTGTCGGTCCTCCTGGTAAATCGGAAGGAAACGCTGCGCATAGGGTGCATAACACAGTCTCACCCAAGATAACTTTTATGGGTGACTGCAATACTCAAGTGTTTGTAGTCTAGGAATGAGTAGGGATCTAAGATTGTGTTTTTTCTTCCTTATGCATTATCCTTGTTAATTATTCGATTACTTATATGATTTATTCATCTTTAAACCTATGCATGCATGCTAATATAACTACTTTAACCATTCATTCATAAGCTAATGATCAACAGAAAGTAAACATTCATTAACAATCACACATAACACAAGGTTTACCATGGTTCAGCCCCTCCTAGGGCTACGTCCACAAAGATATGGCTTCTCTACTCTTTTATTTATTCTGCTGCAAAATCGTGCACTATGTGCATTACATATTCAGTAGTATAATCAAGTTTGAGGGTAAGAAACCTCTATGAGGTTGACTAGATCACACCGGGCTTCTCATCCTGTGACATAACCCTCAATAACTAACTTACTCAATATAATAATTATTATCCTCAACAACATACAAAATTCATAATAATCAACTCTCTTCCTTATTATCTTAACCGACCTCTCGTATATATCTCCTCTCCCTAGACCTCCTAGGTCCTTATTTATATTATTTTATCGACCTATAGCCGTTAAAATCCTGTTAAAAACCCTACACCTATCATGGTTAAGCTTGTCTGCCTGTGCACCATGTTTCTTTTCCTCTTGCATGTTGCTTTTCCTTCTTTTTCTGCATGCTGCTTTCTTGCCACCTATTACACGCACTCCAAAATTAGGTCTTCCTTTCCAAAAATAGGTCTTTCCCAAAATAGACCTACGCCCAACAACTTCCTATTACAATTAAATAGATGTATTCAATAGGAAAACATTATTATTTCCATAAATCATGGTAGAAAGCATAATTTCATCAATATTAATTTGGATGAAAGATTGCATGTTTCCACAAAACATATTCAAAGCACACATGTTGAGGGTGAGAAGGTTCAAATTTTTAAATATTTTAAACTTATTATGGAGTAAATATGTGTTGCATTCATATTTTCATGTTATAGATATGGATGATGTGGATATTGTTTTGGGATATACTTGAATGGAATTAGTCAGTACAATTAATATTAATGTGCAAAATAATTTTTTGAAGCTTTGGTATAATAGAAAGGAAATTATATTGCGGGATATTTTTCTTACTAAACAAGAGGGGCCTAAGGGGGAACTTGAATACGCCTTTGCAAAGAAACTAATTGAAATACCTATTGAAACATTATATGAAGAGTCTGATGTTGAATCAAAAGAAGAGATTACAAAATCACATGAATAAAATCCCCAAGAAGGGCATAAAGAAGCTAAGGAGATAACTAACTTAAAATAACCACATGTTGAAGAATTGAATAAAGGAGAATTAATAGATATGGCTGTATATTTCCACCCACACCACCTGGAGAAACAACAATCATCAAGGTAATGGTAGTAGTATTATCATATTTACTATGGATCAACATGGAACCAAAAAGGCAACTAGTATGGAGGCACACAAAGGACTAAAAACAATGCATGGGGATATCATAGTAACATAGTGAATACATGGATCCCAAGGAGAAACCATAATCAATATTGAGGAGGAAAGACCACAATTGGACCCCATGTCCAAATTTCACTTGGATATATGGATGCTCGTGCATGGTATCACTTGACAACATTTCTTAGCAAGTCATATTATATGGCTTCTTCCCATGTTTTGGGGATGAAACATGCAAAGGTGAATGGGGTGCAATGTACCTAGGGAGGTATGCAAGGGGATAATGGATGTAATGTGGCTATAATGATGGAATAGGTCCAATTTGTAGTTTATCATTAATAAATAGGTCCAATATACAGTTAAAACAAAATAATATAATAATAAGGGGTAGTTGTCCTAGACCGCTAAGAATACTCATCAGCATCAATGTCATTGATATATGTTAAATTATTTGTATTGTGACAAGAATGGTTTGTGGAGTGATTCCTTCCATGATGAGTATTTGATGGGGTTTTTTTTACATGTGGTTCATTGCACCAAAGACTAGTAGCTCGCTACATCCACAGAATCCCCCCCTGAAATCCATGAGAGAACATGGGGAGGCTAGGATTGGCGAGATATTGATTTCTCAACATCACGATAAACATACTCAACAACAAGAGTATCGTATAGACCCATTAATGGAATCATATATCACTTACAAGGAGTTTAACTCGGGTGGGGAGGATAACAACCATTCCTCCCAACCACCCAAGCTCCATCAAATGGACTATTATTTGATGGTGTTCTTTATGGTGTGAATATTTTGGTATCTTTGAAGTTTAAGGGTTTATTTTTTAAGTTAAATGTTAGCTTCTCTCTTATATATATCAAGGTTTACTACATCCATAGTTCCACAAGAAGTCCTGAAAATAATACCCAAATTGGTTGAATGAAGACATACTCACTTTGGAGGTCAAATTTGGTTCTCCACTATTTTAAATGAAAAAATAATGGACCCCAGTACCACCTTTTATCCAGTATAACATTTACTTCCTTCTCTAATTTGAACTTGAAGGAGAGCCAACTGTGCATCAAGATAGTGAATTTTAACAAGGCTTTCTCCCTTAACTTGCTTTCCCATAAAACGCCCTGTGACTGCTTTTCCCATCAGGGATTTAACTTCTTCTATAACAATATCTTCACCAAGAACCATTTTTATTCTTTTCTTTCTGGGCCTTATGAACTTTTTATTCATCTTCATTTTCCACAACTTCTATTCTAACTTGTTCCCACCTTATTCTAAAGGATTTTCACCCTTTTTATCCACCTCTAATAACACTCCTACAACTAACCCTAGTTCTTCTTCATCACCATCTCTTGGAACCGACTCATTGCTTAGAATATTTATATAGGATTCGAAGGAGGCACTCAAAACCCTTGGTCCTTCCCCATGAGTCATCAAAACTATGCCTTTGTTTGAGATCAAAGTGATTTTTCCTCCTACACACGGGTTTCTAGAACAAGAATCTAATAGAATTCATTCTAGGATTGTAGTAATAAAATTTATGTCCTAGCAATGCACTCTCACTAGCTTTGGAATTTACTCTGCGAACATTATCAATTTGATCATCCCATCCTTGCACCACATACTTGGTTCTATTATCACATGCTTCACTCCTTAAAGTTTTGTTAGGGATATCTATAATAAACATTGTTTTCATTGATTTCAAAGATAGGGGGAGACTATAGATGTCCAAGATAAATAATAAAAGATGGAGATTGTTGGAAATATTGTTTTTGAATTTTTTTATGCTCAGTTTGGATACCCTATATTTGAAGGATTTTTTACTCTAAATACCTAGCTCAAATGGGAGCATAGGTTATATGGTTGAAAAAATTATTTCGATACCTTTCCAATGATATATGGCACTCTCTCTAACTCCTTAGGAATGAGGAGATATGATTTTTTTTTTTCAAACTACCCAGCCAGAAAGTTCAGGTCGACCCAACCTGTCTTTACAGATCGGCCCTAAAAGTGAGCACATAAACACTATAAATACAAGATAGATGTGTGCATTTGAATAGAAAACAATCAAGAAGATCAAGTTTGAGGTGTGAAGAATATATTTGAGGTGTGCAAGAGAAGTTGGAGAGTATTCTTGGGGTCTAAAGGTGTGCAAGAGAATGTTTCTTGAAGTTTTAAGGGTACGCTATGAAAGAATAAGGTCTATGATAATGTAAAGTAAGTTTTTTTGAGGTTGTGATGTTGTAGTATGGGATTATACTCTAGGAATGACGCTATGAGGTTCGCTAGGGAATGAAGGATAAACCTATCTTGGGTTTGAATCTATGTCTGGGGTATCAAGCAAGGAGAGGTGATGGAACATGAAAGTTAAGGGTATGATGATGATGTGAAGTGCATGAAGTATGAATCATGGAGGTGAATTCGGAAGTAATTTGTGTGTGAAGATATTAGATTGGTGCCTATAAATGTCTTACTAATTTGGTGCTCAATTGAGGATATTTGTGTCTCTAGGAGGTTGGTGCCTACACAATATCTTCTTGAGTTGGTGCTCAACTGAGGAAATCAGTGTCTCCAGTATATTGGTGCTTACACAATATTTTGCTGAGTTGGTGACCAATTAAAGAGATTGGCATCTCCAGTAGGTTGGTGCTTAAAATATTTGTAACAGTAGGTTGGTGCCTGCAAACATTTATAAAGATAAGTTTTTGTGGTTTTCTCCCGCAAGGGTTTCCAAGTTAAACTTTGTGTACCATTTTTTGAGTTTACATGCATTTTCTATTTTAAAGTTAATGAATGATTGATCAATTAAAGTAAAAATTATCTTATATTGATTCATCCCCCCCCCCCCTCTTAGTATAAGCATAAGTTCAACAATTGGTATTAGAGTTGGTTCCTTCAGAAACAATTTAATCAGTAGAAGGAAGATCTTGAGCACATATGGATTGTAAGGAAGGTCTCCCTACAAATAGAGTAGGAAAATTTGTTGCTAAATTTACATATTCAAAAGGGAAAGACAATTATGATGACAACAATAATGATAAAGAAGAACACAACAATAGAAGCAAACCTTATAGACACAAAAGAGGAAAATATACTAAGAAGAAGAGTTTTTACTCTAGAGAGGACAATAGCTCATCTGAAGAAAGTGATGGATATGTTTCTGATATTGACAAAGAATAATTCATATCCATAGCCATGGATACAAAGTCTACCGATAAAGAAACTGAAGACAATCAAAAAAAAAAAAAATCAGATTAAGAAGAAGAAATTGATGAGGAAGTGAATTTCGAAGTAGAACTCATTAGTGCCTTAGAAGAAATAGGCAAACTCGGGGGAAATAATAAAAAGCATAGAGATAAATTGTAGAAATATGAAAAGAAGGATCATGATCTTAATGAAATAGAAAAAACATTTATCATCTTGAAGACTCAACTAGAAGAGACAAAAATGATAGAATAAGTGGTGAGGAGCCAATTGAAACAAAAGTAAGAAAATTGCGAGAATCTAGAAGATGAAATACTCTCCTTAAAAAAGGAACTAGAGAAAAAAAATGATCAGTTGAATAGAAGCTTCAAGTTTGGAAAGAGTACTGAAATATTATATAATATTCTTAGCTTCCAAAGGTCACCATTCATTAAGACAGGTCTTGGCTATGAGGAAAAACAAAATACCCCCGAGGGATATGCAAACACTAAGGTCACAAAGCCACCAAAAAGGAAAATGAAGAAAAGCCTAAAATCTATGCCAATATTCTCAAGGGATCCAACAACAATGAAAGCAACAACAAGAAAGGAAATGATGACTAGTAGAAATATGATTATTCTCGCAAGAATGAGTTCAAAAGAGCCATTCCACCAAGAAGACTTTTCACAACCCGACACCAAAATATATTTCTTGGTTATTGTTTTTCTTTCAATAATTTTGGTCGTGAAGAAATAGATTGTAGAACTTATACAAGAAGTGATCACATGAGAGATAGAAATAGAGGTTCTTATAAAACCTCAAAGAATGACACAATAAAACCAAAATTTCTCATGGGTTTGTTGATATAAAATACAATTCATTTTCTCCCCTACTTGATTACAATATTGAATGTTATAAGTGCAATAACTATGGGCACATAGCATGTTACTATAGAAGCAACATAATAAAGTCTCCTAAACAAAACAAGGAAGAATGTGTTCTTACCAAGAATAGAGAAGAATGTAACATAAAGGTGTGGAAAAGGAAGCACGAAGAACCAAAGAAGGAAGAATGTGGACTTTCAATGTATGCTCAAAACAAAGGAAGCCAATGGTACATTGATAGTGGATGTTCAAAAAACATGACAAATGATTAGAACAAATTTCTCACCCTAAAGGATGAAAAAGGATGCAGTGTTACCTTTGGGGATAATGCTTCTCCAAGGATAGTTGGAAAAGGTATCATTAGTCTTGATAATGGAAACACTAAAACACACAATGTACTGTATGTTGAAGGGTTATAACACAATGTTATAAGTGTTAATAAAATGTGTGATCAAGGTTACAACCTCACATTTCATTCTAAAGGATGTGAGATTAAGAAAACAAGTTCAGGAAGATTAGTGGAAAATGAAAATAGAACCCCGAGCAATGCATACGTTCTCGATGAAGTCAAAGGATAAAAATGTTGTATGGGAGAAATATCCTTCTCATATCATTAGTAAAGAGAAACACAAGCTCAAGGGGATCAATCTTTTTCCATTGATATCGAAAGGGGAGAAGTTGCAGACAAAGGAAGAATTGCATACATAAGGAAAGTTGCAAACATGGGGAGTATTACATAATTGACTAATGGTTGTCATAAATGAAAAAGGAGGAGATTGTTGGAAATATTGTTATCATTAATGTCAAAGACAATGAGAGACTACATATTTCCAAGATAAATATTGCAAGATGGAGATTGTTGGAAATATTGTTTTTGGATTTGTGATGCTTAGTTTAGATACCCTATATTTGAAGGAGTTTTTTTCTCTAAATACCTAGCTCAAATGGGAGAATAGGTTATATGTTTGGAAATATTATTCTGGGACCTTTCCAACCGTATATGGAACTCCCTCTAACTCCTTAAGAATGAGGATATATGAATTTTTTTGTCAGATAACCTAGCCAAAAATTTCAAGTCGGCCTAACCAGTATTTACAGGTTGGCCCTAAAAGTGAGCATAGAAACACTATAAATACAAGATAGATCTGTGCATTTGAAGAGAATCCAAGCAAGAAGATCAAGTTTGAGGTGCACAAAAGATATTTTAGGTGTGAAAGAGAAGCTAGAGATTATTCTTGGGGTCTAAAGGTGTGCAATATGAGTTTTCTTGGAGTTTTAAGGGTATGCTATGAAGGAATAAGGTCTATGATGCCACAAAGTGAGTTTTTTTGAGGTCGTGATGTTGCAATATGGGATTATACTCTGGGAATGATGCTACGAGGTTTTCTAGGGCATGAAGGCTAAATATGACTAAGGTTTGAATTTATGTCTGGGGTATGAAGAAAGGATATGCGTTGAAACGTGAAAGTTAAGGGTATGATGATGTTGTGAAATGCACGAATTATGAAGCATGAAAGTGAAGTCAAAAGTACTATGTGTATGCATATCTTCTATTGGTGTATATACAGGTCTTACTGGGTTGGTGCTCAACTGAGGAAATTGGTGTCTCCAGTAGGTTGGTGCCTAGACAATATCTTTATAAGTTGGTGCTCAGATGAGGAGATTGGTGTCTCCAGTAAGTTGGTGCCTAAACAATATCTTGTTGAGTTGGTGCTCAGTTGAGGATATTGGTGTGTCCAGTGGGTTGGTGAATTCAAGTTTTGTAACAGTATATTGGTGCATATACAATATATTACTTAGTCGGTGCTTAGCTCAGGAGATTGTTGTCTCTAGTGTTAGGAAAATATACTTCCACACTAAACCTAATAGAAGAGAGGAATAAATATTTAAACAAGAAAGTAAATGACAAAGTAATCACACAGAACATAAAGCTTTTAACTTGGAAAACAAAATGGGAAAACCATCATTCCTTGAGCGTATTTCTCTCTTGTTGTCTTATTCATTCAAAATAAAAGGTTACATGCCTAACCTTGGTCTACACCTAAGACATAATCGACATCATACCCTCTCGCTTTTCAGAAGAACAACCATGAGGCCAATTTGGTTAACATCTACATGACCAACAAACTAGTATGCTAAATATTAGCATGAAGATCAAATTAATACAAATACAACATGCCTTATTCATAGGATTTACAGTAGGAAAATCCCTAAAGAAAGGCACCCAAAAACGGCTACATATCCATGAAGATTACTCGATAAAAATCTAGCGAATCTCAGGATTATGTTACAATCAACTACCATTTGGATTACCATTTGACTACCACTTGACCTTAATTTGGTCTTCATTCGGTTTCCACCTGACCTCTTGATGACCTCTTTTCAGTTGACCTCTTCGACTTGTTGTCAATTACTTCGACTTCGATTTTTTCTGGTTGAACACTTAGACCTTCGAATTTCACTCCCAATCGATCCACCTCAACTAGAATTTCACTGCAAAGAATATAATAACCCAAAATTGTCCCATTCGTTGTCTTCTTTGTTGAATCGAGAGTTTCCTAAACTTTGGTTCATAGACCTAGGGAAACAATTCCCATTACCTCTCTGCACAAAGAGAAATTCACAACACTCACAGACTTGGTCAAAGAGTCTGTTATGTTTTCCAACATGTCTACTTTCTCCAACAACACCTGATTTATTTCCACAACATCTCTTACGAAAGGGTATTGTACATCAATATGATTAGTATTGGAATGATATGTTGGGTTCTTCTCCAGAAATATTGTGCTTTGACTATCACAATTTATCTTCGTATCTCTCTTGTCAAACTCGATCCTTGAACATAGTTGTTGCAGGCATATTTCTTCTTTGCTTCCATGAGTGGCTACTATGCATTCATCTTTTGTTGTTGACAAGGCTACGATTGAACATTTTGAACATATATCCATTGGTATACCTTCGTCGATCCATATCTCCAACCCGTTCGGCATTGACAAAGCCATGTACATCTACTTCACTATCATCTCCAATTCTTCCCTGGTATCATATAACATAATATTTTGTGCCACAAAAATATCTGAATACTCTCTTGACAACTATCCAATGCTCATTTTCAGGTGTCGGCGTGTATCTACTTAACACTCCCACTACATGGGAAATGTATGGTTGAGTGTAGGCCATCACATACATTAGAATACCAACAAGAATTGAATAGGGAACACATACCATGTCCTCAATTTCTTCATGTGTCTTTAAACATTTTTCAACATTTAACATTTCTCCCATAGGAATTGGCACCTTTACACGTTTGCAATCCTAGATGTTGAAACGTTTCAAGATTGTTTCAATATACTTCTTATGATTCAACCAGAGCCTTCTAATTGCTTGATCTCTTTTGATCTCCATGACCATAATGAAGTTTGTTGCACCGATATCCTTCATGTCAAACTTGGAGGATAGTTGTTTTGTCACCTCCTTTATTGCATCCATGTTGTTTCCAATCAACAAAATTTCGTCGACATACAATGCTATATATATGAAATTCCCACCTTATTTCTTGGAATATATGCCGTGATCAACTTTTCTTCTCACAAATCTTAAACTAAGGATGTATGTATCGAACTTTTGATACCACATCCTTGGTGATTGTTTTATACAATAAAGGGATCTTTTCAATTTGCACACTAGCTCTTTATTGCCCCTTACTACAAATCCTTCAGGTTGTTTCATGTAGATTTATTCTTTCAGGTCCCCACGTAGGAACATTGTCTTCACATCCATTTTCTCTATTTCAAGGTCAAATGATGCAGCCAAAGACATTAGTATTCTAATGGAAGTTAATTTGCAACATGAGAAAAAATCTCACTGAATTCGACTCCTTCGACTTGGGAATATCCTTTTCGCTACCAGTCGAGTTTTTAATTTCTCGACCTACCTATTGCGTTCATATTTTTCTAGAATGCCCACTTTCTATTGACGGGATTTCTTCCACTAGGTAATTCGACCAAATCCCACATTACATTGTTATGCAAGGATTACATTTCTTCGACCATGGTGTCCTTCTAGAGTTTACACTTTGCCGAGTCAACTTCCTCCCTGAACGACTTGGGCTCATCGTTGGTGGAAGTTAACAAAAAATGAAAAACAGAAGTTAGGAAGACTATACCTTTCGACTGGTTTTCTTACTCATTTATACATCCTTACAACTGGGGTCAGTTGTTCCACCTATTCATCTAATTCAGTCGACTCATTTGAATCATCTTCTTAGTTCCTCAGTTCAAACCTTACCTTCTCTAGATTTTTCTTTGTTTGAACCACTTCAGACTCAGACTTCCCTCTAACTTCTCTGAAGAGCACATATTGACTGTACATTATTTTCCTTAATGTAGGATCCTAGATCTTGTATCCTTTCATTCCTTCTTTGTATCAAATGAAAATACATTTGACTACCTTCTTGTCCAAATTTCTCCTCTTTTCCTTGGGAACATGAAAAAATGCATCACAGCCAAATACTTTGAGATGTGAAAGCAAAGAATTCTTACCTGACCATACCTCATGTGTATTTTTGTCGACTAGTGTCGATGAAGGAATCATATTTACCATATCTTTTTCAATGTCGACTACCTCTGCCCAAAATTCTTGTGCGAGCCCAGCACAACTGAGCATGCTCCTTACCTTTTACATCAATGTTCTATCATTCTTTCAACAAATCCATCTTTTTGTGGGGTATATGGTGTGGTATTTTTTTCATGCTATGCCACACTGCTTGCATAACTGCTCAAAATCCTTTCCACAAAATTCACCACCATTATCAGTTCTCAACACCTTTATTTTCTTGTATGTCTGGTTTTCTACAAGATATTTAAAATCTTTGAATATATCAAAAACCTTTGGTTTCTTCCTCATGAAATATATCCATGTATTCCTAGAAAAATAATATATGAAGGAGACATAATACATGGATCCACCAAGTGAAGGTGTTGTTACAGTGCCAAACACATCACTATGAACCAATTCTAGAATCACCTTTTCCCTTGTCACTCCAGATGGGAACCTAACGCGATTTTGTTTTACATATATGCAATGTTCACAAAAAACGAATTCTAAATTACATTCAGGAAAACCTTTGACCATACCTTTTTTGTGTATATCTTGAAGTCATTTTTATCCAATGTTTCTTATCCTCTTGTGCCATAGCATGGTATGGTCGACTTGGCAAAGACTTGTCAAGTCAGTTTGAATCGACTCAACCCAAGATGAGTCAATTTGAGTTGAGGTTGAGTCAACTTCAAGAAAAACGATGTTGTTTCATCCATTCAAGTCGAAATTCCCTTATAACTTGTATAGGGTTCGGATCCAAACTCCTTTCATTAAGACCATTGCACCTCTGACCATTTTGCACATATCCTTATGAAATAGAGTGTGCACTCCTTCATCACTCATCTTACTGACAAATATCATGTTTCTTGACAAACCTGGGATATGTAGCACACATGAAAGGGTTCTACTCCTTCCATCCTACAATATCAGTCAGACTCTTCCCCATCCAATAATTTTGGTTGTCAATTCATCCCTCAAGAACACATCTCCTCCTTCAGATCGTTCATATTCGCAGAACCATTCTCTATGTGGTGTTATATTATAGGATGTGCCTAAGTTGATACGATGTGCTTGAGTTGATCAACCAAACATTTTGATCATACTGTGTACTAGTCGACGCTAGATACACATCACCTCCTTTATCTGGAGTAGTATTTCTCTCAATTGACTACTTCTCATCGACTCATGTATTGACTTCCATTTCCTTCAACTTGCAGTCCCTTTTATAATTCTCAAATTTACTTCATTTCCAACATCTTCTCATCGAATAAACATGGGATTTATATCTACCCTTTGACTTAGAATTTCTACCGGATAATTTTCCTTTATCTCTATCAACCTATCAAGCTCTCGCCATTAAAACATATTTAGTAGATCATTCCATGTTCTTCCTTCTCATTTATTCTGACATTAGATATGCAACCACATCTTCTAGTGTTTATGTGGTTGAATTGCTCCCTATAGCCATGACAAAGTTATCTCAGGAGTCTAGAAAAGAACATAATAGGCTAATACATTTCTCCTCCTCAATGATTTTGATATATATAGAAAATAATTGGATTATTATGGCATTGAACACATTTAAATGCTTATTTACCAAACTACCATCACTCATCCTCAGAAGATAATATTTATTTCTAAGGAAAACTTATTTACCAGGGATTTCAACTGATACAAGCTTCCCAACTTGTCCCATAGTTTCTTGGTCAAGTCTTCACCTGAGACATTCAACAACACTGAATCTACAAGACAGTTGAATCATACTACTTTCCCTTATTTCAAGTTTTTCCCATCCTTCCCTTGACATGCCTGTCAGAATGGTACCTGGACAGACTGATGCCCATTATTATCGATCTACAAGGAGATCTTCAATTTTAAGCTTCCAAAGCTCAAAATTATAGCCATTGATTTTTTTTTTATCTTTATCCTCGAACTACTTGACATTCTCTCAGACACAACTTTTAAATATCTTTGACTTACAACTCTTAGTAGACCTAGGGCTTAGCTTAGATCCAATATTTTCAAACCAAGCTCTAATAGCACATGTTAGGAAAATACACTTCCACACTAAACCTAATAGAAGAGAGGAAGATATATTTTTAAAATAAAGTAAATGATAAAGTAATCACATAGAACACATATATTTTACCCTGGAAACCCAAATAGGAAAACCAACATTCCTTGAGCATCTTGCTCTCTTATTTTCTTATTCATTCAAAATAAAAGGTTATGTGTCTAACCTTATTCTACACCTAAGACGCAAGCGACATCGTACCCTCTTTCTTTTCACAAGAAAAACCTTGTAACCAATTAGACTTGCATCTACATGACCAACAACCTAATGCTAAATATTAGCATGAATATCAACTTAATGCAAATACAACCCGCTATATATATGATTTATAGTAGGAAAACCCTAAAGAAAGACACCCAAAAATGGTTATAGATCCACGCAGATAATTGGATACAAATCCTATGAATCTCAAGATTCAGCTACAATCAACTACCAGTTAGATTACTAGTTGACTATCGGTCGACCTTCATTTGGTCTTTAGTCGGTTGCCACACAATCTTCTGACCACCTCTTCGTCTTATTGTCGATTACTTCTACTTTTCTTGGTCGAACACTTCAACCTTCAACTTTCACTCCCAGTCGATCCACCTTGACTGGAATTTCACTGCAAAGAATATAACAACCCAACATCCAGTAGGTTGGTGCCTACAAGCTTTGTAACAATAGGTTGGTTCCTACAGAAATTTATCATGACAAGATTTTGTGATTTTCTCTCGTAATGGTTTCCAAGTTAAACTATGTGTACCGTGATTTGAGTTTACATGCATTTACTATTTTAAAGTTAATGAATCATTGATGAATGCTCAATTAAAGTAAAAAGTATCTTATACTAATTCACCCCCCCCCCCTCTCAGTATAAGCATAAGTTCAACAATATCCCCTAGATCATATTTTAGGTTTAACTATTGATTATAGGATTTTGTTCCCCTCCAATTCTCTATAATATCCTCCTTAGAGATGAATATGGGACTTGGATAGGGATCCTCCTCATAGTCCACTATAATTTAGTTCATGATATTACCCCTTGGACATTGATATAATTTTATAAGCAAAAGGAATTATATTACTTAGATTTTCCCACGTACATTAATAAAATTCATTTCATTTGATGGTACATATTCACTAATATCATTACGATGCACCAAAATGCAATCGTCATTGTTGAGTTACTTCTCACTTACTTTGGACATTTTAAAGTTGCACACTATGAGAGGGTTGCATGAAATCTATCATAACTCTAGAGATTTGTTAAAGAGATTGCTCACAAAGAAAGTGGCCCTGGTGGATCATCGACACTTTGGATTAGGATGGAACTAAGATGGTGTCTTGAGAGGAGGTTATGGACCTATGAATAGAATTCAGAGAGCCACATAGATGCATGACATGTAGAGGGAATGAAAAAGTTACTAGGTGCATATGGGAAGAACAATTGTATACACTCTGCCAATGTTATTGAATAATCTACAATAACCCATACTTCATGTTAGTGACATTCAATTCATAAAATGGCCTAATAAACTTCAAATTTATTAGCTTAATGATTTACTTTTTTTATTTTTCTTTTAAATCCAAATAAAAAAAGAGATAAAATAAAAAAAAATACAATATAACTACGCTGAAAGCGTTCTTTTAAGGGAGATATTTTCTTATTTTTCGTCGTTTGTTGACAACGTATAGAAGGTCACCACTTTTCCTTGTCTACTGGTCAAGCCAGACAATTACATGTTAAAACATTCTCCTACGGTTGCCTCCCATTGTTGCCATTGTCTACTGGTCAAGCTTGTATGTTACATGTTAAACCCTTCTCCTTCGATTGCACAATTGTCGCCATTGTCTATTGGTCAAGATGATTTGTTACATGTTAAACCCTTATTCTCTGATTGCCTCCAGCTACCGCCATTTTCTACTAATCAAGACAATATGTTACATGTTAAACCATTCTCCTCTGATTTCCTCCCATTGTTTCCATCTGTTGCATTGTAGGTTTAAAACATGTATAGAATCTCGGTTGAATAGATCTGTCCCTTTTCAACAATAAACATTGAATGTTGGACAGTTGGTTTGGACAATTGGTTGTCATTGATGTCAACCCTTGGAGAATTCTGGAAGACCTAGAGATATGGTTGAGATTGACGGTGAGTTAATTGTCATTGATAGAGTGGGATGTCAAAATATGTGTTGGGTGCATTTGATGAAGTCTACAATAAGCCCCAGAGGTGTGGTTACGGTACCTGAAGTTGGTTGAGGAATATGGACATGAAAGACAGTGTAAATGCATGTAAGACACTCATAGATGGATATTCCTTGTCGTGTCATTTCCAATGATATATGGTACACCACGTAGTTCTTCACGATTGAGGATATATGGCTTTGTGAAGTTGGAGGACCCTCAAATAATCATCTAGAATTTCCTAGAAGATCAACAAAGAAGTCAATTATTCTATAAGTTCCTAGAAAGTCATCAAGAAGTTTTTTAGTCAAAGTGGTTGCAACTAGAAGTTAATTATGGGTAAAGTTTTTGCAACAAGAAAATAATTACAAATAAATCAGTTGCACCAAAAAATTGTGATTTTACTAATTATGGGTAAAGTAGTTGCAACAAGAAGGTGGGTTAGCCCTAAAAGAAGGAAGATGGGTAAAACAATTACAAGATGGCCCCTAAAGGAAGGCACTTGGGAAGTATAAATAAGAGATCAAGAGACTCCCACCAGCACCTATTGAGCACATTGAATATCTATCTTGTGAAAGGTTATTGGCAGGTACTCATTGACATATCTGAGGTAGCTGCATAAAGTCGATAGTTTTATAGCCGTAAGTTTTTGTAGCAACAAAAATTTGGTAGTTATGTATCTGTGGGTGATTATGTAGCCATAGGTTTCAATAGCTACATAAAGTGGGAGTTCTAGTAGATGTGGGTGTTTCTATAGCCACAGGTTTTGGTAGCTATAGAAAGTGGTAGTTTCAGTAGTTGCAGATGGTTTTGTAGCTGCAAGTTTTGATAGCTACAGAAAGCAGTTGTTTCGGTAGCAGTGGGTTATTTGGCAG
>ML797857.1:187293-267845 GCA_009831015.1 Picea engelmannii
TGTAGTGACATCTAAAAGTTGTTTTTGAGATGTCTTCCTCCCTCATCTTGATTTGATGATAGCCAGAATGAAGGTCAATCTTAGTGAAGTAGATGACCCCATGCAATTCATCCAATAGTTCATCAATCCTTGGTATTGGGTACCTGTTTTTGATGGTCTTTTTATTCAAGGCCCTGAAGTCAATGTACATCCTCATAGTGCCATCCTTCTTCTTCACCAACACTACTGAAGAAGCAAAAGGACTACTGTTGGGCCTGATGTGTCCCATGTCCAAAAGTTCCTTGATGGCCTTTTCTATCTTGTCTTTGTACTTCTTGGGATGTCTGTATGGTGTGGTGATCACTGGTTTGGCCCCTTCCTCTAGCTCAATAATGTTCTCAAATCCTCTATCCAGTGGAACCCCCGGAGGAATAGGCCCAAACACCTTGTGGTGCTTGTCAAGGGTTTCCTTGATTTCTGGAGTGTAGTGAACCTTGCCATGTTCATCCACACATGTCACAATCCTACATTCGGCTGCATATACTATCTCATCCCTTCGAAAGATGGCTTCCATCCTCTTGGCCATGACTACCTTTGCATCATTCCCTATCACGCCTCGAAGCACTACCTTTCGTCCACCCTCCTCTGTGAATGACATTTCCATCATTTTGTAGTTGGTGGTGATAGGCCCTAATGTGCTGAGCCACTGAACTCCTAGGATGATGTTGGTTTTTGGAAGGTCCATGACATAGACGTCCTATGTCAACTCATGCCTTCCCAAGGTAAGCTTCAGGCCCAGAATATATCTATCATAGGACATGGTTCTTCCTCCTGCAACCTCCACTTTGAATCCTTCAAATTCTATTGTGGGTATGTGCCTCCTCTTCAACAATGATGCATCAATGAAGTTGTGGGAAGCTCCTCCATCAATCAAGACCGAGACTCTCTGACCCTGCAAGACCCCCCTCATTCGGAAGGTGTTATACTTGGGCACTCCACTGATAGATGCCAAGGTGGCCATACTATCTTGTCCTGTGATTTGTTCCTCCTTTACTGCCTCAGTGGTTTCTGCCTCCATGTTCTGTATCTATCCAATCTCATCTTCTTCTTCATTATCTGAAGTGACCTTAATGTAATGTACCTATCCACATCCCATTCACTTTTGTGAGGGATTCCATGGTTCCTTGCATGTGAAGCAGAGTTGCTTCCTTCTCAGTTCTCTCCCGGTGTTATCATCTATTCTGCCACGACCCCTGTCATAACCCTTAGGGTCACGTCCTCCCTAGTTTATTGGAGGCCTTTGATCTCTTCCACCATTGTTAAGAGGAGGTCTAGGTATGAATTTAGGTTTAGCAGCTGGACCCAAATCCCTCTTCTTCCAAATGGCCTCTTGTAGGTTGGTAGGCTTGAAGGCCTTTACCCAAGCCTTCAGGGGTTCCATCAACCCTTCTGTGAAAAGCATCATGAGCCTGGTCGAGGACATATCTTGCACCATCACTGTCAACCTTTGGAATTCATCAATGTATGCCTCAGCCGTACCTGTTTGCTTGAGTTGGGTGAGCTCCCGAAAATGTAACTCAGGATCTCCTTGATCAAATCTATCAATGATCCTCTGAGTGAATTCTATATAGGATACAATCTGGTTGTGGCCAAGTGTGGTGAGCCCATGATACCACCAGTCGTGGGCCTTGCCATCTAAGTACATAGTGGCAAACTTGATGGCCTCCATCTCTCTCATGGGGTTAAGCTGCAAGTAAGTATCCAGCTTCTGCATCCACGATTGTGATGTCATCTTGGCTATACCATCAAAGTATGGAATCTCTATCTTTCCTGCCCTTCGTTCAAACTCAATACTGTCCCTATGGTTCATCTTAGGTTGATTTATAAACCTGAGTTGGTAATACTGATCTAGGGAAATCTGTCTTTGAACCCTCATATCCAAGCTGTAGTATTCCTTGGTACTCCTGGCCAATTGTTCCACAAAGTCTTCAACCTGTTCATGTTGCCCTTTCTCATCTGTGAATGTGGGAATGTATGGTCTGGGGTTACCTCTGCTACCTGAATGTCGGCCTAGCTGTTCATCTGTGAACACTGGCATGTATGGCCTAGGATTGACCCGGCTACCCATCTGCCCATGGGACGTGCCACCTCCTAGACTTCTTTCGTATCCCGGTGCTTTCTCTGGGTTATATCTGATTTCCTCATGGGTTCCACCAGAACCACCAACCTCCTTATTCCCATACGTATCAGGATCCTTTCCTTGATGGGTTACTTGCATCAGAAGGTCAGTTATCCGAGATTGGTTCTCATTCATATTTTGCAGATTCTCATCAAACTTCTTCAAGGTTTTAAAAATTTCGGCTTGTCCCCTTCTTCTGGTTTCCTAATACTCATCCAAGTGTTGGACCAATGTTCTTTCTGTGCGGTTCATGTTTTGCTGGAACTTTCCAAATTCGGCTACTAAGAAAGCCAAGCCCTGAGGCTCATGGTCATCCCCTGACCCTTCCATTTCTGCCTTTGTTTCACTGTTGTTTTTCTTCCTCCGACCCTTAACAATTCCACTGTACCTCTGCATGCGCCGATCCCTCCACATGTTTGGAGGATCGAAGCTCTGATACCACTGTAATGATCCCAAGCCAAATTTTCGCTTGGAATCACTAACTACTATTGATTTGTTGATGTCCAGGTGTTTATTGAGTTATTAAGTGCATATAAGATTCATCCAATACATGAAGATCACAATACATTCAAGATATAGAAGCACAAGAAAAGATCTGACCTTTTTATTATTGAGTAATGTAGGATCAATACAATAGATGGCCGGTCTGGCATAAACCTCAGATGGTCGTACAAACAATAGATACGAGCTGCTACAAAATGCTCCTGCCAATACAAAAGAAGCCTCCAAAGGCTGGATAAGTAATGAAGACCAGTACCAAGAAGATCTAAATGCCAAACCTCCCAGTTGAAGAATGCCACACTCCAAGTGAAGACTGAAGCCCTCAACAATTCGGCCCTGATGGAAGAATACTCCAAATGAGCCCAAACTCAGTCAGATAATAGATCAGGGCAGTGGGATCCTCCTCCTGAAGTTTCAAGCCCAACGTCCAAGGCCAACCTCTCCAACTGTTGAATCTTCTAAGGGAGTTGCGTCCTACTGAATAGTTGAAACCCTAGGCAACTCGTCCCTGAAGAAATACACCTCCAAATGATGTGAAACTCTCCAAGAATATAGATCAGGCTATGAGAATCTCGTGGGAGAAGTTTTAGACCCAGATCTCAAGAAGATCTCTCTAGATCTGAGAAATACAGAAAAGTGGGATGTCCTCCTATCCTCCAAATTGTCCCAAGCTATTGTTGAAGATTGGATGTTGATAACTCCTCAAGAAAACCCTCAAAATGATGATGGAACACCTGCAAATAAAACCCAACTGATGAAATGTCCAATGCTCTTCCTGATTGGCTAGATCGAACCCTCCTCAATGGAATGGTGTGCCCTTGCTGGAAACTCCCCAATAGTATGGCCATGTTATCTTCTGAAGCTCTAGAAGGAGATATGTTGAGAGTAGAATGGTGTGGAGGAATCTTTCATCCCTGAGACCAAGCCGTGGAACAAGGTGAGTGGATATTTCACCACTGAGTTTATCACAAGGGTTTGTACAGCAAAGCCCCCAAACTGAATGCTTAAGAGCAATAACAAGCAATAAACCAAACTCAGAATGACTAATAGGTGTGCCCCAGCCTCTTAGTTATACTTTTCCTTCTAATTCTCTGTTGAGTTAGGTTAACTCCCAGGGTTAATCTTCTATTCTTCTGTTGAGTTATATTTTACTCCTTTATCCCTTTCCTTTCTTCAGCCAACTTAAAAATATAACTTTAGTCTCGTTGACTTCCCCCCTCAGTGTGAGACTAAGTCCTCATCACCTCTCTAAGAGGTGGGGGACATTACAACTACAACCCCCTATTTACAGGCTCCAACCTGAAGGAAGATCCAACTCCCTATGTTCTCTGGCACCAATCATAAGGAGGCTACAACTGCCTCTCCTTTCCCTATCCTTCCACCCTGAAATATAAGAGTAGACCAATTGTCACTACCAAATCACTACCACTGTCACTGTCACCGTCACTGCCATTGTCACTTCTATTGTCAGTGTCAACCTGTCATTGACCAACCTGTCCAACCTATCACTGTCACTGATACTCAACCAGATCCTCTCACATGGATCATATACCAAGGACACCTCTAAAATAGATATCCAACATCACCAACACATGCCTCGACCAAGCATGTCCCAAACCATCAACTTGTCCCTCACCAAGAATCAATCATGTACCACAACCTATACGAAAACACGTGCATCAACCATGCACCAACACCTGTACAACAACAAGTGCATCAACCATGCACTGACACCTATACCATGTACATCAACCATCAACCATGTACATCAAACATGTACATCGATAATCAATTGTGTACCAACATATGCATCAATGTATAAACCAAAACCTCAAGCATGCATCATAATCAACCAAGATCATATACCAAGTATATGCCTCAAGTATATTCCAATATCACAAATATGTGCCTCTAACAATGAACCATAACAACCATATACAATGTACCAAGGATATGTCTCAAGAATAACACCAAAGCATGAACCTCAACCATATTAAACCATAAACCAAAAGGGGCCTCCAAGATATGCCTTAAGCATGTGCCATACCATCCATGAAATAAGTCAAATGAACTATCACATCAACCATGTATTAAAGCATGAACCGTAACATCACCAAGATGTGTCTCATCATGTGATAACATCACCAAGAATGTACCATACCATTACCAAGATATAACCTTAACATGTACCATACCATCACCAAGATATAACCTTCAAAATATGCATATAGACATACCTTTAATACTGTAGCAACATTGTTGCATCATCAACAAGACTTGTACCATACCATGCAACAAAAAGAACAATTCCAATCTGCAACTTTGATGCGGCTACCGAACTTCCAAATTTCTGCAACTGCCAAATAACCCACTGCTACCGAAACAACTGCTTTCTGTAGCTATCAAAACTTGCAGCTACAAAACCATCTGCAACTACTGAAACTACCACTTTCTATAGCTACCAAAACCTGTGGCTATAGAAACACCCACATCTACTAGAACTCCCACTTTATGTAGCTATTGAAACCTATGGCTACATAATCACCCACAGATACATAACTACCAAATTTTTGTTGCTACAAAAACTTACGGCTATAAAACTATCGACTTTATGCAGCTACCTCAGATATGTCAATGAGTACCTGCCAATAACCTTTCACAAGATAGATATTCAATGTGCTCAATAGGTGCTGGTGGGAGTCTCTTGATCTCTTATTTATACTTCCCAAGTGCCTTCCTTTAGGGGCCATCTTGTAATTGTTTTACCCATCTTCCTTCTTTTAGGGCTAACCCACCTTCTTGTTGCAACTACTTTACCCATAATTAGTAAAATCACAATTTTTTGGTGCAACTGATTTATTTGTAATTATTTTCTTGTTGCAAAAACTTTACCCATAATTAACTTCTAGTTGCAACCACTTTGACTAAAAAACTTCTTGATGACTTTCTAGGAACTTATAGAATAATTGACTTCTTTGTTGATCTTCTAGGAAATTCTAGATGATTATTTGAGGGTCCTCCAACTTCACAAAGCCATATATCCTCAATCGTGAAGAACTACGTGGTGTACCATATATCATTGGAAATGACACGACAAGGAATATCCATCTATGAGTGTCTTACATGCATTTACACTGTCTTTCATGTCCATATTCCTCAACCAACTTCAGGTACCGTAACCACACCTCTGGGGCTTATTGTAGACTTCATCAAATGCACCCAACACATATTTTGACATCCCACTCTATCAATGACAATTAACTCACCGTCAATCTCAACCATATCTCTAGGTCTTCCAGAATTCTCCAAGGGTTGACATCAATGACAACCAATTGTCCAAACCAACTGTCCAACATTCAATGTTTATTGTTGAAAAGGGACAGATCTATTCAACCGAGATTCTATACATGTTTTAAACCTACAATGCAACAGATGGAAACAATGGGAGGAAATCAGAGGAGAATGGTTTAACATGTAACATATTGTCTTGATTAGTAGAAAATGGCGGTAGCTGGAGGCAATCAGAGAATAAGGGTTTAACATGTAACAAATCATCTTGACCAATAGACAATGGCGACAATTGTGCAATCGAAGGAGAAGGGTTTAACATGTAACATACAAGCTTGACCAGTAGACAATGGCAACAATGGGAGGCAACCGTAGGAGAATGTTTTAACATGTAATTGTCTGGCTTGACCAGTAGACAAGGAAAAGTGGTGACCTTCTATACGTTGTCAACAAACGACGAAAAATAAGAAAATATCTCCCTTAAAAGAACGCTTTCAGCGTAGTTATATTGTATTTTTTTTTATTTTATCTCTTTTTTTATTTGGATTTAAAAGAAAAATAAAAAAAGTAAATCATTAAGCTAATAAATTTGAAGTTTATTAGGCCATTTTATGAATTGAATGTCACTAACATGAAGTATGGGTTATTGTAGATTATTCAATAACATTGGCAGAGTGTATACAATTGTTCTTCCCATATGCACCTAGTAACTTTTTCATTCCCTCTACATGTCATGCATCTATGTGGCTCTCTGAATTCTATTCATAGGTCCATAACCTCCTCTCAAGACACCATCTTAGTTCCATCCTAATCCAAAGTGTCGATGATCCACCAGGGCCACTTTCTTTGTGAGCAATCTCTTTAACAAATCTCTAGAGTTATGATAGATTTCATGCAACCCTCTCATAGTGTGCAACTTTAAAATGTCCAAAGTAAGTGAGAAGTAACTCAACAATGACGATTGCATTTTGGTGCATCGTAATGATATTAGTGAATATGTACCATCAAATGAAATGAATTTTATTAATGTACGTGGGAAAATCTAAGTAATATAATTCCTTTTGCTTATAAAATTATATCAATGTCCAAGGGGTAATATCATGAACTAAATTATAGTGGACTATGAGGAGGATCCCTATCCAAGTCCCATATTCATCTCTAAGGAGGATATTATAGAGAATTGGAGGGGAACAAAATCCTATAATCAATAGTTAAACCTAAAATATGATCTAGGGGATATTGTTGAACTTATGCTTATACTGAGAGGGGGGGGGGGTGAATTAGTATAAGATACTTTTTACTTTAATTGAGCATTCATCAATGATTCATTAACTTTAAAATAGTAAATGCATGTAAACTCAAATCACGGTACACATAGTTTAACTTGGAAACCATTACGAGAGAAAATCACAAAATCTTGTCATGATAAATTTCTGTAGGAACCAACCTATTGTTACAAAGCTTGTAGGCACCAACCTACTGGATGTTGGGTTGTTATATTCTTTGCAGTGAAATTCCAGTCAAGGTGGATCGACTGGGAGTGAAAGTTGAAGGTTGAAGTGTTCGACCAAGAAAAGTAGAAGTAATCGACAATAAGACGAAGAGGTGGTCAGAAGATTGTGTGGCAACCGACTAAAGACCAAATGAAGGTCGACCGATAGTCAACTAGTAATCTAACTGGTAGTTGATTGTAGCTGAATCTTGAGATTCATAGGATTTGTATCCAATTATCTGCGTGGATCTATAACCATTTTTGGGTGTCTTTCTTTAGGGTTTTCCTACTATAAATCATATATATAGCGGGTTGTATTTGCATTAAGTTGATATTCATGCTAATATTTAGCATTAGGTTGTTGGTCATGTAGATGCAAGTCTAATTGGTTACAAGGTTTTTCTTGTGAAAAGAAAGAGGGTACGATGTCGCTTGCGTCTTAGGTGTAGAATAAGGTTAGACACATAACCTTTTATTTTGAATGAATAAGAAAATAAGAGAGCAAGATGCTCAAGGAATGTTGGTTTTCCTATTTGGGTTTCCAGGGTAAAATATATGTGTTCTATGTGATTACTTTATCATTTACTTTATTTTAAAAATATATCTTCCTCTCTTCTATTAGGTTTAGTGTGGAAGTGTATTTTCCTAACATGTGCTATTAGAGCTTGGTTTGAAAATATTGGATCTAAGCTAAGCCCTAGGTCTACTAAGAGTTGTAAGTCAAAGATATTTAAAAGTTGTGTCTGAGAGAATGTCAAGTAGTTCGAGGATAAAGATAAAAAAAAAATCAATGGCTATAATTTTGAGCTTTGGAAGCTTAAAATTGAAGATCTCCTTGTAGATCGATAATAATGGGCATCAGTCTGTCCAGGTACCATTCTGACAGGCATGTCAAGGGAAGGATGGGAAAAACTTGAAATAAGGGAAAGTAGTATGATTCAACTGTCTTGTAGATTCAGTGTTGTTGAATGTCTCAGGTGAAGACTTGACCAAGAAACTATGGGACAAGTTGGGAAGCTTGTATCAGTTGAAATCCCTGGTAAATAAGTTTTCCTTAGAAATAAATATTATCTTCTGAGGATGAGTGATGGTAGTTTGGTAAATAAGCATTTAAATGTGTTCAATGCCATAATAATCCAATTATTTTCTATATATATCAAAATCATTGAGGAGGAGAAATGTATTAGCCTATTATGTTCTTTTCTAGACTCCTGAGATAACTTTGTCATGGCTATAGGGAGCAATTCAACCACATAAACACTAGAAGATGTGGTTGCATATCTAATGTCAGAATAAATGAGAAGGAAGAACATGGAATGATCTACTAAATATGTTTTAATGGCGAGAGCTTGATAGGTTGATAGAGATAAAGGAAAATTATCCGGTAGAAATTCTAAGTCAAAGGGTAGATATAAATCCCATGTTTATTCGATGAGAAGATGTTGGAAATGAAGTAAATTTGAGAATTATAAAAGGGACTGCAAGTTGAAGGAAATGGAAGTCAATACATGAGTCGATGAGAAGTAGTCAATTGAGAGAAATACTACTCCAGATAAAGGAGGTGATGTGTATCTAGCGTCGACTAGTACACAGTATGATCAAAATGTTTGGTTGATCAACTCAAGCACATCGTATCAACTTAGGCACATCCTATAATATAACACCACATAGAGAATGGTTCTGCGAATATGAACGATCTGAAGGAGGAGATGTGTTCTTGAGGGATGAATTGACAACCAAAATTATTGGATGGGGAAGAGTCTGACTGATATTGTAGGATGGAAGGAGTAGAACCCTTTCATGTGTGCTACATATCCCAGGTTTGTCAAGAAACATGATATTTGTCAGTAAGATGAGTGATGAAGGAGTGCACACTCTATTTCATAAGGATATGTGCAAAATGGTCAGAGGTGCAATGGTCTTAATGAAAGGAGTTTGGATCCGAACCCTATACAAGTTATAAGGGAATTTCGACTTGAATGGATGAAACAACATCGTTTTTCTTGAAGTTGACTCAACCTCAACTCAAATTGACTCATCTTGGGTTGAGTCGATTCAAACTGACTTGACAAGTCTTTGCCAAGTCGACCATACCATGCTATGGCACAAGAGGATAAGAAACATTGGATAAAAATGACTTCAAGATATACACAAAAAAGGTATGGTCAAAGGTTTTCCTGAATGTAATTTAGAATTCGTTTTTTGTGAACATTGCATATATGTAAAACAAAATCGCGTTAGGTTCCCATCTGGAGTGACAAGGGAAAAGGTGATTCTAGAATTGGTTCATAGTGATGTGTTTGGCACTGTAACAACACCTTCACTTGGTGGATCCATGTATTATGTCTCCTTCATATATTATTTTTCTAGGAATACATGGATATATTTCATGAGGAAGAAACCAAAGGTTTTTGATATATTCAAAGATTTTAAATATCTTGTAGAAAACCAGACATACAAGAAAATAAAGGTGTTGAGAACTGATAATGGTGGTGAATTTTGTGGAAAGGATTTTGAGCAGTTATGCAAGCAGTGTGGCATAGCATGAAAAAAATACCACACCATATACCCCACAAAAAGATGGATTTGTTGAAAGAATGATAGAACATTGATGTAAAAGGTAAGGAGCATGCTCAGTTGTGCTGGGCTCGCACAAGAATTTTGGGCAGAGGTAGTCGACACTGAAAAAGATTTGGTAAATATGATTCCTTCATTGACACTAGTCGACAAAAATACACATGAGGTATGGTCAGGTAAGAATTCTTTGCTTTCACATCTCAAAGTATTTGGCTGTGATGCATTTTTTCATGTTCCCAAGGAAAAGAGGAGAAATTTGGACAAGAAGGTAGTCAAATGTATTTTCATTTGATACAAAGAAGGAATGAAAGGATACAAGATCTAGGATCCTACATTAAGGAAAATAATGTACAGTCAATATGTGCTCTTCAGAGAAGTTAGAGGGAAGTCTGAGTCTGAAGTGGTTCAAACAAAGAAAAATCTAGAGAAGGTAAGGTTTGAACTGAGGAACTAAGAAGATGATTCAAATGAGTCGACTGAATTAGATGAATAGGTGGAACAACTGACCCCAGTTGTAAGGATGTATAAATGAGTAAGAAAACCAGTCGAAAGGTATAGTCTTCCTAACTTCTGTTTTTCATTTTTTGTTAACTTCCACCAACGATGAGCCCAAGTCGTTCAGGGAGGAAGTTGACTCGGCAAAGTGTAAACTCTAGAAGGACACCATGGTCGAAGAAATGTAATCCTTGCATAACAATGTAATGTGGGATTTGGTCGAATTACCTAGTGGAAGAAATCCCGTCAGTAGAAAGTGGGCATTCTAGAAAAATATGAACGCAATAGGTAGGTCTAGAAATTAAAAGCTCGACTGGTAGCGAAAAGGATATTCCCAAGTCGAAGGAGTCGAATTCAGTGAGATTTTTTCTCATGTTGCAAATTAACTTCCATTAGAATACTAATGTCTTTGGCTGCATCATTTGACCTTGAAATAGAGAAAATGGATGTGAAGACAATGTTCCTACGTGGGGACCTGAAAGAATAAATCTACATGAAACAACCTGAAGGATTTGTAGTAAGGGGCAATAAAGAGCTAGTGTGCAAATTGAAAAGATCCCTTTATTGTATAAAACAATCACCAAGGATGTGGTATCAAAAGTTCGATACATACATCCTTAGTTTAAGATTTGTGAGAAGAAAAGTTGATCACGGCATATATTCCAAGAAATAAGGTGGGAATTTCATATATATAGCATTGTATGTCGACGAAATTTTGTTGATTGGAAACAACATGGATGCAATAAAGGAGGTGACAAAACAACTATCCTCCAAGTTTGACATGAAGGATATCGGTGCAACAAACTTCATTATGGTCATGGAGATCAAAAGAGATCAAGCAATTAGAAGGCTCTGGTTGAATCATAAGAAGTATATTGAAACAATCTTGAAACGTTTCAACATCTAGGATTGCAAACGTGTAAAGGTGCCAATTCCTATGGGAGAAATGTTAAATGTTGAAAAATGTTTAAAGACACATGAAGAAATTGAGGACATGGTATGTGTTCCCTATTCAATTCTTGTTGGTATTCTAATGTATGTGATGGCCTACACTCAACCATACATTTCCCATGTAGTGGGAGTGTTAAGTAGATACACGCCGACACCTGAAAATGAGCATTGGATAGTTGTCAAGAGAGTATTCAGATATTTTTGTGGCACAAAATATTATGTTATATGATACCAGGGAAGAATTGGAGATGATAGTGAAGTAGATGTACATGGCTTTGTCAATGCCGAACGGGTTGGAGATATGGATCGACGAAGGTATACCAATGGATATATGTTCAAAATGTTCAATCGTAGCCTTGTCAACAACAAAAGATGAATGCATAGTAGCCACTCATGGAAGCAAAGAAGAAATATGCCTGCAACAACTATGTTCAAGGATCGAGTTTGACAAGAGAGATACGAAGATAAATTGTGATAGTCAAAGCACAATATTTCTGGAGAAGAACCCAACATATCATTCCAATACTAATCATATTGATGTACAATACCCTTTCGTAAGAGATGTTGTGGAAATAAATCAGGTGTTGTTGGAGAAAGTAGACATGTTGGAAAACATAACAGACTCTTTGACCAAGTCTGTGAGTGTTGTGAATTTCTCTTTGTGCAGAGAGGTAATGGGAATTGTTTCCCTAGGTCTATGAACCAAAGTTTAGGAAACTCTCGATTCAACAAAGAAGACAACGAATGGGACAATTTTGGGTTATTATATTCTTTGCAGTGAAATTCTAGTTGAGGTGGATCGATTGGGAGTGAAATTCGAAGGTCTAAGTGTTCAACCAGAAAAAATCGAAGTCGAAGTAATTGACAACAAGTCGAAGAGGTCAACTGAAAAGAGGTCATCAAGAGGTCAGGTGGAAACCGAATGAAGACCAAATTAAGGTCAAGTGGTAGTCAAATGGTAATCCAAATGGTAGTTGATTGTAACATAATCCTGAGATTCGCTAGATTTTTATCGAGTAATCTTCATGGATATGTAGCCGTTTTTGGGTGCCTTTCTTTAGGGATTTTCCTACTGTAAATCCTATGAATAAGGCATGTTGTATTTGTATTAATTTGATCTTCATGCTAATATTTAGCATACTAGTTTGTTGGTCATGTAGATGTTAACCAAATTGGCCTCATGGTTGTTCTTCTGAAAAGCGAGAGGGTATGATGTCGATTATGTCTTAGGTGTAGACCAAGGTTAGGCATGTAACCTTTTATTTTGAATGAATAAGACAACAAGAGAGAAATACGCTCAAGGAATGATGGTTTTCCCATTTTGTTTTCCAAGTTAAAAGCTTTATGTTCTGTGTGATTACTTTGTCATTTACTTTCTTGTTTAAATATTTATTCCTCTCTTCTATTAGGTTTAGTGTGGAAGTATATTTTCCTAACACTAGAGACAACAATCTCCTGAGCTAAGCACCGACTAAGTAATATATTGTATATGCACCAATATACTGTTACAAAACTTGAATTCACCAACCCACTGGACACACCAATATCCTCAACTGAGCACCAACTCAACAAGATATTGTTTAGGCACCAACTTACTGGAGACACCAATCTCCTCATCTGAGCACCAACTTATAAAGATATTGTCTAGGCACCAACCTACTGGAGACACCAATTTCCTCAGTTGAGCACCAACCCAGTAAGACCTGTATATACACCAATAGAAGATATGCATACACATAGTACTTCTGACTTCACTTTCATGCTTCATAATTCGTGCATTTCACAACATCATCATACCCTTAACTTTCACGTTTCAACGCATATCCTTTCTTCATACCCCAGACATAAATTCAAACCTTAGTCAGATTTAGCCTTCATGCCCTAGAAAACCTTGTAGCATCATTCCCAGAGTATAATCCCAGATTGCAACATCACGACCTCAAAAAAACTCACTTTGTGGCATCATAGACCTTATTCCTTCATAGCATACCCTTAAAACTCCAAGAAAACTCATATTTCACACCTTTAGACCCCAAGAATAATCTCTAGCTTCTCTTTCACACCTAAAATATCTTTTGTGCACCTCAAACTTGATCTTCTTGCTTGGATTCTCTTCAAATGCACAGATCTATCTTGTATTTATAGTGTTTCTATGCTCACTTTTAGGGCCAACCTGTAAATACTGGTTAGGCCGACTTGAAATTTTTGGCTAGGTTATCTGACAAAAAAATTCATATATCCTCATTCTTAAGGAGTTAGAGGGAGTTCCATATACGGTTGGAAAGGTCCCAGAATAATATTTCCAAACATATAACCTATTCTCCCATTTGAGCTAGGTATTTAGAGAAAAAAACTCCTTCAAATATAGGGTATCTAAACTAAGCATCACAAATCCAAAAACAATATTTCCAACAATCTCCATCTTGCAATATTTATCTTGGAAATATGTAGTCTCTCATTGTCTTTGACATTAATGATAACAATATTTCCAACAATCTCCTCCTTTTTCATTTATGACAACCATTAGTCAATTATGTAATACTCCCCATGTTTGCAACTTTCCTTATGTATGCAATTCTTCCTTTGTCTGCAACTTCTCCCCTTTCGATATCAATGGAAAAAGATTGATCCCCTTGAGCTTGTGTTTCTCTTTACTAATGATATGAGAAGGATATTTCTCCCATACAACATTTTTATCCTTTGACTTCATCGAGAACGTATGCATTGCTCGGGGTTCTATTTTCATTTTCCACTAATCTTCCTGAACTTGTTTTCTTAATCTCACATCCTTTAGAATGAAATGTGAGGTTGTAACCTTGATCACACATTTTATTAACACTTATAACATTGTGTTATAACCCTTCAACATACAGTACATTGTGTGTTTTAGTGTTTCCATTATCAAGACTAATGATACCTTTTCCAACTATCCTTGGAGAAGCATTATCCCCAAAGGTAACACTGCATCCTTTTTCATCCTTTAGGGTGAGAAATTTGTTCTAATCATTTGTCATGTTTTTTGAACATCCACTATCAATGTACCATTGGCTTCCTTTGTTTTGAGCATACATTGAAAGTCCACATTCTTCCTTCTTTGGTTCTTCGTGCTTCCTTTTCCACACCTTTATGTTACATTCTTCTCTATTCTTGGTAAGAACACATTCTTCCTTGTTTTGTTTAGGAGACTTTATTATGTTGCTTCTATAGTAACATGCTATGTGCCCATAGTTATTGCACTTATAACATTCAATATTGTAATCAAGTAGGGGAGAAAATGAATTGTATTTTATATCAACAAACCCATGAGAAATTTTGGTTTTATTGTGTCATTCTTTGAGGTTTTATAAGAACCTCTATTTCTATCTCTCATGTGATCACTTCTTGTATAAGTTCTACAATCTATTTCTTCACGACCAAAATTATTGAAAGAAAAACAATAACCAAGAAATATATTTTGGTGTCGGGTTGTGAAAAGTCTTCTTGGTGGAATGGCTCTTTTGAACTCATTCTTGCGAGAATAATCATATTTCTACTAGTCATCATTTCCTTTCTTGTTGTTGCTTTCATTGTTGTTGGATCCCTTGAGAATATTGGCATAGATTTTAGGCTTTTCTTCATTTTCCTTTTTGGTGGCTTTGTGACCTTAGTGTTTGCATATCCCTCGGGGGTATTTTGTTTTTCCTCATAGCCAAGACCTGTCTTAATGAATGGTGACCTTTGGAAGCTAAGAATATTATATAATATTTCAGTACTCTTTCCAAACTTGAAGCTTCTATTCAACTGATCATTTTTTTTCTCTAGTTCCTTTTTTAAGGAGAGTATTTCATCTTCTAGATTCTCGCAATTTTCTTACTTTTGTTTCAATTGGCTCCTCACCACTTATTCTATCATTTTTGTCTCTTCTAGTTGAGTCTTCAAGATGATAAATGTTTTTTCTATTTCATTAAGATCATGATCCTTCTTTTCATATTTCTACAATTTATCTCTATGCTTTTTATTATTTCCCCCGAGTTTGCCTATTTCTTCTAAGGCACTAATGAGTTCTACTTCGAAATTCACTTCCTCATCAATTTCTTCTTCTTAATCTGATTTTTTTTTTTTTTGATTGTCTTCAGTTTCTTTATCGGTAGACTTTGTATCCATGGCTATGGATATGAATTATTCTTTGTCAATATCAGAAACATATCCATCACTTTCTTCAGATGAGCTATTGTCCTCTCTAGAGTAAAAACTCTTCTTCTTAGTATATTTTCCTCTTTTGTGTCTATAAGGTTTGCTTCTATTGTTGTGTTCTTCTTTATCATTATTGTTGTCATCATAATTGTCTTTCCCTTTTGAATATGTAAATTTAGCAACAAATTTTCCTACTCTATTTGTAGGGAGACCTTCCTTACAATCCATATGTGCTCAAGATCTTCCTTCTACTGATTAAATTGTTTCTGAAGGAACCAACTCTAATACCAATTGTTGAACTTATGCTTATACTAAGAGGGGGGGGGGGGATGAATCAATATAAGATAATTTTTACTTTAATTGATCAATCATTCATTAACTTTAAAATAGAAAATGCATGTAAACTCAAAAAATGGTACACAAAGTTTAACTTGGAAACCCTTGCGGGAGAAAACCACAAAAACTTATCTTTATAAATGTTTGCAGGCACCAACCTACTGTTACAAATATTTTAAGCACCAACCTACTGGAGATGCCAATCTCTTTAATTGGTCACCAACTCAGCAAAATATTGTGTAAGCACCAATATACTGGAGACACTGATTTCCTCAGTTGAGCACCAACTCAAGAAGATATTGTGTAGGCACCAACCTCCTAGAGACACAAATATCCTCAATTGAGCACCAAATTAGTAAGACATTTATAGGCACCAATCTAATATCTTCACACACAAATTACTTCCGAATTCACCTCCATGATTCATACTTCATGCACTTCACATCATCATCATACCCTTAACTTTCATGTTCCATCACCTCTCCTTGCTTGATACCCCAGACATAGATTCAAACCCAAGATAGGTTTATCCTTCATTCCCTAGCGAACCTCATAGCGTCATTCCTAGAGTATAATCCCATACTACAACATCACAACCTCAAAAAAACTTACTTTACATTATCATAGACCTTATTCTTTCATAGCGTACCCTTAAAACTTCAAGAAACATTCTCTTGCACACCTTTAGACCCCAAGAATACTCTCCAACTTCTCTTGCACACCTCAAATATATTCTTCACACCTCAAACTTGATCTTCTTGATTGTTTTCTATTCAAATGCACACATCTATCTTGTATTTATAGTGTTTATGTGCTCACTTTTAGGGCCGATCTGTAAAGACAGGTTGGGTCGACCTGAACTTTCTGGCTGGGTAGTTTGAAAAAAAAAAATCATATCTCCTCATTCCTAAGGAGTTAGAGAGAGTGCCATATATCATTGGAAAGGTATCGAAATAATTTTTTCAACCATATAACCTATGCTCCCATTTGAGCTAGGTATTTAGAGTAAAAAATCCTTCAAATATAGGGTATCCAAACTGAGCATAAAAAAATTCAAAAACAATATTTCCAACAATCTCCATCTTTTATTATTTATCTTGGACATCTATAGTCTCCCCCTATCTTTGAAATCAATGAAAACAATGTTTATTATAGATATCCCTAACAAAACTTTAAGGAGTGAAGCATGTGATAATAGAACCAAGTATGTGGTGCAAGGATGGGATGATCAAATTGATAATGTTCGCAGAGTAAATTCCAAAGCTAGTGAGAGTGCATTGCTAGGACATAAATTTTATTGCTACAATCCTAGAATGAATTCTATTAGATTCTTGTTCTAGAAACCCGTGTGTAGGAGGAAAAATCACTTTGATCTCAAACAAAGGCATAGTTTTGATGACTCATGGGGAAGGACCAAGGGTTTTGAGTGCCTCCTTCGAATCCTATATAAATATTCTAAGCAATGAGTCGGTTCCAAGAGATGGTGATGAAGAAGAACTAGGGTTAGTTGTAGGAGTGTTATTAGAGGTGGATAAAAAGGGTGAAAATCCTTTAGAATAAGGTGGGAACAAGTTAGAATAGAAGTTGTGGAAAATGAAGATGAATAAAAAGTTCATAAGGCCCAGAAAGAAAAGAATAAAAATGGTTCTTGGTGAAGATATTGTTATAGAAGAAGTTAAATCCCTGATGGGAAAAGCAGTCACAGGGCGTTTTATGGGAAAGCAAGTTAAGGGAGAAAGCCTTGTTAAAATTCACTATCTTGATGCACAGTTGGCTCTCCTTCAAGTTCAAATTAGAGAAGGAAGTAAATGTTATACTGGATAAAAGGTGGTACTGGGGTCCATTATTTTTTCATTTAAAATAGTGGAGAACCAAATTTGACCTCCAAAGTGAGTATGTCTTCATTCAACCAATTTGGGTATTATTTTCAGGACTTCTTGTGGAACTATGGATGTAGTAAACCTTGATATATATAAGAGAGAAGCTAACATTTAACTTAAAAAATAAACCCTTAAACTTCAAAGATACCAAAATATTCACACCATAAAGAACACCATCAAATAATAGTCCATTTGATGGAGCTTGGGTGGTTGGGAGGAATGGTTGTTATCCTCCCCACCCGAGTTAAACTCCTTGTAAGTGATATATGATTCCATTAATGGGTCTATACGATACTCTTGTTGTTGAGTATGTTTATCGTGATGTTGAGAAATCAATATCTCGCCAATCCTAGCCTCCCCATGTTCTCTCATGGATTTCAGGGGGGGATTCTGTGGATGTAGCGAGCTACTAGTCTTTGGTGCAATGAACCACATGTAAAAAAAACCCCATCAAATACTCATCATGGAAGGAATCACTCCACAAACCATTCTTGTCACAATACAAATAATTTAACATATATCAATGACATTGATGCTGATGAGTATTCTTAGCGGTCTAGGACAACTACCCCTTATTATTATATTATTTTGTTTTAACTGTATATTGGACCTATTTATTAATGATAAACTACAAATTGGACCTATTCCATCATTATAGCCACATTACATCCATTATCCCCTTGCATACCTCCCTAGGTACATTGCACCCCATTCACCTTTGCATGTTTCATCCCCAAAACATGGGAAGAAGCCATATAATATGACTTGCTAAGAAATGTTGTCAAGTGATACCATGCACGAGCATCCATATATCCAAGTGAAATTTGGACATGGGGTCCAATTGTGGTCTTTCCTCCTCAATATTGATTATGGTTTCTCCTTGGGATCCATGTATTCACTATGTTACTATGATATCCCCATGCATTGTTTTTAGTCCTTTGTGTGCCTCCATACTAGTTGCCTTTTTGGTTCCATGTTGATCCATAGTAAATATGATAATACTACTACCATTACCTTGATGATTGTTGTTTCTCCAGGTGGTGTGGGTGGAAATATACAGCCATATCTATTAATTCTCCTTTATTCAATTCTTCAACATGTGGTTATTTTAAGTTAGTTATCTCCTTAGCTTCTTTATGCCCTTCTTGGGGATTTTATTCATGTGATTTTGTAATCTCTTCTTTTGATTCAACATCAGACTCTTCATATAATGTTTCAATAGGTATTTCAATTAGTTTCTTTGCAAAGGCGTATTCAAGTTCCCCCTTAGGCCCCTCTTGTTTAGTAAGAAAAATATCCCGCAATATAATTTCCTTTCTATTATACCAAAGCTTCAAAAAATTATTTTGCACATTAATATTAATTGTACTGACTAATTCCATTCAAGTATATCCCAAAACAATATCCACATCATCCATATCTATAACATGAAAATATGAATGCAACACATATTTACTCCATAATAAGTTTAAAATATTTAAAAATTTGAACCTTCTCACCCTCAACATGTGTGCTTTGAATATGTTTTGTGGAAACATGCAATCTTTCATCCAAATTAATATTGATGAAATTATGCTTTCTACCATGATTTATGGAAATAATAATGTTTTCCTATTGAATACATCTATTTAATTGTAATAGGAAGTTGTTGGGCGTAGGTCTATTTTGGGAAAGACCTATTTTTGGAAAGGAAGACCTAATTTTGGAGTGCGTGTAATAGGTGGCAAGAAAGCAGCATGCAGAAAAAGAAGGAAAAGCAACATGCAAGAGGAAAAGAAACATGGTGCACAGGCAGACAAGCTTAACCATGATAGGTGTAGGGTTTTTAATAGGATTTTAACGGCTATAGGTCAATAAAATAATATAAATAAGGACCTAGGAGGTCTAGGGAGAGGAGATATATACGAGAGGTCGGTTAAGATAATAAGGAAGAGAGTTGATTATTATGAATTTTGTATGTTGTTGAGGATAATAATTATTATATTGAGTAAGTTAGTTATTGAGGGTTATGTCACAGGATGAGAAGCCCGGTGTGATCTAGTCAACCTCATAGAGGTTTCTTACCCTCAAACTTGATTATACTACTGAATATGTAATGCACATAGTGCACGATTTTGCAGCAGAATAAATAAAAGAGTAGAGAAGCCATATCTTTGTGGACGTAGCCCTAGGAGGGGCTGAACCATGGTAAACCTTGTGTTATGTGTGATTGTTAATGAATGTTTACTTTCTGTTGATCATTAGCTTATGAATGAATGGTTAAAGTAGTTATATTAGCATGCATGCATAGGTTTAAAGATGAATAAATCATATAAGTAATCGAATAATTAACAAGGATAATGCATAAGGAAGAAAAAACACAATCTTAGATCCCTACTCATTCCTAGACTACAAACACTTGAGTATTGCAGTCACCCATAAAAGTTATCTTGGGTGAGACTGTGTTATGCACCCTATGCGCAGCGTTTCCTTCCGATTTACCAGGAGGACCGACAGTTTTTGAGGGTTTTGTTGGAAACCTATTAAGATCTGAACCTAGGTCAACCCAAGAAGAAGTAAGAGAGTAAAACCAAAAAATGGTTATGTTGCTGGCTGGAACTGCACAAGATTGAGTGGATGGGATCCATTGAAGAAACACGTGGAGAATGAAAGTATAGAACGGAATGTTCAGGCCATGGAATCCAATGAAGGTGGATATTGAAAGATGGTTGAAAACAAAGGAAATTGAGTTTGCACAGAAGGACAATAGAAACCCTAAGTTAACACCGCACAAATATCTTGACAAATATGTGTTTAGTGACTTGCATGAGGTATTTTTCTATGATTTCCCGCATTTGTTGCAGGAGTGGTTATTGAGGTTAAAGGAAATCCACCCTACAAATTGAATCAGACAACTGAAGTGGAATTGTAGCAACCTTTCTGTTACCATACTTCACGGAAATATAACACTCACTCTTAGATTATAAAAAAACATGCATTTTAAGCAATGAAACACATTTAAGCTTAGAGTAATCCTAAGAATTATTACTAACATAAATAATCCATGGCAATAACATTAATCCAAATGCACAGTAGAATACGTGATAATTATAATACACAGGGATACAAAAACATAATTAAAGCATCATCTGGTACTTATCTTTGAAACAGTGGCAGTTCCACCAACCAAGTGCAAGCCTTCCATGAACCTCCCAGCCTTAGACCACACTTCTCGTCAACTCAGCAGTAGGTCACCCCCGAGCTGGGACTAAGATCCACCCCCAAGGTAGGGAATCCTAGGCTAGGCTGAGGTTACAGGGAAAACACACAGTCACAAGGAAGAAATTCTTTCCCAGGAACCACTCATGCTCACTGCCCACAGACTCTCCTTCCCCACATGCATGTTCCACCCCAGGAGTATACACCTTCTCTATCACCTAGATAGTCCTTTGTCTGCTAACCTCCCTTGCCTTGGGTTACAGCAATAGACCAGACCAAAAGTCTCCGAGCTCTATGGTAGCTATAGGGTTCCTTCTAGGAGTTCTCTCCTTCCTCTCTCTCACCTGGAGAGAGTCACTCACAGGCCAAGCCACCTATTCTTCCAACCTCAATCACCTCTATCACTGGGAGAGAGTGTTGCAAAACTGGCCAACAAGCCACACACACTCCAGCACTACGTGGCCACAACAACCCACGGAAAAAACAGACATGGGCTTTCCAACAGGTTCAACAATGGCAGGTCACTTCTTATTTCTCAATCCAACAACACAGGATAGACTCACGCTCTAGTTCTCGAGGACGCGTGACAAAAAATCCATGCAGGGGTCAACACAAGTTCGAACTGTTCATATAGAGGATGTATCGGTTATCCTAGAACGAACATAGATACATGCCTTTTGGTTCAGAAGATGCACGAGGGTTTCTCTGCAGAGGTCAGACTAGTTCACCTCAGGTAGTTAGGGGTCGAATGGAGGAGGAACCCCTCTCACAGTTTATCTTGGCCATTTTATTTGCATGCACTAGGGTTGACACTTGTCACCCTTGGAACTGCATGTGTTCCATCAACATGCATCCCCTTTGCACATTTTCCCCTTGCCAGGAACTTAGGAAAAAAAAAACATAAAATGCACATGTTCTTTGGAATAATAATAAAATATTATTCCCAAGGCTTAAGCCCCTAGGCTCAACACTTAGCCCCTTTTCCCACCTTCTAGCCCCTAATTCCTTGCCCACTCTGTGGAAGCTTAGTCCCGCATCACTCATTCATCGTGGTAAGTCTGGACGTGGTGGTGTTTATATTTTATTAATGTGCTGCATACATACAGGTACAAAATCAGGCCCTTGGCCTCCAACCCTTAGGCTCTCTTCCCTAACAATCACATAATCCCACCAGCCTATAACACATATTTACAATTCATTTCATACATCAGACTTACAAAGGGCTCAATCTTGGGGACACTACAATCCCCCTCCCCTTATTTCTGCACTGTCCTCAGTGCAACCTTACACTGTCTCTGCAAGATTTTCAAAATTTTAAAAAAGAAGTGGGTACTCTGCCCGCATAACATCTTCATTCTCCCATGTTTCATCCTCAGGACCGTACCAGGTCCACTGGACCTTTACAAGCTCTATGGCTCAATTCCGGAGTTGTTTTCTTTTCTTGTCCAATATGCGCACAGGATGCACTTGCATGACACCATTTGGTTCCACTTGAATTACATTCCAATTGATAACATGATTAGCATCAGGTATATATCTCTTAAGCAATGAAACATGAAACACATTATGTACAATCATAGATGCAGGTAATGCAAGCATGTATGCAACTGGCCCACAAAATGTTGCTGCCAACTTGACGCAACTTCCCAGCTTCAGGGAACTCCTATTAGTTTTTACTTTCAGGAAAACATGATCACCCACTTTGTATTCTCTATGGGTTCTGTTCTTATTAGCATAACTCTTCTGCCTGTCCTAGGCAGCTTTCAAATTCTATTTAATTCTTATCATTTGGTCTTCCATCTCATTGAGCATCTCAGGCCCAACCACTGCTCTGTCAGCTAGATTATCCCAGCTCACTGGAGTGTTGCACTTTCTTCCATAAAGTGATTCAAATGGGTTCATATTCAACGATGCGTGATACCCATTATTGTAGGCGAATTCTACCAAATACAAGTAGTCTTCCCATCTTGATGGTTTATCCATCACATACCTTCTCAGCATGTCTTCTATTACTCTATTCACTCTCTCTGTCTATCTTTCAGACTCAGGATGATACGTTGTACTAAAGTTCAGATTCGTTCTGAATCCTTTGAACAGTCCTTTCCAGAAATTCAAAGTGAATTTCGGGTCCCTATCAGACACAATCATCTTAGGAATTACGTGCAAGCGTGCTACTTCTTTTAAGAAGATATCAACAACATTTACTACCTTCTGAGTGCTTTTCAGTGGAATAAAATGGACATCTTTTGTAAGCTTGTCCACCACCACCATGATTGAATCATGCTACTTTCTTGTTATGGGCAATCCTGTGATAAAATCCATTGTCACCACTTCCCATTTCCACTCAGAAATGGGTAAAGGTTGTAGCAACCCTGCTAGGTGCCTATGCTCAGCCTTAACTTTTTGGCAGTCCATACATCTGGCGATGTATTCAGTAATTTATTTCTTTAGACACGAGCAAAAGTAATGGTTTTTTACTGCTACCACAGTCTTTTGATATCCAGGATGTCTAGCATAAGCCACGTTATGCATTTCTTTTAGAATTTCCAGCTTCAATTCTCAGACATTGGGTACATACACTCTGTTTTTATACGGAAGTAAGCCATCAGTTCCCAAGGTGTAACTTCCCTGGGTCTGTGGTCTCTCACACTGTTGTAGCTTTGCTACCAGACCTCTGTGCTACAAATCAACATTTGCAGCTTCCAAAATTTTGTCCTTAATCTCAGTCTTGTACATGCTAATGGTTGTAGCATGTAATTCGTGCACTTTTCTACTGAGTGCATCAACCACCTTATTTTCTTTCCCTTTGATATGCTTGATATCAAAGTCATATTTACACAGAAACTCCAACCATCTGGTTTGCATGGCATTTAAAGTCAGCTGATCAAATAAATGCTTCAGACCGTTGTGGTCTGTTCTCAATTCGAATCTCCTTCCCATGAGGTAATGTCTCCATTTCCTCAACGCATGGACGATTGCTTCCAGCTCTAAATCGTGAGTGGCATAATTCCTTGCATGCTCTTTCAACTTTCAGGATTCATAACAGATTACAAATCCCTCTTGGCTGAGAACTCCTCCCAGTCCCTCCTTACACTCATCTGTTCACACCACAAAATCCATATTTGGATCTGCAATCTTCAGGATTGGAGCTTTGGTTAACAACTACTTCAGTCACTGGAAACTTCTCTCACACTCTTTAGTCCAATGAAACTTCTTCTCCTTCCTTTGCAAGGAAGTGATAGGGTGAGCTATCTTTGAGAATCCGGCTATAAACCTTCTGTAGTAGCCTGCCAGACCCATAAAAGATCTAACTTCTACCACATTCCTTGGTGCTGACCATTCTCGGATGGCCTCAACCTTTTCAGGATCCACAACGATCCCCTCTTTTGAAATAATATGTCCCAAGTAATGGATCTGCCTTTGATAAAATGAGCATTTGCTCAGCTTGGAATACAGCTGGTGTTCTCTCAACACTTACAACACCATTCTCAGGTGTTGCTCATGCTCTTCCTCTTACTTGGAATACACCAAGATGTCGTCCAGGAAGACTATGGAAAACTTGTCTAAGTAGTCCCCGAATACACCATTCATTAAGCACATGAAAACATCAAGTGTGTTTGACAATCCAAACAGCACCACCGTGAACTCATAATGACCGTACCTTGTTCTAAAGGCATTCTTGCTAATGTCCTCATCATTTATTCTCACTTGATGATATCCTTATCTGAGATCTATTTTTAAAAATATTTTCGCGTCCTTCAACTGATCAAAAAGATCATCGATCCTTGGCAGAGGATACTAGTTCTTGACAGTTACCTTATTCAACTGCCGAAAATCAACGCACAGTCTAAACGTCCCATATTTCTTCTTCACGAATAGGACCAGGGCTCCCCAAGGTGACACACTGGGGTGAATGTACCCCTTCTTTAGTAGCTCTTCGAGCTGCAATTGCAACTCTTTCATCTCTGGTGTACTCATTCTATAAGGAGCTTTTGAAACTGGAGTTGCTCCTGGTATCAAATTTATAGAAAAATAAATGTCCCTCTTCGGAGGTAGTCCAGGTAACTCCTGAAATACATCCTTGAACTCTTTGAGTACCTCATGGTCTTCCAACTTCGAGGTTGCATCTCTGGATGCTTCTCCCACACGGGCTGCAAATAATTGACAACCTTTCCTGTAACACTTCTTCAGTTGCATGGCTGAGATTTCTCTAACAGCCACGACTCTGGGAATTCCTTGGAATGTTACCTGATTTCCCTCTTCATCCAGGCATGTAAACCTCTTGTTACGGTAGTACAGAAGGGCATGGTGTTGGTCCAACCGGTCCATCCCAATTAAGCAGTCGTAAGAGCCTAAAGGAAAAATATTCAATTCAGCCTTAGTGCTCAATCCTTTCATGTCCACTGAACATGACTTAACCAATTCAGTGACCTTCCTTTTGGTTCCTCTGGCTAACTGCACTAGCCAACACTTTTCATGTGTGCTTCTTGTTAAACGCAAAATTTCCACCACCCTAGGATCTACATAACTATGGCTAGCCTCTGAATCAATTAAAATAATGAGTGGCTGGTTGTTAATCATACCTTCCACTTCAATCATGTGCGATTGAAATTCTGCTTGCTTGTTGTCCAGGGCTACATAGATCCTTGGCATTTTGATGTCCATATCCTCCACTATTTCAGCTTGTTGAACAGTATGGATAATTCTCGCTTTATCTTTTGTGTGGGGGCAGTCTCTGTACCTATGGTTCCCTTTACATCTCCAACACTCCATAGGTGGTGGTATTGGCATCTGCTCACTCCCTTCAACTTTCCTAGGCTCTCTAAAAGATGACTGTCCCCAAGGACTGTTCCTGAAAAAGGGAGGCTTGTTTCCCTTTTGCCTCTGTTCCTTCTTAAACCTCTTCTGGTCATCCCAAGCCTTCCGAAGGATAGGCCTTTCTCTTTGTTGTTCATACAAGCATGTCTCCCTTCTCATTGTCTCTTCCATAGTCCTAGGATCATCATATTGAATCTTGTCACCCATAGAAGGTGGCAGTCCACTTAGATACCTTTGAATTTTTACAACCTCGTCTTTGATGAATGGAACATACTTCAGTAGTTCCAGAAAACTTCGTTCATACTCATCAATGGTCATGTTGCCTAGCTTGAGTTCGAAGAACTCCTTCATCTTTCTATCATAGTATCTTTTGGTTAGGTATATCTTCTTGAAATACCTCTTAAACTCCTTCCAAGTGATATCTTTCTCTCTGATGTGCTGCACTTGTACAAATTGATCCCACCACATGGATGCTTTTCCTTTTAGCTGATACATCTCAATTCTTCCTTCTGCATGTGCGAAATAATTCTGCAGTTGGAAATATTTCCTCATGCCCAACAACCATGTTTCAGCATATTCCTCCTTCTTATGTTCACCATCGAATGTTGGAGGCTTGATCTTGTTCATCTCCCCTTTCAATTCATCCATTCCATATTTTCGGTGTTCTCTGGTAGGAGACGAGCTTGAACTACTACGTGCCTCCCTACTGGAATGCTTCTGGGAGCGACAATGATGTCTGCTACTACTCCTCGATCTTCTTCTCCTCTCAGGGTTCCTGATACTTCTTGATCTACTTTTTCTCTCAGGGGTTCTATGACTCTCTATCTTGCTTGAGTCCCTTCCCTTCTCCAATTTCCTTTCTATTCTTTCCAGGCTCTTCAACATTTTTAAGTTGAATTCACCCTGTCGATCCCTAAATTTCATGAGCTTTCGGCTATCATCTCGACGTGCCTGGGCATCTCTTTGCAATCCTTCAATGGTTTTCATTATGTGCCCTTCCTTGTCTAATTCTCTTCCATGCCCATTGGAGTTCGATCCTTCGACTCCCAGGTTGACATCTCTTCCTTCTCTTTCATCCTCTGAAATGGAGACAATCCTCACCTCTTCCATTTGTATACTCGACGTCGATTAACTGGTGTCCTGACACTCGTTGAACTCTGCACACACAATGTGTAATCAATCCAAAGTTTGTTAGGCCTTAAACTTTTAATAAAATCACAATAATCATAAACCAACGTGAGTGAGAAACATTTGACTTCACAAGGTTTTCTGAGCTCTGTCGGCTCTGCAATTTTCAGGACTTCGGGTTTTCGGTACCTGGGAGTTCACTATGCAGTGGCTCCTAACTTCTTGTCGCTACAATCCCCAAAATCCAAAATTTTGGTTTCCTTGCTCTTCGGGCCCACAGCACAGCTATCGCCCTTAAAACATGTTACGGTTCTTCAGTTTTCGATGGCTTCGGGACTTCAGGACTTCGGGTTTTGGGACTTCAGGCTTCCGGTACACGGGAGTTCACTATGCAGTGACTTCCAACTCCTTGTCACTACAATCCCCGAAATCTGAAATTCCAATTTACTTTATTCTCTGGGCCCACAACACAGCTGTCACCCTTAACCGCAGTGGCACATGGCATGTTCCATAGGATCCACGTCTCCATCGGTGACATCTTCGGGTCCCACCACTCTCGCCTATCTTTTCAATTCTCTGGCACGTGGTACACATCCATCCACCCACATCCATTCCAAGAAAAAATCCAACGGTTAGGTCCCCTCTCAGATCTATGGCGTAGATATTTTCAGCGTTTCGGGGTTTCGGGCATCAGGAGTCCATGTATCCCATATTTCGAACTTCCGTTTGCTGAAATCCCAAAATTACAGTTTACTCGTCAACTTGATCCGATGTTCAACTCCCTTCCTACGATCTACGGTGTAGATCATTTCAGGATTTCGAGTTTTGGAAGTGTTCCCCTCCCTCACTTCCCATCTCTCGACTTTGCAAAATCTGAAATGTTTTCGCGACTAACTCGAGCGCGACTTTGCTAGATCTAACGGTCGAGCCTTCCTCCCAGATCTACAACGTAGATCTTCTCAAGTTTTCGGGAGTTCGCTTATCGCGATTCCCACGCTCTTGTGCAACTCCAAAGGGTTTTTAAATCCTGCACACACTTTCCAGATCCGACAGTCACGAGGGTTCGCCTTCCCTCCCGAACAGATCCTAAGGCTCCAACACTTCTGGTGTGGAGTCCTCTCTCCCTGTGGCCATGGACCACACCGGCTGCGGTTTCGCAACACCGTTATACCTCCTGAGCTTGTAGGCATAGTCAAGTAACTCCTTGACACTCCGGATCATTCCAGGGTCCGGAATTGGTCCTCCAGACACAATTTCTCCTCACACCCTCGGTCTAAAGACCACTCAACTGGCCCATCTAGGCTCAGTGTCGAAACCTTGGCTCTGATACCAAACTGTAGCAACCGTTATGTTACCATACTTCGCAGAAATATAACACTCACTCTTAGATTATAAAACAACATGCATTTTAAGCAATGAAACACATTTAAGCTCAGAGTAAGCCTAAGAATTATTACTAACATAAATAATCCATGGAAATAACATTAATCCAAATGAACAACATAATACATGATAATTATAATACACAGGGATACAAAAACATAATTAAAGCATCATTTGGTACTTATCTTTGAAACAGTGGCAGTTCCACCAACCAAGTGCAGGCCTTCCACGAACCTCCCATCCTTAGACCACACTACTTGTCAGCTCAACAGTGGGTCACCCCCGAGCTAGGACTAAGCTCCACCCCCAAGGCAGAGAATCCTAGGCTAGGCTGAGGTTACAGGGAAAATGCACAGTCATAAGGAAGGAATTATCTCCCAGGAACCACTCATGCTCACTGCCCACAAACTCTCCTTCCCCACATGCCTATTCCACCCCAAGATTATACACCTTCTCTGTCACCTAGACAGGCCTTCGACTACTAACCTCCCTTGCCTTGGGTTACAGCAACAGACCGGACCGAAAGTCTCAGAGCTCTGTGGCAGCTACAAGGTTCCTTCCAGGAGTTCTCTCCTTCCTCTGCGCACTCTCTCACCTGGAGAGAGTCACTCATAGGCCAAGCCACATGTTCTTCCAACCTCAATCACCTCTCTCACCGAGAGAGAGTGTTGCACAACTGGCCAACAAGCCACACACAGTCCAACACTGTTTGGCCACAACAACCCATGGGAAAAATAGACATGGACTTTCCAACAGGTTCAACAATGGCAAGTCACTTCTTATTTCTCAATCCAACAACACAGGATAGACTCACTCTCTTGTTCTCGGGGACATGTGACAAACAATCCACGTAGGGGTCAACACAGGTTCGAACTATTTAGATAGAGGATGTACCGGTTATCCCAGAACAAACACAGATACACACCTTTTGGTTCAGAAGATGCACGAGGGTTTCTCTGTAGAGGTCAGACCAGTTCACCTCAGGCAGTCAGGGGTCGAATGGAGGAGGAACCCCTCTCATGGCTCATCTTGGCCGTTTTATTCGCATGCACCAAGGTTGAACTTAGGATAAAAAAAACATAAAATGCACATGTTCTTTGGAATAATAATAAAATATTATTCCCAAGGCTTAAGCCCCTAGGCTCAACACTTAGCCTCTTTTCCCACCTTCCAGCCCCTAATTCCTTACCCACTCTGTGTAATCTCAGTCCCCCATCACTCATTCATCGTGGTTGGTTTGCACGCAGTAGTGTTTATATTTTATTAATGTGCTGCATACATACAGGTACAAAATCAGGCCCTTGGCCTCCAACCCTTAGGCTCTCCATCCTAACAATCACATAAGCCCATCGGCTTATACAAACTTGGATCACCAGCCTATAACACATATTTACAATTAATTTCATACATTAGACTTACAAAGGGCTCGATCTTGGGGACACTACAGGAATCATGTGGATATCACACAGTTACAACAAGTTAATAACAAATTTTCGTGTGCAATAGATTTATGGTTAGACAATATTGTTGCAATGTTTATCACCGAATTTGCAGTAGATACCATGAAGTCTTATAATGCAGAAGAGAATTATTTTCTAAAAGGATCCAGAGGTAGGTACATCAGATCATTGTATACTTCAATCAAGATTTTATTATATGACAACGGTGTGATTACCATGGAATCATACAACTAAACTTCCCTGCGTGCATGGGGGAAGGGGGGGAAGCACTGACAATTGGTTGATATATGGAAGAGGAGATGGATAAGGGAAAGAAGAAGGAGGCCATAGACCCAATCATGATGTAATAATACTAGATAAAGCAGATAATGGAAAAAAATGGAAAGACGCACAGTGGAGTACCCTACCAATATATAATGAATAAAAAGAAGAGAGCCATAATTGACAGAGAGGGATTGAAAAACGATGAAGAAGAGGTAGACGATCTCCAGGATGTGGAGCAGATTGAGGAAATCCTACGCAGAACACATGAAAGGAAAACATGAGGTCTAGGGTTAGGAATAGAAGTCAGGACTCCAATCCAGATCACTGTCAGTGTGGAACCTACAACCCTATGTGTGAATAATACACCAAAAAGAACACCAGTGTTTCGAAAACTGAATTTTAGTGGAATAAAAGAAACAGGACATGGATCCAATCAAGGATAATTAACTGGGGGAGCTAGTTTAGGAAGTAATAGTCAAGTTTCTATACCGCGCGGAGGCATTAGTTCAACACAGTTCAAAATGGCAGGACATGATCTCATGATCAGATTACCAAAATTTCAGGGAGAGGCATCAGAGGACCTTGAAAAGCACTTATTCATCTGTGAGAAGATATGGGAAGTAGAGAAAATCAAAGATGGGGATATAAAGCCTCCACAGTTAGCTACCACACTAAGAGACCACACATTGGACTGGTACATGAGCCTAGATGTAAACAGTCTGTAGGGAGTACCAAATACTATCGCAGATGTGAAAAAAATACTAGTAAACGAATTTAAGAAGCCAAGCTCAGAAGACCAATACATGAATGAAATGATTGAAATTAGTAAAAAAACATGTGATTCTGTTTGGGAGATTTATTAGAGGTTCAAACATCTGAAAGGTAAGTTGAATAATGTAATTATTGACATGCAACATAGGCACTTATTTGTGAGCTCGTCGTTACCACACTTGAAATACCCATTAGAAAACAAAATTTTCAAACTCAGGAAGCCTTACAACTCGAAGAGAACCAGTATCAGAAGACATATCCAAAAATAGAGGAGTTGAAGGAGGATTTGAAGAATCTAAGATTTCAACTTAACCAAAATAAGGGCAAAGAGAAAAGAGAGGTTGTTTGGTGTACCCTATGCAGGACAGAAGGAAACCATAAGAATGAATATCCAACTTTTGCGTAGTATATGGAAACAGGAGTACCAAACCCCTTACCAACATGAATACCATGGTGAGAGATTTTTAAAACACATGGGCATGATCCATATCATTGTCCAATTATGCAGAAGTATAAGACAGTACCCAAATGTTCATATTGCAATTTTTGCAAATCAGTGGGTCATGATGATAAGGATTGTAGAATGATGGAGCTGATGAGAGAAAGAACTTTAGATACTTATAGGGTGCAAGAAAAAATGATGACAAGACAAGTTGCACCTCAGTTCATCCAAGTACCACCACCATACAACAATGTGCAAAAACAGTACAACAATACGCAACCTCAGTACAATAATGTGTAGCCGCAGTATAACCTCACATAGTATAACCAGGTACCCTAATACAACTCACCACGAGGAGATCGAGGTGGATACAGAGGTGGAGGACGAGGCAGAGGAGGATTTGGATGAGGCAAAGGAACATTAGTGTGCCACAACTTCCAACAACCAAGACATTATGAAAGGGATTGTACATTTCCACCAACATCATGTATGTACTGTCGTGTAGTAGATCATGACACATAAGACTACCCAACACTATTAGGAAAGATCCAAGAAAAGAGGAACTAGAACAACCAGAATGTCCAGTGAATCTCTGCAGAATCCAGGGATGATGGGAGAAACATCAATATAGTCACTCGAGGATGAGCCAAGATAGGGACTGATGCAACAAAAAAAGATCCAACGCAACACCAATGGGTTAAGAAGAATATTGAGCCACAGAAGTAGTTTGATGCATGAAAAGAAAATGAAACATTTAAGTAGGCCAGACAAGAGTTTCTAAAGAAATTTTTTACGTCTACATCAGTCACACAACAAACTCAGAACTCACTAATGTACGAGATGCCATCCTTAATGGACCATACCAGTGAAGGAAAACGTTTAGAGCAAGTAAGTTACGTAAAGATTTTTTTGCAATCATGTGTTAAGTTATTGAATGATCCATCATCTGTTAAAATATTAAAAAATCTGCTAGAAAGATGCAAGACAGAGGTAGAAGGGAAGTTAGAGCAAAAAACAGTGAATCATCTCCATACAAGAAGAAGGAAAAGCAGAGAATTCAAACTAAATGCTAATATTGTGGATTTCAACATGGGAGATATTATACTGGACTTAGGCTCTGAAGTAAATGTCTTGCCCAAGAAGACATGGTAGTGTATGGGAGAACCCACACTAGGTATTCACCCATCCAATTGAAACTAGCAAATCAACACAAAGTGTTACCAATTGGAAGGCTTTAAGGTGTGATAGTAGATTTGGATGGAGTGCGCACTATGGCATATTTTGAAGTAATAGAGATAGTAGATGGCACAACACCTTACCCAAAATTGCTTGGATTGGATTGGGCATTTGATAACCAAGATATAATCAACCTGAAGACAAGAAAAATGACTTTTGAATTAGGTGACTATAGAGTCATTGCACCATTGGAACCTTCAGAAGGAAAAAGGTTTGTAGAGGCCACTTGTTTGGATCTGGAAGAAATAAACCAGTTGTACAGAACCACCATGCGAGAAGAGGATTATGTTAACCCAATTGCAAATGAGGTACTTAGCTGGAGAAGCATTACATCATGTGCTTCTGAGTCAAACACAGGTTTGGATAATTGGAAACAATGATTACATGAAGTTTCCACAAGGAGATGTGCAAGAATAGATTGTGCAGTACGATGGGTTGGTACAGAGATAAGAGAACCTCCTAGTTTTCATGGGCTAAATGACTTAGAGGAATTCTTGATAAAATATGAAGAGGAAGTATTAGAAAATCAGAGGCTCTTATCCCTAGATATTTCACTCAAGGAAACACCTGCAAGATGGTGGGGTGCGCACAAAGAAACAATTTTGGATTGGTATCAATGTAAACAATTATTTCACATTAGATTTGGCACATAATCGAGGAGCAATAGAGTCCAGAAGTATGATGGGAAAGGCACAACAGTGGAACACTTGGAGAAGTGAAGAACACAATGGAGGATGACACCACTGGAGGAATGGCCTCATCATTTTATCCATACATTATAAGGGACCCCAGGGAACTGGTACATAGACCAAGAGATGCACAGAGGCACTACATACTGGATAGGATTACAAAAAAAAATTGTAGTAACCTTCTCATTTGAACATGAGAACCCCAACATTGATTTAGTGTTGAAGTTGATACGAGGAGTGATATTTATTGATGAACCAGAGGTTGAAATCATGACATAATATCAACAATAGAACAAACAGACAGTTAAAGAATTACTCTCATTCTATCATATCGAAGAGGAACCACCGGATGAAGATGATCCGCACAACATTCAGATTATAGGTATTAAAGGAGAGAGAGAGGTGGAAGTTCCATCTACGGAGTCAGTAGTATTTGTTGCACCAATCAGGGTTAAGAAAGTAAACATTGGGATGAATGGAAATCGTAAAATGGAAAGTATTGGAGACTATTCGGATGAGAAAACAATAGAAAGAATAATAGAGTTATTGCGTCAATATAGTTACCTGTTTCCAACAACCTTTATAGAGATGAAAGGCATAGCAGGGGAACTGGGTGAGATGAAGATACCCCTCAAACCTAAGGATAAACCTTTCAGGAAAAGACCTTATAGACTGAGTCGATTGTATAAGAAGAAAGTGAAAGAAGAAATTGATCGAATGTTGGAAGATGGTATCATAGAACTAGTAGAGGAATCTAAATGGATCAGTCCTATGGTATTCCAAGAAAAGAAGCAAGGGGGGATAAGGATTTGTGTATATTTAAGGAAAATCAATTATGCTTTCTTACATGACCCTTTCCCTACCCCTTTTACAGATGAAGTCTTAGAGAATGTGGGAGGCCAGGAAGCATATTCATTTACAGATGGATTCTTAGGTTACCATCAGATCAAAATATCTGCAGAGGACATGTATAAGACTACTTTCACCATAGGATGGGGATCCTACCAATATAAAGTCATGTCCTTTGGATTGAAGAATGCACCAACCATTTTTTCAAGAGTAGTCATAGCTACTTTTAAGGAATTCCTACATCAGTTTCTAGAAGTATATCTAGATGATTGGACTGTATATAATCTGTCAAAGGATCATGTAGAAGTGTTAAGACTAATGTTGGAAAGATGCAAGAAATGTCAGATAGCATTAAACATCAAGAAATGAATTTTTGGTACAAATTTTGGGATATTGTTGGGACATATAGTGTGTAAACAAGGTTTACTAGTTGACCCTACTAATATTGCAGTCATTGTGAATTTACCACCACCACAGTTCGTGCATCAGTTAAGAGAAACAATAGGACATACAAGCTATTACAGGAAGTTTATAAAATGCGCAGATTACTGTACGAATGGAAAAATTGTTAAAGAAGGACACCCGATTTCAGTGGAATGAGGATTGTTAGCAAGGATTGAACACTCTAAAGGAAAATATGGTGGCAACACCTATATTAGTATTTCTCGATTGGGAAAAGACATTTCATGTGAACGTAGATGCATCAACTATAACACTTGGAGCAATTCTGGCACAAACAAGAGTAGGGGACTTAGACCATCCTATAGCCTTTGCAAGAAGAAAGTTGTCAAAATTTGAGCAGAATTACAACACCACATCAAGAGAAGGCATAGTTATGGTATATGAACTTCATAAATTCAGGCACTATTTACTCGGTAAACACTTTAAAATGTTCACAGACCATTCTACCCTCAAATATATATTCAACAAGAGAGTGTTGGGGGGGAGGATCTGTAGATGGCTATTATTATTCCAAGAATTCAATTTCAAAGTGATAGTCAAACCAAGTAAGTTGAATGTAGGACTTGATCACCTGTCAAGGGTAACCAATGGAGAAGAACCTACTAATTTGGAAGACAACTTCCCTGATGCATGGTTATTTTTAGTACAGATAGCTGATTAATACTTCGCTAATATTATTGAATACTTAAGTACAGGGGTTGCACCATAAGACTTTAGCATCGCGAAAAATAAAAACCTGGTAGTCAGAGTTGCAGACTATCAACTCATTGCAGGTCATTTATACAACATGGGCACAAATAGTATTTTGAGAAGGTGTGTATTGGAACATGAACGACCCATAATTTTGGAAAAAGATTGTGAAGGTATATTTGGAGGACTCTATGCAGGAAAATCCACCATGGAGAAGGAATTATGTGCAGGATTATGGTGGCCAACAATCCATAAATATGCCAAGGAATATTGCCAGAACTGTGATGTCTGTCAAAGGGTTGGAAAACCCAACAAAAGTGATGAGATGCCCCTAAGACCATAATTAACTATGCAAGTATTTGATAAATGGGAAATAAACTTTGTTGGACTTGTTAATCCACCAGCAAAAAGGTCAAGAGATAGATTTATCATTACTAGGACGGAATACTTAACGAGATGGGCAGAAGCAACATCAATGAAAGATTGTAGCAGAGATACAACAAAACACTTCTTATTTTAGCATTTGATCACGGGATTTGAATGTCCCAGGATATTGATGAGTGACCAAGACACTCATTTTATTAATAATACCATCAGGGTGATGATTGAGGAGTTTGAAGTCTATCACCAAAAGAGTACACCATATCATCCTCAAGAAAATGGAACAATATAAGCTTTCAATAATATTTTGGAAAATGCATTGACTAAGATATGCAATGTTAATAGGGATGATTGGGACTTGAAAATACCAATAGTATTGTGGGAATACAGGACCACATGAAAGAAGTTGACAGGACAAACACCATTCAGACTGGTTTATGGGTAGGAAGAAATGGTTACATTAGAATTTTTGGTACCCATTCTATGCGTAGCAGCAATTGCCAACATGATAGAAAGAGGCGCAGTACAGGCGAGACTAAGCCAACTAATGGAAATGGAAGAGGACAATATTCTAGCAGGATTTCACTAGGAAGTACAGAAAGAAAGGGACAAATCCTGTCATGGCAGAAATATTAAAAAGACGAGCTTTAAGGAGGGAGACCTAGTTCTTCTCTATGACAACAAATTTTTGCAACACCCTAGTAAGTTTAGAATGCATTGGCTAGGACCATATGAAGTAAATACTGTCACAAATGGGGGATATGTACAACTAAAGGACTTGGGAGGAACATAACTGAAAGGAATGATCAACGGTAGTCGATTGAAACTGTACAAGGACCATTGACCTACTAACCCTTAAAAGTTATAGTGCAGTATGAAAGTCATGTATCTAGTGTACTATGGTATATATTAGGAAAAAAAATGATAAAAATAAATAAAAAAGGGAAAAAGAACAAAAATTGAATACAAAAATAGAAAAAGAACAAAAGCAAAAAAAGAGGCAGAAGTTGACTAAACAACAAGAAATTGGGGAAAAAATTGTGCACATCAATTACTGTGACAACATCAAAAGACAACACGCAGGAAAAATTACACTCGATGCAAATGCACACAAAAAGTGAAAATTAGTTATGACCGGGTCTATAAAGTGTGGAAAGCACATGTCAGTTCAACACTTAGTGATTTTTTAGCACATAGCAAGATACAAAGTGCGTTCCCTGGATATAACTGTACGAAGAAGAAAGAGAGCATGCAAATTAGATAGAAGGTGACACCACCAAAGTTTGACGCTCCAGGCCAGTATGTACGGGTTACTAAACAGAGCCAAGATGGAAGGAAAGGCTGAGGGAGCCTGAGAATGTTATCGAGCAGGAAGATATCACTACTGCAGACATAGAGTCAATCAACTTGACATGGGTTGAAGAGGAAACATCAACAACACTGCAAGGGGAAGTAGGGCAGAGTTCTAGGACCCATAATTGTATCCTGGATCTTAATCCTAAAACACTCGCTACACCTGATGAAACGACGTGTCAGCAACAAGGCCATGATGGAGAAGAGGTGTTGGTCAAGGACATCACCAACTAGATGAACTCCGAGAGGGAAGAAGAGGATGCAAAAATTATAGAGGAAGGTTTGTTTATTGTCGGTCAGAAAGAAAGGCACAGGATGCCACATACATCACACTTTCATATCTCCCAAACATAGTGGTTATTGTGGACAATATGCTCGGAAAAGTGCCAAAACTTAGGTACTCGGATCATGATGTGCACGATGTGACCAAATTCCCAAATTTGGCTGAAGAAACCTACGTAGCAAACACATGGGAAATTGGACCCCTAGGTAAACTGATAATGGATCCCACACAATGGATAATAGGGCTATACAAATCTGACATAATGAACCTCTTGGATATACCGCACTTCAGGCACCGTAAAAACATCGGGCTCTACATCAAAAAATTATTAGCCCGAGTACATGGCGGCATCCTTTGGATGGATAGGCCAGTACAACTGGATGTGGTGTTGATTTCCAAGATCACAGGATTACCTACATGCGACATGCAACTAGAGGAGTACTTGGATAACAAGGCATGCGAGAAGGAAATCACTGAGTTGGTAAAAGAATAGTTTGACACCAGTAGGGGAAACATGGGAATTGTACTCAAGGACATTAATGACAATGCAAAAAGGTTCACCAACAATATTATGGCTTGCAAGCTGCTAAGGAAATGCAAAAAAGAGGAAGCTCCAGCAGGAGTCATAGCAGTAGCCGCACCGTGCACGAAAGGAGTGATGTTTAGTTGGGAAATGTACCCGCTGAACCAATTTTTGGTTGATTGCAAAGATGCGCAGGATAATGGAACCAAGTTCCATAACTCTTGGATCATCATTCTTATAGCCTTAGCAGGGTGGAAGGAGCCAAAGTTTTTATCCTTCCTGGATAGGAAAGGAAAATTCTATGCGGCCAGATATGAGTCCCTCTGGTAGGCCAAGGACAATAAAAATAAACAAGCAAATAAAACAGTATTTGCGATGTTGTTGGAAGAAATACAACAGTGCACAACCAATGTGTGGTGCATTCCTGTGGAGGTAATCCATAAAAATGAATGGATGGCTAGGTCCAAGGCATCCAAGCATCACATGTGGATCCAGGCTGTAAGGGATCCAAAGAAGTCATGGCTAGAGATGCAATATTGTGTCACCAAGGAAGAAATTGACTGGATAATTAGAGATTGGCCAACGCAGTGGAAGTTGTCAGTAGAAAAACCAACAACAAGGTTAGTCGTGACACAATCCACCAAGCCCAAGGAAAAGGCTAAAGTAGGTTCCTCAATAGAAACAAACAACCCAACCGATAACACTAGAAAGGCTGCAACGCAGAATCATTCATCGAGAAGCAGCGTAGTACCCAAAATACCAAGGAGGGAAACAATAGTACCTAGGACAGACAACCAACAGGACATCAGAACTAGGGACGCATCACAGGATGGTGAAGAAAGGGTATAGGTTACAACGAGTGGTGCACAACCCTCACATATGAAAAGGAAGAAAACACAAGTAGAACAAACATGCAAAAAGATGAAGTATACCACATAAGACCCAATCATCACCCTGACAGAGGATGATGTTGAATTCGTCGTGAACAAGGTCCAAGACAAGGGAGAAGAGGCAGTATGTATTACAGTGGAAAAAAGAGAAGAGATCATGGCCAATATCATAGAATTCCATGAAGCTCTACAAAAACTACAGATTCAAGCAGTACCAGAAGCTACAATGTAGTGACAGGAAAAGACACAATGACCCCCTGCATAGAAAGAAAGAGAGGGGACAATACAGTTGGTATTGAAAGGAAGGGAGACATTCACAATCACTCACTAAATGATTAGAATGGATCAAGATATTACATAGAAACCCAGGGGGGAAATTCAGAAATTTGAAGTATTCATGGTACAAATACCCACCAAGCCATTATACGGACTCCAAGCCAACATAATGCAAGAAGTGCGATCCAAAGCCTGTGCAGATGGGACTAACTTGGAGGTGGGTAGGTGAGTCACCAAAATGTTACAAATAACCTGCAACCAACTGAACTCAGAGAAGGAGGAGGAGAAAGAACACATTGATAATATAGAACAAGGGCTAACAATGGTATACGACCGTATCCCAGACAATGCACAAGCACTAGAGAGGAGCACAAAGGAAAATATAAAAATTATTTCACAAACAAGAGGGATATATGTAGGAAATCAAGGAGCTCAAAGAAAATCTTAATCCTATGACTCCTTCAGAGGTTAGAGAATAGAGAGAACAACAATCTGCATTCCAAATAGCAGAGATGGAAAAATAGGCAAGGGAAGTCGCAAAGCTATTCGACAAAATTGTGCATATCTGGATCGTTTTAGAAGAAGATGATAAGGTCCAACACTGGGACCAACAAGAGGAGAAAATTAGTGTTTCCATACAAGAGATAAAGCAATGGAAAAAAACAATGAGTATTAGGACCGCTTGAAGGGAACTCAAGAAATGAAGACACTGTAGATAGAGTTAAATACAATGTAGACACACCCAATTGGAACCCCTCCAGGAACAAGAATCACAGATGATTGCACAACTGTAGGAAGAAAAGACGAGTATGGAACATGCACATTTAGAGGGCGCAACATTACTACATGAAGAGATAACAACACAGACAGTGGAGGTGCTAACAGACAAAGTTGTGCAGATGAGGAAAAAAGGAAAGGAACTAATCGAGAAGTTCCATAGTTTGGAAAAGGTGGTATAGGGAGCATGCAATACCTGAGTGGCTCGGGACAAGCCACATGTCAGTATTGGGGGCATGTTGGGTGCAGGCCTATTTTTAGAAGGAATTCTATTTTGGGTGTAGGCCTATTTTTGGAGAAAAGATCTATTTTCGAAAAGACCTATTTTTGGAAAGGAAGACCTAATTTTGGAGCACGCGCAACAAGTGGTGAGAAAGCAACACGCAAAAAAAGAAGGAAAAGCAGCATGCAGGAGGAAAAACAACATGGTGTGCATGCATACAAGCTTAACCATGATAGGTTTATGGTTTTTAACAAGATTGTAATGACTATAGGTCGATAAAATAGTATAAATAAGGACCTAGGAGGTCTAGGGAGAGTAGATATATACGAGAGGTCGGTTAAGATAATAATAGAGAGAATTGATTATTATGAATTTGGTAAGTTGTTGAGGATAATAAGTCTTGTAGAAGAGTTGAGTCAGGTAGTTCTTGAGGGTTAGGTCACAGGCTGAGGATCCTTGTGTGATCTACTCAGCCTCACATAGGGTTCTTACCCTCAAACTTGATTATATTACTAAATATGTAATGAGTGTAGTGCAAGATTTTGCAGCAGAATAAATAAAAGAGCAAAGAAGACATATCTTTGTGGATGAAGCTCTGGGAGGGGGGTGAACCATGATAAACCTTGTGTTCTATGTGATTTTTAATGAATGTTGATCATTAGCTTATGAGTTAATGGTTAAAGCAACTATATCAACATGCATGCATAGGTTTAAAGATGAAAACATTATAGAAGCAATTGAATAATTAACAAGGATGTTGGCATATCTTTTAGAAAAATAATGTGCTTGTCATTGATGGTAAGAACAACAGCGATAAAACTCAGAAGATTGATGGAAAGAACAACATCGAGGAGAAAAAAAATGAGGACACTCAAAAGAGTGCAGAGGAGGAGATTAGACCTCAGTCATCGGATCGGGGCGCTAAGGACTAGAAATCATTGGATCCAGTATAACTACGAAGAGGATAATGGCCAAGAGCCATCCTCCAACTCGTGATATTCACAGTCATGAAATGATCTGGGTCATTGGATTCAGAGGACACGTGGAAAGAGATCAACATTTCGTTGACTGCGAGCTAGAGAAGTCAAAGGTGAGAGTTGTAGGAACTCACGATATGAGAAATCATGAAATGATCTAAGCCATTAGATCCTGAGGACATGTGGTGAGAGATCAACATTTCACTGACTCGCGAGCTGGAGAAGTCAAAGGTGATATTTGTAGGAACTCGTGATATGTGAAATCATGAAATGATCTGAGCCATTGGATCTAGAGGACACGTGGTGAGAGATCATCATTTCGCTAACTCATGAGCTGGAGAAGTCAAAGGTGAGAGTTTTAGGAACTCACAATATGAAAAGTCGTGAAATGATCTGGGCCATCGGATCACCAAGGATCTAGACCCTTGATCTGATATGAAGTCTGAGTTCGTGAAGAGGATATCTTGACCGTTGGATCGAGGACTAATCTGGGTCGTCAGATCTAGAAGAACAAAAAGTGCCATGAGAGGAGATCCATGTCAGCAAGGACAGTTGTAGACCATGTCAGACAGGAACTCGCAAAATCTCAAAATACAGAAGGTAATCACGACTATTGAGTCACGGGAAATCTCAGACTGTTGATCTGAGGTGATTGAAGTCGGGAGTTCGAGAATCAGAAGAAGGGAGGTGCTCTAACCTCCAACATCATGAGTCGCGAAGACGTGAAACACTTGAATGTTTGTCTTGTGGTCATAGCCAAGGTCACATCGTCGTTGTATTAAGGGAGGAGCTAACACATCGCTAGGCTCCACATCGGAGATGCAAAATCATGAAATATTTTTTTTTAATAGGGTTGTGGTCATAGCCAGTGGTCACATTAGTGAAAGAGAAGGGAAGGAGCTAGTGTTTCTATGCTCCACTTTGGAGTTTCACAAGTTGGGAAAATTGAGGTGACTCACAGTCGATCACCCGAAACGCAAAATCGCGAAATGACTTTTGTTTGGCATATGGTCACATCAAGTGGGCATGTGGGGAGAAACACGCCCGGTGCTAGTTCACACAGGTAAAGTTCGTGAGGAACATATTTGATAAATCAACAAGTCTCTGTGTGTTTAATCCAATGAAGCTGATTATCTCGGCAATATGATCGAAGGTTACTGTTGCACTTCATAGATTATTGATCAGTTACGATTCAGTTAGCAGAATTGAATCATAGCTCTTGGGCGATTGGCGATTTGGTTGCTTGGCAGTTTTTTCTTGGAGATGTGAGGTGTAACAAAATTGATGCATTTGTATCAAATACAAAGGTCGTGACTGAGTTAGGTTGTTTTTTCTCATTGGAAAAAATGAGTTGAGCTGGGAGAAAGGAAAATCAGAGTATGCACAGTGTGAGATCAAACTCATAGATGAAAAACGAAAGTTGAACAAAACAGAAAAGGTGAAGAGAGAAGAATGTACACATACCAAAGAGCATGAGAGTAATAGAGAAATAACAGATAGAAAGAGACATAAAGTCAAGCCAAGTATGAACAAAACAAAATAATAGTGAAGCATAGAAGAATTGCATAACAGAGAAGAAGTGGTAAGAATTGATATATTTGTTTTGTTGGTTATTCAATCATTTATTTATAATCAGGGAGGTGCTAGGGGGGATTGTAGTCCTCTGTTATTCAAGTTGGTTATTAAATACTGGAAGTTGTATATTTCATCTAGTTGTTGCTAGAAAATAGGGTGGCAGGGTGGTGCTAGGGAAAACACATAGTTTTCTGTATGCAAGTTTGTGCCTGTATAAATGGAAGTAGGTGCTTCCATCCAGTTGATGCTGGAACACTCAGGGAGTTGGTGCTTCCTTCTAGTGGGTGCTAGAGAAACCAGAGAGTTGGTGCTCTCAGCAAGTCGTGACATGTAAAACAGAGGTGGTGGCCTCATTTTGAGTTGGTGCTCAAAGATAGAGGATGTACAAAACATAAAAGATTGTCTATCATTCGAAAAAGAAGAGGTTTTCTACCTTTATGGGTTTCCTCGTGAAAACATGTCTCTATGTATATCATATGTGTGATTGATGTTTATTAACTCTATTGTTCATATATTTTATAATCTTGATGGCCACTTGGAGAAGATTGAAAAAATGTTTTAATAGACATAATATTGTTTAAGCACAATAACAACTGATTCACCCCCCCTCTTAGTTGTCTTAGTAATTTTAACAATTGGTATCATAGCAGGTTCCTTTTATTTAAAGGTAGATATTTAATCTTAAACATGACAATTCATTAAGGGACTTCAGCCAATAAGCCTCCTCTATTTGATGGAACAATTTTTTCCTTCTGGAAAATTAGAATGAGAACATACATAATGGCCTTAGGTGTTGATGTTTGGGATGTAGTAGAAACTGGATATATAAAGCCTGTTGTGCTAGCTTCTAAAGATGATAAGTTAGAATTTAGCTTCAATGCAAAGGCAATGAATGCTATCTTGAATGGGCTTGTTGAAGCTGAGTTTGTAAAGGTGATGCATCTTGAATCTGCCAAAGCAATGTGGGATAAACTTATTAGCAGTTATGAAGGAAATGAGAAAGTAAAAGATTCCAAACTTCAAACATATATATTGAAATTTGAACAACTAAAGATGAATGAGGATGAAATAGTTAGTAAGTATTTTTTAAGAGTTGAAGAGCTTGTGAATGCCATGAAGGGTCTTGGTGAGAAGATTGAAGATGAATTTTTAGTTCAGAAGATTTTAAGATCTTTGCTTGATAGATTTAATCCAAAAGTTTCTACAATAGAAGAACTAAATGATCTTAAAAATATGTCTATTGATCAACTCCTAGGAACTCTAACTGGATATGAAATGAGAATTAACAAAGATAAATCCATCACTAGACAAACATCTTTTAAAGTAGACAAGAATACTGATTCACAATTAGATGATATTGAGGAAAAATTTGTGAGAAGGTTAAAGAAAGGATCATGAAAATATCAAGGCAAGTTGCCCTTCAAATGTTTTAATTGTGGTAAGATAGGTCATTTTTCACCTAAGTGTACTCACAAGAAAAAGGACCAGAACTCTGATGATGAAACGAAATACAAATTTAAGAAATATAGTAAAAAGAAAAGTTTGTGTGCAAACAATGATGACTCCTCGGAAGACATAGATAGTGATTCATCCCGTGAAGACAAAGTGAATGATTTTATGCTTATGGCTATGGGAGATCTTGATGATGAATAAATAGGAGGTGACATGGATGACGAAGAAGTGTTGGTGGATATGGAAGGTGAATTAATCAATGCTTTGGAAGAAATTGACAGACTCAGATTTAAGAAGAGAAAACAAAAACAATTGTTGATGCAGTTTAAAATGAATGAAAAAGGACAAATTGTTAGGAATAAAGCCAGATTGGTCTGTAAAGGGTATGCACAAGTTGAAGGACAAGATTTTGATGAAACCTTTGCACCAATGGAAAGATTGGAAGCCATTAGAATGTTTCTTGCGTATTCATGTCATAAGAAATTTAAAGTATATCAGATGGATATTAAGTCAGCATTTATTAATGGAGATCTAGAGGAAGAAGTATATATGGAGCAACCTGAAGGATTTTCAATGACAGATAATCCTGACTATGTCTACAAGCTGAAAAAGGCTTTATATGGACTGAAACAGGCACCATGAGCCTAGTATTATAGGCTGGACAAATTTCTACAGGACAAAGGGTTCAAGAAAGGTAATGTTGACAATAATCTATACATTAAGTCTGAAGGTGATGATTTATTAGTTGTTTTGGTTTATGTAGATGACATTATTTTTGGATGTACTAATAATCTTGGTGTTCAGTGGTTTGCTAATTCCATGCAAATAGAGTTTGAGATGTCCATGATAGGAGAACTGCCATATTTTCTTGGTTTACAAATAAATAAGAGTTTTGCAGGGTTATTTATCTCTCAAGAAAAGTATTTGAAAGAGATGTTGAAGAAGTTTTAGATGGATGATTCCTCTCCGGTTAGTACACCTATGTTGGTTGGTTTCAAGCTCAGTAAAGATGATATTTCACCTGATGTTGAGCAAAGAACATATCGATCAATGATAGGCAGTCTTCTGTACATCACAACATCTTGTCCTAATATAATGCAAGTCGTTGGAATGGTAGGTTGTTATCAGTCCGCTCCTAAACAAATTCATTTAGTAGCTGTCAAGAGGATATTCAAATATTTGAAGGGCACAATGACTTATGGTCTGTGGTATCCTAGAAATCAGAATTTTCAGTTAATTTCTTATTTAGATGTTGATTGGGCAAATTGTGTGGATGAGAGAAAGAGCACCAATGGAGGTGCATTATTCCTGGGTGACTCGTTAGTAGCATGGCTTAGTAAAAATGCAGGGATCTATTTCCTTATCAACTACAAAGGCAGAGTACATTGTTGTTGCTACTTGTTGCACTCATATCTTATGGATGATACAAACTCTTGCAGATTTGAAGGTAAGTTATACTGATCCCATCCCACTTCACTGTGATAACACCAGTTCCATTAGTGTCTCCAAGAATCCTATACTTCATTCAAAGACGAAGCATATACCAATAAAATACCATTTTCTCAGAGAACAAGTTACAAACAAAGTTGTTCAGTTGAATTATATTCCTTCCACAGAACATATAGCTGATATATTTACTAAACCATTAGCAGCACCACCATTTGAATATCTTCGTCAGAAGTTGGGGGTAATATCTTCTTTCATTTAATCTGCTCACCTTAATAGGGGGAGTACTTATTGAATATCTGTTGTATTTTTGGTAAGTATTGTATCAGCTCAGGTGGAGCATATTTTCTTTGAGATTGATGTCAAAGGGGGAGAAAAGTTGTGGTTATTTGTAAAATTTGTGGTTAGTGTTGTAAAAGTTGTGGTTAGTTGTCTGGATGCTACAACAAATCAGTGAAGGTGTAGCCTTTCAGGTTAGGGTTGCCATCAATGCCAAAGGGGTAGATTGTTGGCATATCTTTCAAGAAAAGAATGTGCTTGTCATTGATGGCAAGAACAACAACAATGACACTTAGAAGATTGATGGAAAGAACAACAGCAAGGAGAACAACAACGAGGACACTCAAAAGAGCGCAGAGGAGGTGATTAGACCTCAGTCGTCGGATCAGAGTGTGAAGGACTAGAAGCCGTTGGATCCAGTATAACTGCAAAGAGGATAATGGCCAAGAGCCATCCTCCAACTAGAGATAATGTTTCCAAACACCTGTCCACGAATACTTTGTCTCTTTTTTGTATTGTTTAATACTATGACCATTATATTTTCCCATAAAATAAAAATACATCTTTATTGTGAAAACCCAAAAATAGAACTAAGGTTTTAAAGAAAATCACTTGCTTCTCAATGGAGCTCATTTATGTAGTTAGGTTTTTAGGTGACTAATGTAAAATGATCATAACTTCTGTGAGACTTCACATATTGGATATTATGGCCAAAATTTTGAAATGCACAACCAATTTATATTTACTGGCACTGTTTTGATTGAAATCTATGCACTCTATCAAAAGATATCCAATCTATGAATTGTGCATCTGTCACAAAAAACCCCAAAATAGAAAAAATTTAAATTAGTGATAAATTCACTTCCATAACTCTAATATTGACGCTTTTTTTTAATCGGGTGTTTTTTCAAGAGAAAATCGGATATATAACTGGTTTCTTCATATTTTGCACAAAAAGCTTTAAAAATTCTGCAATCCTCTTCTTTCCTTCACAAATTTACAAAAACAAAAACAAAAACAAAAATTCTCCCACTTTATGCCCAAGAAAGAGCTCTAATACCATTTGTAGCAAACCTTGATAGATATAAGAGAAAATGTAGTCTTTAGCTCAAGAATAAACCCTTAAACTTTAGAGTTACCAAAATATTCACACCATAAATAATACAAGAATATATAGAAGAACTCATAAGGTATGGTAAAACCATCAAATACTCCTTATGGAAGGAATCACTCCACGAGCTACGATTGTTATAATAATAATAATAATAATCCAAGATATTTCAATACAATTATATTCATGTCAATTTATACTTTCTCATTATTATTCTTGTTGAAATATTGTAACTTCGAAGAATATTCTACCTGAGAGAGAATTGAATAATATTATTAATTATATTTAATTAGCCCCTATTGTGTTGTAGTAAAAGTCGGCCCTTTTGTGCCTTGAAAATTAAAATGTAAATTAAGAAAGTAAAGTGACAGGTCGGCCCAAAACTAATTATAGGTTGGCTAGACCACTATTTATAAGAGAGGCCAGTGCCTCATTTGTACACACTCACCAACTAGCTCTACAATGCGCAAGTCTTGGAGGAGAAACTGTTGCAACTGAGGGTGACATCAAGGAGGGTTTTGGTCTATCTCTTGGTATTTCTTGGTTAAGTGATGCGCTACTCTTCCTAGTGAAGGAGTAGATGAGATATTATTTTCGGTCTTTGGTTTATCTATATTGAGGAATTTTTTTCTGGGTTTTTCCCCCCATGGGGTTTTCTAAGGATAATTTTTTGTCTCTATTGTTTATGTGATTGCCTCTCTTTCAATGGTCTTATTTATGTATCTAAAGTGATAAATTATTATAAATAAGAACCGCAAATGGTATTTGTATAAGTAAAAACTTGAACATGGTATCAGAGAAGGCATGAAAGAGACCAACTCACAGTTTATAAAGAAGTGGCTAGCCTTAGCGCACCCTCTCCAAAATTCAGTTTTCAATGTTGCAGCTACTGTAGAATTAGGGTTTTTTCATAAACCCTAAGGGTGACGTTGGTGAAAATAATATCACCTCATAACTCTCCCAAGCAAGGCGCATCACTTCCCTGGATCAAAATTATGAAATTTGAAGTTTGAGAAATTAAGGTTTCCTCATAAAACCCTAAGTTGTAGTACTAGTTGCAGTTGTAGTACCAGTTGCAGTTGCAGAATCAGTTGCAGTTGCAGTGCCAGTTCCTTCATGCCATTTGTAGCACTAATTGCAGTGAAATTTTTTATGAAGTGTTGGGAATGATTTGTGTTGTCCTAGTATGCCTTACCCTAGCAAATCTCCAGCTACATTTAGATTACAAATTACAACACTTTTGAAGTTTTAAAGGTTCATTATTGTTTGATGTTGTTGTTGGATGGTTAAACTACCTATCGATACTGTCAGAGGTATGTACTTACATATGTTCAAACTGTATCATTATTCTAAAGAGTATTTGTAGGAGAAAGGATCTTTTGTCTAAGCAACAATCATAGATCCAGAAGGATCTCAGATCCAACACATTCAAAGGAACTATGCACCCCAAGTTTGATTACTTTGATATGCCTCTACTTGTTATGGAATTATTGTAATCTTATGAATATCCAGGTTACATTTTGATCTATTGAAGTTATCATACTAACCGTTGGTAAAAATTAAAGTCAAAGTATTAGATTGATTAAAGTTGAGATTATAGAGTTTATTCCCTAACTAGTTTTCTGTCAAGATAACATATTGTCTTAGTATAGAGGACATGTTGAAGAAAGTACTTGTCATCTTAAGAGAAGGAGACTCGGAAGAAAATAAACACACTCATTCTTGAGGACAAGTGTTACACCTCAAAATTACTCGCTTCGATAGTGTCGCAAGTGTCGTCATTACAAGTGTTGTAAGTGTTGCATCTTGTCCGCAAGTGTCGCATCTTGACCACAAGTGTTGCAAGTGTCACAAACATCATACTGCCATCCTGCCTATGTCGTACCTTTAATGACATCACAAAGACACTTAAGAAACTCATAGACTAGTTTTGAAGAAGAGAAATCAGTTGACAAGGAGTACAAACCTTTTTCCACTGAAAGAGCCACTCAAAAATGGATTTTTTAGAGGAGCGTTCCCCTATACACTATCAGGGCGCACTGGCGCTATGTGCACCCTTTTAGAGGAGCATTATAATGCTCTGGTGCCCCTTTTGGGGGAGCGCTGCCTTTTCTGAGCAAGTTTTGGGTTTGTTGAGACAAATCAGGGAAGAATCCCTCAATTCCTGAAGGTGGTTGGATTCGAATAGATGGTCAAGGCATGATCTTAGGGAAGATCCTCAACTGAAGGAGAGGAATCCTCAACTTATCCCAAATATCTCTCAAGTGGTTGGGTCTCTCCAAGGCTATATAAGGAGGCCTTCTCATGGTGAAAGGGGGTAGAAAGTATTGTAAATCATCTAACTTATGATCTCATGAGTGAGATGTCATCTGAATAATCTGCTTTATGTGTGTGGACTACTTGAGAAAAGGGGTTGGACAAGGAGAACTGGAAGAAGTTGTTTCACCTTCATTCAAAGGATTGTAAGTACTTTTACTTGTTCTCATTAATAATCAATGCTTGGCTTGTTTCTTTCAAACTTATGCTTGTTCCATATGAGTTTGTCTGTAGTAGATGGATCTATATTTGAGCTAATCTCAGTAGAGTAGGAATTCCATTGTATCTTTGTTTGTATTGCAGGACCTATCAAGGAGATCATGATCAAAGCTCAACCAGAAATTTTCAAGGATGAACGTCACTAATAAGGTACTCTTTATCTCTCATTTATTAGCTTGATTAGATCTAAAAGGAAGTCAATGTCCATATTAAGAACTTTTCTGTCTTGGCCTTAGGAGTCTAGATACCAAGAGGGAATCCACTTGTTTGCAGGGGGATTCACCTACAACAGAAATTGGCAACTCTGCTGGGGATGGAGCTCTGATTTTTTGTTTCCTTTCCTAGGTTTTGTCTTGGATTTTTCTCATTCTTTGACCTTCTCCATACTGTCTCTTTTCGATTCTTAGATCTGATTGATTGGCTCTTGATTTCATTACACTCAATTTGATTGACTGAGTTTGCTTGATTTTTTGGGTTTTCTGGGCATTTTTCTGAATTTTTAGAGGCTAGCGCTCCCCTGCCCTAGTTATCAGAGTGCTAGCACTCCCTGATGGTCTTGCACAGAGAATTATAACACTCTGGTGCACCTTACACCAGAGCGCTACCCTTTTTTTGTGTAAAATCTCTTGGGTTTTCATTCTCTGAAGTTCAATTTTTTTTTTTGGCACTTGCTCAGAGTCTTGTCATCTTTGTACATCCTTGATTTGGCCTTTCAACACTTTGTTTTCTAAGGATTGATCACTTCTTGTTTGGAATTTTGATGTTTTTCCTTACCTTCAAGTCATTCTTTGTCTTTGATGATTTAGAGTCAATTTGTTGTTTTCTTCTCATTTATTTGACTGAGTGAAAACTTTTGTAAGGAGATTCAAAGGTCTTTTGCACTTTTCCTTTTGATCTTTGAGGTCATTTTCCCAAGAAATTGGTTTTGAGTGTTTTCTCTTTCTCCCTATCATCTCTTGGGTTCTTCTTCGTATTTTATTGTCTTCATTGAATGCTTGCATTTGAAGTAGTGAAATTACATGATTCTTGACATTTTTTGGCCCATGAATCATGTATTGGTGTACATTCTATTTGTCTCATTTCTTGAAAATCTTGATATCGATGAGTTTAGTAAAATTTTGAGACATTGTACATTCGGGAATGATGAATGTTTTCTCCTTCTCGTAGCATAGCTTTCATTGAAATGAAAAGATTGCATCTTCATCTCTTTGCATAACTTTCGAGTCGGTCAAAACACCATATTGTCCACACCATTTCCCTTTTGAGTAACAACAGCCTTAAAAATCAAGCGCTAAACTAAAAATTAATTACACATTTTTATATTTTCTAGTAGCAAACCTACATTAGATTAGTTGTAGGGCTTTGGAATAGGTGTGAAAGATAAATTTCCAAAGCTACAAACAAACATAGGATCTTTTGTTAGGAGTGGTGAAATCCAATTGCTACATTTTGTCCTGAGAATCCCTTCTCACATAGGGGTCAATCACGAGGTCGCATTGAGACTAGCAGAGTTACTCACCTTGATTTTTTGGTCTTGGTGTGGAGATTGCGCTTATTATGGGGTTCACTTGAAGGTATACCCATAATGATGAGTGTAAGCCTTTCAAGTTGATTTCGGGCTAGATACCCTGCCCTTGCGCGTGGATAAGACTGTCGACTGTTTCCACAGGCATCATTGTTGTAGTTGGTAATCTTAGTGGCCTATCTCTTTAGGGTCTTTACACAAGGTGACTGCAGAGGGGCAAGTCTTCATGGTACCTAGAATCGACGTTGGCCAAACTCACTTGGGCTCCTTGGAGGGTATACCCACGATTGTGTGTGGGAGCTTGCACCAGGGTGTAAGTCCGTTAAGCAGGTCGTCAACGTAACTTTTCCACCCTCTCTATCTCAACCCCTTCTTACTTTATTCCCGCGACGTTGGATTTCATCACCAACTAGTGTGCTCATTGTGAGAAGGTTTTGTTTGCTTGCTTGCTTACTAGTTTTTTAGCGTGTGTTGTTTGTTCTCCTTAGGAAAATCTAGGTTGGTTTTTTATTTTTATGGTGTCAATTCCTAGAATGACCAATGAGGGAACCCATTTTCCAAGGGAACCCTTTGTTTTTCCTTCTTACGGAAACATTGGTTCTCCTTAAATTGCTACTTTGAGCCTTCCAGGTCTCACAATTGGGTTACCGGTATGATTTTTTTCCACTCCAGTGATCTTGAATGTAGGTGCTTCAGATGTAAGCACACCATCCATAGATCAACCTCATGTCGACCTTTCTCCTTCTTCACCCGTCGGGTCTCCTTCCATTTCTCCTTATTTGCCTAGTGAAATCTCTCAAGCGAGTAGCCAAATTGATAAGAAGAAGAAGAAACGAAAAGAGAAGAAGAAGAACCAAAAGGGGACCAAGCCTACAACTACATCAAATGTTGGATCCACGCAACTAGCTACTGTTAATATTACTGGGAGTGTTGATGAGGTCAATAAGGTTAAAACAAAGAATTCGAAACCCAAATTCCCTTGCACTCTTTGTAAGGGTGACCATTTTATGAGGGATTGCCCTAGTATTCCTAAGGTCTTAGAATTTTGGTCCTCCACTTCATCAACCCCTGCCGTTCATGTCGGTGATACTCCATCAACTAGTGACATTAAGGTTGGTAAGAAGAAGACAACTGTCAAATTCCCTTGCATGTTATGTGAAGGTGATCATTACTCTCACCTTTGTCCTCATATGGATGAGGCTTCTTCTCTTTTGGAAAAAATTTAACTTCCAAAAGGTTATTGTAAGATCACCCATCGTTAGTTGATGGACTGGTCAATCCAGTTCCATCTCTGGTCAGTCCGGTTGATCAGGTGTTCAATCCAGCTTCCTCCTCGATTGAACCACAAACCCAAGTAGTTGATCAAGTTTCCTCATCGATTAGCCCCACTCTTCATCGAAAGAGTGAAACAAAAGAGGTCAATCAGATCCCACCATCAGTAGGTCCCACCCTTCATCTGAAGAGTGCCTACGTGGTCAATCCCACTCCTCCTCGGATGAGTGCCGAAGTGACTGATCCAGTCTCGTCATTGCTCAGTCTGGATGATCACGTCATCAATCTGGTTACATCCTTAGTTGAACCAATTGCCAAAGTGGTTGATCTGATCCCATCTTCGGTCGATCCCACTCTCCCGTTAGAGAGTGCAACCCAAGTGGTCAAGTTGTTTCCACTTGTTGACCCCATTCTCCCCTTGGAGAATGAAACCCAAGTGGTCGATCTGATACCATCACCGGTTGATCCTACTCTCCCACTAGAGAGTAAACCCGATACTTCCCACGTTTTTCTTGTTAATACAGAATCTACCATGTTGGGGGGCATTCTTCCTTCTCCCATGAAACCCCCTCCAAGCAATGAGGCCATCCTTTTTTATTGGGGTGCGCTGACTAGACCTTGTCTTCCCTCTCACATTCCTTTCTAGATTACAATACAGGTATGTGGTCGGGACGTTCCTCAAACGATGATAGAAGAAGGTGTGTCTGTTAGTATTTTATCCTCTGTTTCTTGGCACACTTTGGGTTGTCCTTAGATTGTGTCGATTACACAGAATCTGTTGGCTTTTAACAGAAGAACCAATCAACCTTTAGGGATCCTTCCTCAATTTCCTGTAACTCTGGGAGGGAAAATTGTCTTTATTGATGTCATGGTAGTCCGAGACCCCTTGGATTTTGCTTTACTCCTTGGGCAGGTTTATGTCTATGTCATGAAGGATATTGTGTCCACTCTTTTTCATGTGATCTCTTTCCCTCGTGATGGAAGAATTGTGACTATTTATCAACTTTCATTCATCGGTCCTGACTGGATTACCTCCCTAAATGGTTCTTATATGCAGACAGTATCACCCCCGCCACATGTTAATTATGTGGTGTTGTCTCTCGTGACTTCAACTCCTAATGATTTGGATCCAGTAGTTGACATGGTGATCTCTTCGGTAGGGTTGTTGGAGCCTAATCTCCTTACCCCTGTCGCGAGCCTCGACATGTGTTTCTTTCAGAGTGATGTTCTTCCATCCAGTGAAGATCTCTTGGAAGCCATGACCGAGTTTTTCCCTTTGACATGGTGTCCTTCAAAAGCATTATCCTCTTGGAAGCCATGATCAAGAAGAATCTATGAGCACAGTTTCCCTCTATGTGGCAAGCTCGTTAAAAAATGAAACAGAGGCTATGATTACAGTTTCCCTCTCTATGGAAAGCTCGTTAAAAAATGAAACAAAGGCTATGAGCATAGTTTCTCTTTTCCTATGTCAAGCTCATTAAAAAATGAAACAGTCACTTCTCTTGAACCTTCTTTTCATCCACCCTTCTCCTTTTTCTCGTCTAGTAGAGAAATTGGTGACAACCTCAAAGTCGTTGAATGAATTGAAGATTGGAGGGCATGTCTCTAGCCTTTGATGATCATTCTGGAGTTAAGCCACTAGCTTTCAAGCTGGGGGAATACCGAGCTTAGTCTTTGTTCTTTATCGTGCTCGTCAATACATGAGAATGCATTTGGGTAAATTTTTATCTCTTTTACAAACCTGTATGGATAAACAAAAAAGGAACCCCCTGGAGTCGTCTTTAAGATCTTTTCAAACTCTCTAAAACGTGAAAATATTTCCAAGTGATCTTGCTTCCTTTCCCACTTGTTAAAAGGTTTGAAAGGGCATCTTTCAAGTGATAATTTATCTCTTTTTCAGCCTTGCAAGACTAAAATTACGAAAAAGGACAACATTGGAGTCATCTTTAAGTTGTTTTCAGACTCTCTAAATATGAAAAACTATTGAGTTTACCTTCTCTGGACTCGTTAAACGATCATACATTGAAGGGCCCATACGGGACCGAACCCTTACTTCTTCTAGTTTTTTAAACAAAGGAAGAGGGACTTACCAAAGGTGAGTCATATCGAGCATGTGTTACCCTCCTCGAGCTCGTTAAATCAAAAAGAGGTACTCGTCTATCTGGATGGGGGAAAAAATTGAAGGAAGCAAGCCAAGCAATTTTTTAGAACACTACTAGTAACTCTTATGGTTGCCCTTGAACACGACACTTTATCTTTGCATGCATTTTAATCTGTTGAACCTCTGCATTGAGCCAATCCTCTGAGTTTATTTTACTCCTTTGGGTCACTCGACGAAAGTCACTGTGTCCACTGCAGTATCATGTTTTGGTCCATGTCATGTTTCTACTATTATGCCCCAGTGTTCAAGGGAAGTATCTGCCTTGAGAGTCAGGCATCACAAATATCTCATTTCAATACTCATGTCAGTCCATGTTCATCTGATTTACCAATTACATCCCTGTGTCAGTTTCGTGTCATTGATGGGGGATACATCAAGGCCCTCCTTTGACGAGTCTATTCTTGTCGACTTCAACACATTATCTAGGAACCAGACTTAGAAATCAGTTAGTACCTTGGAACCTACATGCCTCAATGGAAGGCCTCCTCAAGTCTGATAATAGGTTTACATCATTGACCTTTGATCGGATGATTCCACAGATGTCCGACTTCAGCTCATCCATTCACATTCATTGGAATGTACTAGAGTACCTTGGGAATCATTGACACCAATGATGATCTCCCTCGTGCTTGTTAATGGTTTACCTCATTGATCGGTAATCAAGTGGTTTCTTCCATGTTCAACATCAAGACATCTATCCACATGGTTAGATTCGTACTACATCAGGATCGGTAAGAAGAACCTGGGTTGAGTAATCACTATGATATATACTTTTTCCAAGTTGTGACGGAGTTTCATTGAACTATGACACATATACTGTTACATAGATCCACTTTGTATTGGTCGTGGCTATGTGTTGTCATCTCGTAGATCCACTGTGTATTCTTTGTGGCTACGATCAGTTCATGTCATGGGAGTATAGATCCACATTGTATCATTGGTGGCTATACCTTTTTATCAATATAATTATGGATCTGCAGTGTATTTTATGGCGGCCATACCTAAAAAAGTCTTTATCACCCAAGCATAGGTATGCCTGCCTTGGGTTTGAAACATGTCATAATATTTGTTTGATGGTTGTGCGCATCTTTTTCCAGCCTCTGCATCCATACCCTTGCTCGAAAAAGTCTGCAAAGTACTTCAGTCATCATCGTCTTCTAACTTCATACTTTTGGGGGCAATCTGTTACACCTCAAAATTACTCACTTCGATAGTGTCGTAAGTGTCGTCATTACAAGTGTTGTAAGTGTCACATATTGTCCACAAGTGTTTCATATTGACCACAAGTGTTGCAAGTGTCACAAACATCATACTTCCATCTTGCCTATGTCGTACCTCTAACGACATCATAAAGACACTTAAGACACCTCAAAGACTAGTTTTGAAGAAGAGAAATCAGTTGACAAGGAGTACAAACCTTTTGCCACTGAAAGAACCACTCAAAAATGGATTTTGGAGAGAAGCGCTCCCCTATACACTATCAAGGAGCGTTGGCGCTCTATGCACCCTTTTAGGGGTGCGTTATAATGCTTTGGTGCCCCTTTTGGGGGAGCGTTGCCTTTTCTGAGCAAGTTTTACGTTTGTTGAGACAAATCAGGGAAGAATCCCTCAATTCCTGAAGGTGGTTGGATTCGAATAGATGGTCAAGGCATGATCTTAGGGAAGATCCTCAACTGAAGGAGAGGAATCCTCAACTTATCCCAAATATATCTCAAGTGGTTGGGTCTCTCCAAGGCTATATAAGGAGGCCTTCTCATGGTGAAAGGGGGTAGAAAGTATTGTAAAACATCTAACTTATGATCTCATGAGTGAGATGCCATCTGAAGAATCTGCATTCTGTGTGTGGACTAGTTGAGAAAAGGGGTTGGACAAGGAGAACTGGAAGAAGTCGTTGCACCTTCATTCAAAGGATTGTAAGTACTTTTGCTTGTTCTCATTAATAATCAATGGTTGGCCCATTTCTTTAAAACTTATGCTTGTTCCATATAAGTTTGTCTACAATAGATGGATCTATATTTGAGCTAATCTCAGTAGAGTAGGAAGTCAATTATATCTTTGTTTGTTTTGTAGGACCTATCAAGGAGCTCAGGATCGAAGCTTAGCTAGGACTTTGCAAGGACGAACGTTGCTAATAAGGTACTCTTTATCTCTCATTTATTAGCTTGATTAGATCTAAAAGGAAGTCAGTGTCCATGTTAAGCACTTTTCTGTCTTGGCCTTAGGAGTCTAGAGACCAAGAGGGAATCCACTTGTCCACAGGGGGATTCACCTACAACAACAAGACTCTAGGTTCTAGGTTTGATTGATTAAATTGATAAGATTCAAATTTACACATATCAAGTTCAATCACTACTAAACACTATAGTTGTGATAACACTATTTGAAAAGTTTTATTATTGAATACTTGGTATCATGTGAGCACTATTGATATAAATGCTTATTGTAATCATTCACTAGATATAACTAACATCTCCTCTAGGAGAAACTTCTTGTTTTGTTTCCAGTTTACCATGGAGAAATGATTGATCACAACACTAGAAGAGTGTTTCTCTCATTCCTTATTATTGCATTTCTTAATTTTTACCCTTGTTTCAGGTAGGTCACAAGTGATATCTCTAAAGGAGCTACTATGACGATTTTTCTTTCTATTGTTTTATTATTATTAAGAGTATAATTCTTGTATGTTGTTTATCCCTTGTTGTTCTTGTTCCAGGTAGGTCATAGGTGATAAACCTAAGGGATCTATAGTGACGATTGCAATAGGAAATATATTAGATGAGACATGGAGCAGACTATCCAAGTTATATACATAACCATATACATCCATGTACCAAAGAAGATGAAGAAGAAGATACTTTTGAGATACAGAGTATCTTGTATGGAGATTGATTGTAAGGAGCAGAAGGCTCCAAAGATGTCCAAACATTAGAATAGAACTCATAGTAGACTTGGTCAATGGATAATGAAGCCACCTAGACAGGAAGAAGAATTCATTTGAAGTCTAACTCAACTTTTCATATTAAGACTTTGTATTCAACACCAAGTATATCATGCAAAGACTATGAAGTTTTTGTAGACTCAAAAGAAATCAAGATTCAGAGTAAGCCTGATCTCAGAAAGGATCAAATGGGAAAAAGAGACATCTTCAAGGACTTGCAGACATATGCCATGAGTTGAGAATACTATATTGTAGCTTCAAAAACCTCTAGGAGACACGAAATATCCTAAGAAGATTCCCTTGTTTCAATGATAGAGGAGGAAGCCATTCAGAAGGACTAGGATATGGATTTTTCCTTAAGACTATAAGGGAAGTTAGTGGTGACTTCTAAGATTGATCTAACATATAAAGCATGTTGAAAATAACATTATAAATATGTACAAAGCCTGATTTTTGTCCATAGGATTCTCCCAGCAAGAGGGAGAAGACTATGATGAGACACTTGCTCTGGTAATCGAAGAAATAGTTCTAGTGTTCATGAAGACATCCATAACAACCATGATTCTAATACAGTATGAGATTAAAAGGGAGAAGTCCATGTATTTGATAGTGAGTTGCCTCCATGACAGAAGAAAAGCTACCTTCAATATCAACCACTCTCAATTTTAATTGAATTTGTTTCCATGATAGAATAGAGGATATACTCTCAGATTTCAACAACTACAGTGAGAATAGAGCAGTCATTATCATCTTCAGAAATAAAAACTGCAGGTGAAGAGTCCCGGTTCCAGAAGGAACAATTACAAAAAAATTAGAGGATATACTCTCGGGCAGTGAGACAAATAGTGCTTTGCAAAAAGCACATAGAACCAACACATGATTATGTAGATTGAGTTGCAATTAAGCAAGTGTACCAGGTTGGTACATTGTGATGTGAAAAATTGGGATGGAAAAATTGATAGTTTCCTGACGATCTTGGGCTTGACCAAGAGTAAAATCGATTATAATATTTACTTCAAGGTTATGAATGATGAGCTAGTTGTATTGCTACTATATGTGGATGATTTATTTTTGACAGAAGAAGAAAATTTCATCACATATTGCAAAAAGAAGCTTGCTGCAAAATTTGAGATGAAAGACCTAGGCCTGATTTCTTAGGTCCTGAAGTATGGAAGAGCCCAGAGAAGATCTTCCTTAACCAAGGGAAGTATGCAATTAAAATACTGAAGAAGTTTGAAATGTTGGAATGTAAAGCCATGGACACACCCTTGGATATGAATTTGAATCTTCTAGTTGATACTTCATTAGAGTTAGTTATGCTACTTGATACAAACATATTATTAGTTCTTTGATGTATCTGACAAATCCTGGGCCAGATATTTCTTTGTTGTGAACACCTTGAGTTAGTATATGGTGGATCCCAGACTTGTTCACCTTGTAGCTACAAATCATGTGATGAGATACCTTAAGGGTACGTTGGATTATGGTCTATGTTGTACTGGAGATCATGACTTCAGACTGTATGGTTATACTGGTTTAGATTGGGTTGGAAGTGCTTCAAATAGAAATAACACTTCAAGATGTTGTCTAAGTTTGGGGTCAGCCATGAATTCATGGAAAAGAAGGAAGTAATCCTATATTTCTCTCAGTATGGAAGAAGCGGAGTACATTGCAGCATGCTCCTCCAGTCGTGAATCCATATAGCTTCGGAAGTGTTGACATGTTTATTTGACCTAGAGATAGAAGCTACCATGATTCTATGTGTTAAACATAGGTGCATAAAGATGACAAAGAACCCAGTATTCCATGATAAGACAAAGCACATAGAGAAAGAATATCACTACATTCTTGACATGGTGAAGAAGGGAGTTGTAAAGCTCCAATATGTTGGCATGAATGAGCATGTTGCATATGTATTGACTAATCCTCTGTCTCATGTGAAGTTTGAGTACTTCTGAGACAAGCTTAGTGTAGTCCGAAAGGACCTCCCTTGAAATGGGGAGTTATGTTGATGATACTATGGTATCCTGACCAACAACGGGTAGCTCAGTTATGATTTTATATCTTAGGGGACTGATCATCCCTGGACAAATCCTGAAGGTCCAGTAAGAACGGCCTGTTAGACTACATGTGCACCAGTTGTGGTCAGTATTGGTAGCTCAGTTAGGATTTTATATCCCAGGGACTATTATGATTCCTGGGCAGACCCCAAAGGTTCGATAAGGACAGTCTCTCAAAGTACCATGTGGGAGCTTGTTAGGATTTTATATCCTAGGGAATCTTATGATTCTTGGGAAGATCCAGAAGGTCCGGTAAGGACGATCTGTCAAAGTACCACATATGTTTTTGTTGATGCACCTGCCTCATTCTATTGCCACATATAGATGTTGAGGTCCCAACTTCATGTTGTTTATGATGTTATTATAGCTTCATGTTGTTGATGTTGATGTTCCAAATTCGTGTTGTTGATGATGTTGTTCCAACTCTGTGTTGTTGATGACGTTGTTCCAGCTTCCTATTATTGATGTTGATGTTCCAACTTCATGCTAATGATGATGATGATGTTACTCTAGCTCCGTACTGCAGATGATGATGATGTTCAATTTCTACTGATGTTGATGATGAGAAAAACTTCTGATGACCTATAGATATGACCGACATTGTTCTTGGTGTTGATGATGATGTCCCCTCTTCTTGATGATGTATTGAGTCTAGTCAGTTGTTATTAGTGTTCTCAGTAGAATACCATTCTCGTTAAGGGGGAGTGTTGAAATATTGTAACTTCGAACAATATTCTACCTGAGAGAGAGTTGAATAATATTATTATATTATATTTAATCAGGCCCTATTGTTCCTTAACAAATGTTGGCCCTTTTGTGCCTTGACAGTTAAAATGTAAATTAAGAGAGTAAAGTAACAGGTCGACCTAGACCTAATTATAGGCTGGCTACACAACTATTTATAAGAGAGGCCAGTGCCTCATTTGTACAGACTCATGGACCAACTTTGCAATGCACAAGTCTTGGAGGAGAAATTTTTGCAACTGGGGGTGACTTCAAGGAGGGTTTTGGTCTATCTCTTGGTATTTCTTGGTTAAGTGGTGCACTAATATTCCTAGTGAAGGAGTAGAGGAGGATCTTGTGTTCGGTCTTTGGTCTATCTATACTAGGAAGTTTTTGTTGGGATTTCTCCCCCGTGAGGGTTTCCCAGGAAAATATGTGTGTCTATTGTTTTTGTGATTGCCTCTCTTTTATTGATCTTATTTATGCAGCTGATGTGCTAAATTATTATAATGATAAAGAAGAACTATAACTGCTAGTTATATAAGTAAAAAACTCAACAATTCTTAGGGGTTTATGCAAACAATCCCTTACTATTATATTATTCCATTTTAACTACCTAGTGAACCTATTTATTACCCGTCAACTAACAAGTGGACATGTTCCATTATTATGGCCACATTACATTTATTATTCCCTAGGGTACCTCCCTAAGTACCCTATATTATCCTCCCTATGTACATTATAATGGAGTAGAGATATTTTTGAAATATTGGGTAATTCTATAGGAAAACTTATTGATCTCGAAGAGGATTTTCAATGTAATATCCATGTTTTGACCTTGTGATTGTAAGGTAATAAACCATGTATTAATTATATGATGTGCTTTATATGATAGGAGAAAATCTACGTGGTTTTAGTTGTAATGACCCCATATTGTAAAAATGTGGAATGCATTGTAAATATTCCTTATGTGGACCTCAAGGCCAATGCCTGATAATTAAATGTTTATGAGTTAAAATGGATGGATGGGATAATTGTGTGTTGGTTATATTTTCCATGGTGTTCTTATGGTTGTGTAAAATCATGTACAAAAAGTAAAATACATAATTATGTCATAAGGTGTCCCCCCATCTAATTGATCTCTTGATGTGACAATTGATAGATTCATTACGGTCGATCTTTGTTAGATGACCATGGATGCATCCTTCACCATCCATCCTTGTTTTATTACACTGATAGGCGTACACCTATTGGAAATGGACACATTTAATGATCTTTTTATTATCAATCCTAATCTTATGGCTAGCAATTGAAGATGGTGGCATATTCTTCATCGTCCTTCCAAATCAATTAATGGAATTTAATGTTCATAACTTCCTGGCATTTTTAAAGGCATCTGTTAACCTATTTAATTTTTCACATTTACTTAATCATATTAAGGAATTACTAATTGGCCATCTGATTGTCATTTAGGTGATTAACAAACTTACTTGACATAAAAAATTTACTCCAATATTAACATTTTATCTTTTATAGTGTCAGATTTAAATTGTCGCCATGTTTGGCTAGGCCATATCTCCCATACAGCTAGGTACAGTAGCTATCATATTGGCATGTTCTCTTCCTCTTCCCACAAGCTGGAAAGCTCGATAGAGAAAAATTGACCAGCTTCCTCAACTGATCATCCTCTTAACTTTGCATATTGTTTAATTACAGAATCAACATTGCTCAAATGTCTTTAATGAAATCACCACATTGATTTCATTGTCGAATCAAAATCGTGTTAATAAATACATTTCTACTTCACGATTGCTACTAGGAATTAAATTTATGGTGAATTAAGTATATATGATTAACTGGGAATTACTTCATGATTTCTATCAAATTCAATTACCAGTATTTATTAACTGGGAATTACTTCACGATTGCTATCAAAATCAATTCCAGTATTTATTAATTGGGAATTGATTTCATTCTCTCAAAATCACGTTAATAAATAGTAAATACATTAATTTCATTACCAGTTAACAATCACAATTAGCTTTAAGTTTTCAGTAGAATGTTGCTTGGTGATTTATTTCAACCAGAATGCCTCCAATGTTTTTATTGGGCGTTTAGTGAATCTATTTTAGGTTTTTTACTGTGTTACTTTACTGGGCATTGGTAGAATGGGTGGGTCGTTTTTGCTTCTTCTTCTTACCACATGCGCACGAACGGATGGCTCCCTTACCAAGTAAAGTGGCAGGTGTGTTGTAATGTTTTCATCTCCTAAGTGGAATGGATGGTTAATCACATTTACTAACAGATGATCTCCTTACCAGGTAAATATTTTCTGTAGAAAATTGGGGCATTCTTCCATATGTAATGTTGTTTCTTTGAACATATATGTTTCAGGTCCATTTTGAATGCCCACAATTTTATATATGCCTAGGAACAATTGTTTTTTATTTTATCTACTTCCCACTTCTTTACCATATGCCAACGACAACTGAGGGTTGCAGCAACTTCGTGGTAGTGAGGCTAGGTATTATTCATTTTTAGATTTTCTTTTGGGATGATATTAACTTGCAAGCGATGGTGTTGATATTAACTTACAAGTTTCTTTCATTCTTTGTTTGTATTGTGTTCGAAGCCACACATGATTTTGATATTTAACACGATCGAAAGAGATTACACTTTTTCGTAGCTTCCATCACCTCAAATTTGTAAACATTTTTTTGAGTTTCAAATTGATTGTCGGATTAAAGCTTACCTTATTGAATTCTTTATTGCGTGCATTTTCATTTGTTTTATTTTTATTTCATGACTGTAAGAATGAATTAAACATAAAACTTGGCTTGGTTTAACAATTTTTTTGCCTTAGAAATATCTTTTAAAAAGCCATCCATATGTAATTGAAATTCAAGTCTTATGAAATGGTTGATTAATCCATTTTCAATTTTTTTTTGTTTTAATATGGTCCTTATGAAATCAATGGTTCGATAGTTCATTGTCGAATTGTTTTGATACATGAAGAGACTTGGTTGATTTTTGATATTCTTCTCATGATTTCAATGGTCGTATCTATTGATATTATGGTAGCTGCGAGAGGTATTTACCTCCACGTGTAAACTTGATGAGAATAGAATATTCTGAGAAGCAAGAAGAAACCCTAATGAGTTGGATAATAACCTTAACAGACAAGTCGGCTCAAGAAGATAATTTGTATTAGGTTATTAGCCTCCAAGAGAAGAAGTTAGCCAGAAGAAATATTATGTAAGTACTTAGAATGAGAAGTCGGCCCAGGCAGTTAGCTAGAATTAGTATAAATACAGGAGGCCAGTCTTCATTCTAGCAGGCATTCTCAGAACTACAGAGCTCACTTGTGTGCACTGCAGTTAGCCAGTTTGTGTGTAGGTTTGGAGGAGAGTTTTCGTTGCAGCTACTGCAACTAGCAGATTACGTTTTGGCTTGGACTATCTCTTAGTTATGGTTTTTACTATCTGATAAGCTCTTGTTTGGTGCACTATCCTTGGAGAAAGGTGTGCCACCCTTTGTTTAGCTATATAAACTAGGGTTTGCTTCTAGAGTGATTCTCTGTCAAGGTTAAGGTGCTCAGAGGGTGGCTTCGGCCTATGGTTGGGTGACAATAGTGATATTGTCTATGGTACAATGAACACATCCATCACATTATAACAGGTTATGGGCCCACACCTACTTCATTCAGTCTAACCACTAGAAGGGAGCATAGCCATAAGGATACTAAGATCGTTGAAGAACTGTCGCTAGGGTTTCTAGCAGGAGTAGTTACAAAATCATTGTCGCTAGGGTTACTAGCAGGTGCAGTTGCAGAAACCCTAACCCTATTGTTGAGGCACCTTAAGTGAAGGGATTGACCTGATTTCTAGATAGACTAGTGTGCCCTAGCCTAGTGAACCTCCTGGTACTCTCAGCAAGCCAAGATTTCAAGTTTGAGTTTTTGATTAAATCTAGGGTTGACCAAGTCAAGGAAACCATGACCTACTCTATGAAGTCAGAAAACAAGTTAGATGGGGCTTCTAACTTCATAGTGTGGAAGATAAGGATTGACCTCATCCTCGCCAAGAATAAAGTGTTAGATATCATGAAAGGAAAGATCATGGAACCAGAGTTTGAAGAAGGAAAAGAGAAGGAACTGCAAAACGTTGTAGTTATGGAGAAGTTCAGAGACAGTGACATCAATGCCATGAGTATCATAGCGGAATCTATAAAATACCACTTGATACCCTACATCTCCCATCTTGACTCATCGAATAATATGTACAATGCCCTAACAAACCTCTTCTCAGTCAGAAACATTGGACAAGTAACGAGTCTAAAGAATGAGCGCTCCATGACATGAAGATGAATGATGATGAAAACATAACATCATACTTTGTGAGGATCTCTCACTTAAGACATCAACTACAAGCTATTGAAGATATCATCTCAAAGAAGGAACTCGTAAATATAGTGCTCAATGGTCTTCCCAAGACATGGGATGCATTTTCCGCAAGCATGAACACAAGGAAGGAGTATCCTACATTTGAAGAACTTTGGACTTGTTGTGCACAATAAGAATCAAAGATCAGTGCAAAAGAGAAACTTCAAAATAAATACGATGATCATGACTTCACAACAAAGTTCAAGCATTTCAGGAATAAAAAGAAGTTTGGCTATAGAAAGAAACCAAATCAAGAGAAAGATATGTCAAGAATACAATGCTTCAATTGTCGAAAGTATGGTCACTACAAGAATCATTGTCCCGAATTAAAGAAAAGGAAGGAAACACACGAAGCATCAGTTTCCGAAGAAAGGGAACCCTCAAATAAATCCAAGCAGGACAAAACAAACTTCTTCTTCTAAGACAAGGTAACAATACTCTGCATAGTTCTTGTATATACCATATCTTCTGTACATATCTCGCATATCCATTTCTTAGAAGATAACATGTTCAAAGAAAAACTATACCTATGGAAGAACAACAAGATAAGGATTTCTATCATTATGACTACAAGTCAAACAATACACATGAAAGGATGAAGTACATCAAACAATTCATGTGGAATTTATTACATAAGTAACAACTATGAGATAAGCTGAGATCAAAATCAATCTTGAAGAAACCTAGAAGAAGTAAAGACAGAAAGAAGTCAACAATCAAGAATAAATTGGAGAAAGACTTATGACACCTTGCAGAAGGCAATAAGGATGCAGACGGAAGCGTGGATTATGTTAGATGGGAAGAGTTGATTATATACTCCCAAAAGAAAAACATGCACTCATACATGAAGCAAGTATTAGTAGGGAGCTAATCCTATGATCCATTGAATATGATGAAGTATATATCCATGGTAGCAGTCATGAAAAGCAATATGTGTTTAGTTTGACTTTAGAAGAAGTCTTCCTCGAAAAGAAGCCTCAAAGTATCCATGGTTTTCCATCCACATCCATGATCCTATGATGAAAGGAAGAAATCGGAATCTTCAAGGCATGAAATCTATAGAAAACTCCATGAACTCAAGAGCTAAAGAGAAACATGAGGAAGAACATGAAGATTCCAAGAGAGAAATAAAATACAAAAAAACCAGTTAGTGTATCAAGAATCACAAGACTACCAGCCTGACATGAACTCACTAAAAGAAATCAAGCAGAGGAACTGAAAGTTGTGACGTAGAACAATGTATGGAAAACTTATGAATGAAAGCATTGCGATATTTAGAACTAGAGGTTCTCCCAGATGGAAGGAGAAGACTATGATGATTGTTCGTTCCAGTAAACCAAACATACCTCTGCATGAGCCATTATATCGTCTGCAATATCCATGGGTTGGAGTTAACATCAGAAAAATGTAAGGATTGTTCTCCTCAACAGAGTAATCAAACAAAGAAGTGTATAGCAACCTCAAGGTTTTGAGGTATATCAGAAGGAGACTCTTGTATGCAGATGGAAGAAGACAACTTGGTAGAGAGCCTTCAATGCATAATAGAAGCATGGTGAAAAACTTTCTATATCATAGATATTGTATCAGAATGGTTACTTAGAAGCTCAGGATGATGGATTTCTAATCCATGACAAACCCTCATGATGGCAAAAGAAGTACCACTTGGATATGTTCCAGTTTGACCCTTTCCACGATGTCATGAGATAGTAGGAAACAAAATATGAATCCAACAATGATTGATCGGAGCTATATGAAGCCTTCAGATAATACCAGTGTTCCAGAAAGACCAAAGTACATTGAGATCAAGCATTACACTCTCTGTGATGAAGTACAGAAAAGAGAAAGTGATTCTCAAATATATATATCCACAGATGAGCAGATAAGCATACATTTGGATAAAGCCTCTATCCAAGATAAAAGATTTTGTGTACTCAAGATGGAGCTCATGGAGACGACTTCCTTATTGAAAAAGGAAGAGATGACTCCCAGGTTGGGAGGGAGCACTGATGTGTCATTGATTTATGGACAGACATTTTTCAGTTCGAAAAATGGTTCAGGATGAGCAGTTCCTTTCCAGTTTGGAAAGTGGTTTGAGATTTCTGACAGACAGGCATTTTCCATTCCGGAAAATGGTCCATATCGAACGGTCATTTTCGTAATGAAAATGGTTCGATGGATGTTGATGTACCATAAAAAACAATTTTCCATTGTTGTTAACATGGGGAATGGTCTAGGATAGTCTCTCTTCTTGAGGGTTACTCAAGAAGACTGGCCCGCCTCGTCAGATAGTCATTCTTTCGAAGCTCATAGTTGTGAGAAGTTTCGAAGAATGGTCTGTTTTGGAAGTTGGTGCAGGACAATCATTTCCTAGGAAATGGTCCGGACAGTCATTCTTTAGGGAAGATTCATTCTCTCCCGGTTTCACTTTGTTTAGTGCCGGAGGAATGGCCCAGGGTGGGGAATGGTCTAGGTTCAGCAATCAGGGATAGGAATTCCCTAGGGCAGACTCATTCTCTCCAGGTTGCACTTTGTTTAGTGCTAGAGGAATGGCTTAGGGTGGGGAATGGTCCAGTCTCATAAATCAGGATAGTTATTCTTCCTTTCTTGAAAATAATAGTCCAGATAGCTCATCATTGATGTTTTACCTTCTGAGGGAATATTCTCTTCCATATCTCACAGATGTGAGTGGAAGAATGGCCCAGATGATTCATTTTATATCATAACAATGTTTTATGTGTAGGTTGATATCAAATGATTGTTATAGACAATAGATGTATACTAGTGTGGTGGATGTGTTCCACTATTTGTGACCATACGTCACTGATCAAGTACCTGTGTGCTACTTGGTGTGGTAGTGTACCGCTGGATTGTAGTTGTGTACTACTATGGATAGATACAATTTTGTTCTATTAAATGATATTATTCCAATTTCCTTGAAGACTATCAACAGTGTTGGAAATGATCATCAACTAGATGGATGATCAATGGACATAAATTTCTCAAACGAAAAATAGTCCAGGACATCTATTCTTATAGGACATATGTCTGGATTAGAGGAATGGTTCTTGTGTCACTCTATGAAGTGATTGACTTATCCAGCATCATGTTTGATTACTCATATGGAGTATGGTTTTCAAATATGATGCAGTTGATGACATTGATAATGATGATGGTGTTGATGATCTAATCTTGAGATAGTCTGTACGACTATGATGATGTTAGTGATTCAATGGTATGTTTGTGCTCATGACCATTTTCTTCAATACCTCCCTAGCTAGGAGGGAGTTTTGATATTATGGTAGTTGTGGGAGGTATTTACCTCCACGTGTAAACTTGACGAGAATAGAATATTTTGGGAAGCAAGAAGAAACCCTAATGAGTTGGCTAATAATCCTAAAAGAAAAATCAGCTCAAGAAGATAATTTGTATTAGGTTATTTGCATCCAAGAGAAGAATTCGGCCAAAAGAAATATTATATAGGTACTCAGAATGAGAAGTCGGCCCAGGCAATTAGCCAGAATTAGTATAAATATAGGAGGTCATTCTTCATTCTGGAAGGCATTCTCAGAACTGCAGAGCTCACTTGTGCGCACTGCAGTTAGCCAGTTTGTGTGCATGTTTGGAGGAGAGATGTTGCAACTAGTAGATTACATTTTTTCTTGGACTATCTCTTGGCTATGGTTTGGACTATCTAATCAACTCTTGTTTGGTGTGCTATCCTTGGAGAAAGGTGCACCACCCTTTGTTTGGCTATCTAGCTTAGGGTTTTCTTCTAGAGTGATTCTCTGTCAAGGTTAAGGTGTTCGGAGGGTGGCTTCGGCCTATGGTTGGGTGACAATAGTGATAATGTCTATGGTAAAACGAGCACATCCGTCACATTCTAATAGTATCAACATTCATACCAATGAGTACAGACCTATTGTACTTGCATTTTCGCCTTACCTTGTTGGCTCAAAACATTAATGAAGCTATTCATTGTCTTCATAGGGTTTTGTACTCTGTAGTTTTGGCACTCATCGTGAGAGATGGTAAGGAATACAATGAACCCTTTGTTTTTCCTTCTAACTATCCGAGTTATGATATCCTAAGGGATCTATTATTTTCATGTTTCTACTCTCCATTCAAACTTGTTTCTGTTGCTCGCATGATTGGAACCTAAAACTATAATGAGTGATCTCTGATGCATCTTGGTTACAGTGGTCATGGCACCCGTTGTTCGCATAGAGTCAAACGGAGGCCAAGAATTATTATCCCATGATGATGCTATCGATGACCTAAAGGGTCATGGCTGGGATGCATTCCTCAAAATAATTGAGGGTTATAATCTTGATGTAGTAGAAGTCTTCGCACGAACCTTTGATGAGTTGAGAGCTAAGATTGGAGACATACAATTAGAATTGACAAAAGATTTCGTCAGCAAAGAAACAGGGCTCCCACCAAAGGGCAAGAGATAGTTTAAAAACACCAGGATACAAGAAGTCTTGTGGAATTTGTTTATGACCTCCCGAAAAACCAACTGTCGTGTAAAAGGTATTCCTATCGCTCTGTTAAAACCTAGATGGCATAGTTTATTGTTAATTCCGAAACAATTTGTTACATGCGAAGGTTGATACATATTGGTCTTTCTCTACCATATCTGTTTGCTCATGAATTTCATAGGTTTCGATTTAGATATGCCTTTTTACTTATTGATGAGCTTCTATAAGATGCCCAAGCATTACAAATGACAGGGTATCAATTCAATCCTATTCCATCATGGATTGGTTAAAATATTGTTGATGTATCATCTATCAACCATAGGTGACAGTTGGGAGACCTTTTTGATGAGGAATGGCTTCACCCAGGCTAATCCTACAACAAACCCTAACTTAGACAAGCTAGTGGTTGGAAACCATTTTGGTAATTCAATTAATGGACCAGAGTTTACTGATAAAACCCCTCTAGATAAAGGATCACCATGTCGGTTTTCACCTGCAAGATCTCCAGAAAAAGTGACTAATGAATTGAAGGGAAATGATCCTCATGTGCCTGTGAACGATGCTAGTGTTAATTCTGATGTCAAGAAATTCAGTAAAGGAACAAAGCAACAATGCACAGATTTGGGTTGCAAGAATAAGAAAGCGGGATGCCTAATCTCTAGGAAACTAAGGAACCGAAATGATAATCATTTGAGCTCGATCGATCCGATCGATATTGATGAGGGTTCGGATCCTGAGATAAAGGATTTTCTAGCTCGGGAAGATTCAGAAATTCAGGGTTCCAGGAGGGAGGTTATCATTCATACTGAACCATATGATTTCGTGACAAATTTACCACCATGCCTTAAGGGTAAAGAAGGATTCTCGGGTATTAGGAAAGATCTGAAGAAAACAACATGTAATACTGAAGCCCCCTTGGTCGATTGTGTCCCTCGTCGATCTGCAATCTCCCTTGTACATTGTGATGGTTGTCTCGATTGGGTTGAGCGTTACTATACCAACGTTCCTCTCTTACAGGCCCGAATTAAAATTCTGACTGCTCAGAATGATCTATTGAAGCAAGAAAACCTTGAGCTCAAGGCACATTCAGAGAGGGAGACTAAATGTATCAAGAGATCTGGAAACATATTCATTAAGAATACAACCAGTGTCAAGGCAATTATAAACTCTGAACTATCTGATCCCTCTTTGGCAGATTTTTAATGGTAAAACGTTTTGTTGTGATTTCGTTTGATTTTGTTATCTAAGTTGAAATAAGTAGTTTTGAATTGTGATTTCATTTACTAGAATAAAAACTGGCTACAGAATCTTTGATTCTATATCCATTCCTTTTAATAATAATAATTAGTGATTAGCAATTGTTTTTCTAATATAAAAAATTGGTTTTTCTATTCTCAGGAAATGGGAGATTCTGCTGGTGATTACTTGGAGGAAATATTTTCAATTATACACCTAAATGATTAGTAGTTTCTCCTTCTTTATATTTTATAAAAACTTTGATTTAATTTTTGAATAAACCAACTCTGTTATGAGTGGTTTCCAATCCACTGTTTTTGTAATATTACTTGATTTTGGGAGATTCAACTCTATCCTGTGAGATATGAGTATTTGGATCCTGGATTACTTTAAATATTATTCACTTTTGTTAGTGAAAGGGGTCTTTTTGGAACACATCATGGACATGTAATTACCAAGAGTATATGGAAAAAAATTTCACATCTCGGCTTTAGACCAACGTGACATTGTTCCATTTATGTTTTACCTCTTATATTATGGGATATTAATATGTTATACAGCTTTAGTCTCATTAGCATATAATGTTTCATTTTATTCAGCGCTTTAAAACTTGTCTATAATTTGTTTTTTCATATATTATATCTGTGATCATTATTTCACTTTAATATCACTGATTTAGGCTTGATGTTAAGTTGATGTATCATATGAATGCTTCACATTAAAATTTCTTTTAATGCAAAAATTCATCATTATAAGGTCACATGATTTACATGTTATTACTCTCTTCTTATATCCTTGCTCCCAAAAACACCTTGAGATTATTCTGGAGATGTCAGCACAAGCTTGTTAAAAATTTCTCTCATAGGCAAGATAGCTGGAAGTTTGGATTGCACAGGGATATAGACATAGTATGAGACTAATCTCATGTTAGTGTTATTCACATTCAATTTCCGTTATTAGTTTATTAGTGAAATAAGACAGTTTAAATTGGATGTGACTATTATTCTTCTCTTGTTTGAGACTACGTTTTATTAGTATCTTTTGAGTTCTTAGATTTTAAATTATTAAATAGAAAATATAAAAAAAAATGTGCTTTCTTTATCTACTTCGTAAACGATTACAAAAACATTGATTTCGCAAGACATCCACCAAAACTTGCAAATTGTAAATAACATGTTCATAATCACATGTTCATATTTATGTTTTTGTTTAGCATTTGTAAATAATTAGATTTGTGTACATAGTATCGTAGTTATAGATTTAGGGTAGTTTTTCTTTCATTATTTTAGGACCTTAGTTGGCTAACGGAGCCATTAAACCCATCAGAATAGATCACACCAAACGGCTTGGGTTAATTAGACAACCCCAATCCGGATCTATCCTTCCAGTTGACACCGTGTCACTTACGCCCGTCAACAAATGACGCTAAAAGGAGGGCCTGAATTCAATTGATGGCACGTGGAGATTGAAAGACTCCTCCCCCACACACTCTCTCCCCTGTGGCAACATGTAGTCACTCAGACAACAACGTTACACTTGAAACAACAACTACCTCAAACGACAACCCTAAGATTCCCATTGAACCAGTGACACCAGTTCCTCAAGGGGCCGACATCCAAGAAATTGTTCATCAGTCACTCATAAGAACGCATAGTACATTAGCCCATATCAGACAACCTGGTAGGCCACTTAATCAACCCCTATATTTCTCAGATATCCAAGAACAACTTCAAGGCACTGGTCTACTCCAAAACCCTTTAGGTGATAATACTACCAATCTTATCGAAACACCTACCCTTGGAGTTGGAGGATCTGGTATCCCACCTTCCCCACTTGGTTCATCTCCATCCTCTTCAGGAGGATAATCTTCAGATGAAGGTAGTTCTTCATAATAACCATATCATCCTTATACACCACCAACTCCCATGGAAAATCAAAACAATCTTGCCAGACCTTGTCTCGATCAAGATGTTGTGGTTGTACCCGAACCACAGCACCCATTACCGAAACATCCGGAGAAATGGCTGCCAAATTTGATCCAGACTCAAAGCAGTCTGATGAGGATCATATCATAAAATTTATGTTGGCATTTATACTTCAGAGTGTTGAACACGAGGATGTAGTATGCAGATTATTCCCTTATACTTTTGAGGGAAATGCCTCTACATGGTATTTTGCTCAACAGCCCCAAACCATTGTCTCTTGGGACAAGTTTGAAAATTGTTTCTTGGAAAAATTTAGAGATGATAAATCTCTGGAAGTCTTGATTATGGAACTTTCCAGCTTAAAAACGAATCTTAAGGAAAAAGTGAAAGATTTTAACCAAAGATTTCTTACTTTAAAGAATAAAATCCCTGTAGATTCAATGCCCGCTAAAATTTTCATCGTTGCATATTATGCTAAAGCCTTGCACAATAATATAGCCATATGGGTCCAAAGGTCTAAAAAGAACACATTGCTTGAAGCCTTTGAGGAGGCAAGCCAAATTGAAAAGGATATTTTGAGCCTGAACGATAATCTTAGTAGTGAAGTTGAAACAACTTCATCCTCTAGAAAGAAAATAGAGATCATTACTAGGCCTCCTCAAACTAAAAATCAACCGGAAACTTTAGACTTAGAAAGCTTGCATAAAGATTTCCAAAAACTATCCAATCAGGTCGTTGACTTGAAGAGATCATTCGAGGAGGCATCATCAAGCAAAGGAAGTTTTGAACCTCCTTTCAGAAAACCTTTTCCTCCCAACCGGCCAAACCCAACCACTGAAGGTCTAAATCTTGAAAGTTTACAGTACGCTTTGCAAACCATCTTAGAAGCACATGATAATTCTGCCTCTACCCCTCCTGAAAATTTTGAAGACGTAGTTGAGGAAGAAGAATTGGAAGAGCAGGCATCATCTCCTACTATCTTCAGTCACTTCTCGGACAATATCTTCCAAGAAAATTTTGAAACTGTTCACCCCTACAACACAAGAAGCAAAATGCAAAACAAACCCCCTTCTAAAGTCGATAAAAATGTGTTTCCAAAATAGTCAAAGCAAGCTGAAATTAAACAAAGCTTAGCAGCTCCAGTTTTAGAATACGATTTGATTGAAGATCTAAAAAAACTGAGAGCTAATATTTATGTTTTCGAGCTGCTGAAATTTCCCCTTTTTTGGTAGAAAATGCTTCAAAACATCGCTGAAAACAATAAAAACAGTGATCCTAGCAGCAATAAATCAGCAAAAATTGGCTCAAATACAGCCAAAGAAATCCCAACTAAAATGACATCTGAACTTCGAGATAAAAGGGATTTAGCAGGAAAAACTGTAGAAAATGTAGATAAAACTATTATAGGGATAGCAGTTAAAAATCAGCAGAATTCTGTTGTTAACACTAGAAAAAATGTCCCGGCTTTTTTGTTAACCTTTGAAATTTTTAATAGGAATGTACATAATTGCATGGTCGATTCTGGTGCATCATCAAACATGATGCCTCTATCTGTTTGTCAAAAAATTTATGCAAAAGTTAAACCTTATGATCTCAAGATCATTCAGCTAGATCGAACAAACGTTAAGGTAATTGGTGAGCTTAAGAATGCTCTGGTGAGATTATCTTCCAATCCTAAGGTTCATCTAATAATTGACATTATCGTTGTTGATATCCTTGAAGTTTACGGTTTGTTTTTAAGTAAGGACTGGTCAGAACAACTGCATGCTTACTTTTCCACAGATTGGTCTCATTTGTGGCTACCTGAAAATGGATAGCCCAACAAAATCAGGATAATCAGAGAACGTTATCTTAAGCATACTGTGACAGATATAAATGATGCAAATGAACCTTTCACTGCATTTGTTAATTCATTTGAAATGCAGGGAATGAATACCTTCTTTGGTAATTCCATGATTGAAATTTCTCCTATTACTGATCCTGGGCAGCAATCGAAAGTTATGACCTATACTCAGACATCATATTTTCCAAGTATGCCAAGTACTGCTGACGAAGCCCAAATCTGGTCATTGTACTTTGATGGATCCAAATCTAAAGAAGGCACAGGTGCAGGTTGTGTGCTCATCGATCCTGCAGGTAATAAGACTTTTATTACTTGTTGGATAGAGTTTGAGTGCACTAATAACACCGCCAAGTACAAATCACTTCTACAAGGACTTAGGAAAGATTTGGATATGGAAGTGCGGAATTTGATGGTATTTGGTGATTCAGAAATCGTGGTTAAGCAGGTAAGAAATGTCATACATTTCTTATCACCACATCTGAAAAGCTACCAAACCAAGGTATGGAGTTCGATGCAATTTTTTTTAGCATTTAACATAAATTCCATTCCTAGATTAAGTAATTCAGAAGTTGATTTATTGGCCAATGTTTCTTCTAAACTACTACCCGTTGAAGGTCTTTCCCCTAATGTGTTTTCAATTGAATTGTTGTTCAAGTCGTCGATATAGTATAACATCACAAATTGGAGAGTATTTGATGATGACCAGTAGATTATCAACTTCCTACATATGGAAGATACTTTCCAAGGTGCAGTCATTGATGAAGGCACTCATGATGAAAACCTTCAAAACTTCACGGTAATATCAGATCCTAGATCTCTTGAATCGACACCTGATCTGGTAAATTCTATCCCTGGATCTATTGTAAGACTAGATAAATTTTATGACTTGCATGATAAATTTAGAGGGACAGTAAATTGTAAAACAAACAAGTCTTCTTTGATTTATGAGACGGTTAATTTAGGAACAAAAGAAAATCCTCAAAATATTAATCTGAAACAAGATGTTTGGAGCAAGAATGATCTGCTTTTATAAAATTGTTTAAAGAATTTAAAGATGTGTTTGCCTTGATGTATGATGACTTGAAAACATTTGACCCCAATATCATACAACATGTCATCCCCATGAAACCCCATACACGACCTTTTCAACAGAAATTGAGGAAGATGCACCCTAAATTGGAACCCACTATTAAAAAGGAATTGAATAAATTGCTAACTGCAAAGATAATTTTCCCATTAAGGCACACGCAATGGGTGTCTAATCTAGTCCCTGTAAGGAAGAAAAGTGGTGAAATTCAACTCTATGTTGATTTTCAGAACCTCAACTGAGCATCTGATAAAGATAACTACCTTGTTCCTCCAATGGAACAAATTCTACAATAGGCTTCTGGTTTCGAAAGACTATCTTTACTAGATGGCTTTTTGGGATACAACCAGGTCCTCATGTCTCCCTCAGATCAGCTCAAAACCACCTTTCACACCCCATGGGGCATTTATGCCTACAGGAAAATTCCTTTTGGACTGATAAACGTCAGCGCCACTTTCCAGAGAGCAATGGACATTACTTTCTGTGGACTCATTAACCAGTCGGTCGTGGTCTACCTTGATGATGTCACCGTATTCTCTAAAAATAAGAAAGATCACTTGTCTCACCTCAGGGTTGTCCTGGAACAATGTCATAAGTTCGACATATCCCTCAACCCTAAGAAATTGGTCTTTGCAGTAGAGCAAGGTAAACTATTTGGGTTTATATTGTCTAAGGATGGAATGATTATTGACCCTGAAAGAACCCAAGCTATTGCTAAGCTTCCCCCTCCTTCTTCTAAAAAAGGCATGCAGTCTTTTTTTTGCAAGATTAATTTTGTCAAAAGATTTGTCCCAAGATTCTCAGAAATGGTAAGACCATTACATAATTTAATTAAAAATGATTTTTTGTATCGTTGGGGACCACAACAAAGTCAGGCCTTTGATTCAATTATAAAAGAAATAATAGAAGCCCCTTCCTTGATGAGCCTCGATTTTTCTCAGGATTTCACTCTTTATACCTTTGCTTCTGACCGATCTTATGTTGTTGTGTTAACCCAGAAGAATGTTGAAAGCAATGAGATACCCATTGCCTTCATGAGCTCATCTTTCAAAGGAACAGAGATTAACTACCCAGCAGTAGATCAACATGCATATGTTGCTTTTAAAGAAGTGAAACACTTCCGGTCATACCTGCTGAAATCTAGAACCAAGGTTATCGTTCCTTACCCAGCTGTAAGAAACCTATTAGTACAAAAAGAACTAGGTGAGAAAAGGGAAAATTGGATGATGTCATTACAGGAATATGACCTAGAAATAACCCCTACACAGATTGTTAAAGGTCAAGGCCTATGTAAACTAGTGGTTGATTCAGTTGAAGAACAGGAAAGTCAAATCAACACCTTAACTATAAATCATCATAATGAAAAACAAATCAGTTGTGCACAAGTTACCGTCAATTCTTGGGATGAGAACATTAAATTTTATTTGACACATGGATTTGCTCCCCGTAATCTTGATCCTAAAAATCGAAGAGCACTTAGGCTAAAATATGCATCTTTACAGTTAATCAATGATGTATTATTTCGAAAGAACTTTGATGGTGTTTTTATGCATTGTTTAGAAAAGGAAGAGTCGGAGAAAGTGCTATATGAACTTCATGCAGGTGAAGTTGGTGGTCACTTCGGTGGAGATAACACTGCTCACAAATTTCTAAGAGCTGGGAACTATTGGCCCACTTTGTTTAAAGATGCCCATGTGTTGTGTCGTAAATGCATAATCTGCCAAAAGGCTGTAGGACGGGTGAAAAAGGCAGCATTCCCTTTGCAGCATGTTACTGTAGATTCTCCTTTTCAGCAATGGGGCCTTGACATCATATGACCAATTAACCCTTCTTCACAGCAGCAGCAGAAGTATATCCTTACAACAACATATTATTTTACTATATGGTATGAGGTTGTACCTTTGAAAATGGTGAACACAAATCAGGTAGTATCTTTCCTTAACTCTCATATCATCGCTTGATTTGACATTCCCGAATGTCTGGTATTTGACAACGCCTCTTAATTTTCATCCCTTGATATGAACGTTTTCTCTTTGGAAAAAAGGATTAAATTGAAGTATTATGCAAGCTACTACCCTCAAGGAAATGGCTTAGTAGAATCAACGAACAAAAATTTAATCAAGATTATTAAAAGGACAGTTTCAGAAAATCACAAAAATTGGCACAATGCACTGTATAATGCACTTTGGGCTGATAGGGTAACCCCAAAAGCCTCTGTTGGTCATTCCCCTTTCTTTCTCGTCTGCGGAAGATAACCAATTCTCCCTCTGCATGTTTTACTTCCCTCATTGCAACTGTCATAGAAAATTCAATAAGAGGAGTGCCCTCCTCTAGAAAATCGAATAAACGCTTTATTGAAACTAGAGGAAGTAAGAACACAAGCAAAGCAAAAACTAGATCAGCATCAACAAATTGTAAAAATCTAGTTTGATTCAAATTATTCTTCAGATAGGAATTTCGATGTCGGAGACATGGTTCTCAAGTGGGACAAAGCGCACGAGGGAAAGGGGGAACACACCAAGTACCAGAATCTGTGGTTGGGACCATTTGTAATTTTTGAAAAATTAGGTCCCAGCTCTTTCCATCTGCATAATTTGGAGGGACAGCCAGACGCTTTCCCAGTGAATGGCTAGGCTCTCAAAAGGTATTTCACCTAATGATTTCAGATCCACCTTTTGTACATATTGTTCTTTTTTAATTTTCTTTTTTTTTTTTTGGTTCTTTTCATTTTGCTTGATTTTGATTTATTTTCAAATAAAAATGTCTGAGTCACCACTTCATTTGTGGAAGGGAGATCATAATTTTCATTCATTAGCAATAGTTGACAACTCCTCGAAGCACCAGTGTTGTGAATGCTAAAAATCATATTAGCAAAAGTAAATTTCTGTTCAAAACAGTGTTCCTGGTTTCTCTCTAAAATTATGAGAAGACACGATTATCATTAATAAAACTCTTAATGTTGTCCCTGTTTTAAGGAAAACAACTCGATTATAACTTCTTGTCCTCAATATGGTTTCTTAACATAAATATAAGTGTTCATATCATGATAAAGGTCATCAAACGAGAAAATAAGTTGTAAAAGATCAATTTTTATTTTCAAAATCTAAGATTTTTAGCATCACCCCGTATCATAAATTTTTTGCAATATTGTAAACAAATACTAGAGAGTTGAAAGCACTGCAAGGTGTGGGAAGTGTCTGTAAACCCACCGAGACACTGAACAGGTCTGTTGGTAGTGGGTAAATGCATGCATGATGCCAAGGCAACTTCGTTAGGGTACTGAACAAGCATGCTGGTAGCGAAGCAATATCGGGTTTAAGAAAATTTTCAAGTATGTCCTTTTGAATTGATCAAAAGTAAAGATGTTATTTATCGTGAATGGATGACTCTTGGATAGGATAGTGGTGTTAGAGTGGGTTAAATGGCATCCCTGTCGAGGTTATGGATGCCTGCTGGTAGTAGTGGCCCTGTCAACAGTATCGGAGTCGATTTCCTAAACATTATCTCGCTCGTAATTTAGATTTGATACCAGATTGCATTTTTGACAGAAATACATATGATGCTAGACTACGTTATTTTCTGAGTTTTGATCAGGATGCTTGACCTATTGTCGACTGTTTCTTAAAAATTCATTCTTTCTAATTCACCCTAACATGAATTTTCTGGTGATGCAAAGATAATTGATTCTCCCAGTACGTCGCCATTGTTGATAGCCACAGATGATTTTGATATTTAACACGATCGAAAGAGATTACACTTTTTCGTAGCTGCCATCACCTCAAATTTGTAAACATTTTTTTGAGTTTCGAATTGATTGTCGGATTAAAGATTACCTTATTGAATTCTTTATTGTGTGCATTTTCATTTGTTTTATTTTTAATTCATGACTGCAAGCATGAATTAAACATAAAACTTGGCTTGGTTTAACAAATTTTTTGCCTTAGAAATATCTTTTAAAAAGCCATCCATATGTAATTGAAATTCAAATCTTATGAAATGGTTGAGTAATCCATTTTCAATTTTCTTTTGTTTTAATATGGTCCTTATGAATTTAATGGCTCGATAGTTCATTGTCAAATTTTTTTGATACATGAAGAGCCTTGGTTGATTTTTGATATTCTTCTCATGATTTCAATGGTCGTATCAAAATTCATACCAATGAGTACAGACCTGTTGTACTTGCATTTTCTCCTTACCATGCTGGCTCAAAACATTAATGAAGCTATTCATTATCTGCATAGGGTTTTGTACTCTGTAGTTTTGGCACTCATCGCGAGAGATGGTAAGGAATACAATGAACCCTCTGGTTTTCGTTCTCACTATCTGAGTTATGATAACCCACGGGCTCTGCTATTTTCATGTTTCCACTCTCCATTCAGACTTGTTTATTTTTCTCTCATGATTGGAACCTAAAACTATTCTGAGTGATCTTTGTTTCTCGCACGATTGGAAACTAAAACTATTCTGAGTGATCTCTGTTGCTCACACGATTGGAACCTAAAACTATTATGAGTGATCTGTGTTGCTCGCATGATTGGAACCTAAAACTATTATGAGTGATCTTTGTTGCATCCTAGTTACAGTGGTCATGGCACCCATCATTCGCATAGAGCCGAATGGATGCCAAGCCTTATTATCCCATGATGATGCTATCGATGACCTAAAGGGGCTTGGTTGGGATGTATTCCTCCAACAATTCGAGGGTTATAATATTTAGGTAGTAGAAGCCTTCGCACGAACCTTTGACGAGTTCAGAGCTAATATTGGAGATATACAATCAGAATTGACAAAAGATTTTGTCATCAAAGAAACAGGGCTCCCACCAAAGGGCAAGAGATGGTTTAAAAACACCAGGATAGAAGAAGTCCCGTGGAATTTTCTTATGACCTCCCGAAAAACCAACTGTTGTATAAAAGGTATTCCTATCGCTATGTTAAAACCTAGATGGCATAGTTTATTGTTAATTCTGAAACAATTTGCTACGTGTGAAGGTCGATACAGACTGGTCTTTCTCTACCATATCCATTTACTCATGAATTTCATAGGTTTCAATTTAGATATGCCCTTTTACTTATTGATGAGCCTCTATAAGATGTCCAAGCATTACAAATGACAGGGTATCAATTCAAGCCTGTTCCACCATGGATTGGTTAAAATCTTGTTGATGTATCATATGTCAACCATAGGTTACAATTGGGAGACATTTTTGATGAGTAATGTCTTCACCCAGGCTGATCCTATAGAAAACCCTAACTTAGACAAGTCAGTGGTTGAAAACCATTTCGGTAATTCAATTAATGGACCAAAGTTTATTGATAAAACCCCTCTAAATAAAGGATCACCGTGTAGGTTTTCACCTGCAAGATCTCCAGAACAAGTGACTGATGAATGGAAGGGAAATGATCCTCATGTGCCTGTGAATGATGCTAGAGTTAAGTCTGATGTCAAAAAATTTGGTAAAGGAACAAAGAAACAATGCACAGATTTGGGTTTCAAGAATAAGAAAGCAAGTCACCTAATCTCTAGGTGTTGGCATAGGGG
>ML797857.1:269132-281423 GCA_009831015.1 Picea engelmannii
CGACATCCCATTCCCATTACATAATCCCAAAAACCCAAAAAGGACACAAAAAGGGGTCGAGATCCTGTGATATCCACTTCATCTTTCACTCCTCCTTCGACAGGTTGTCGAGTCCAAAATAGGTCAACATGACCAAGAATTTCCCAAAACTTGGTCAAGGGCCAACAAGCCCCCAACACTCACATGTGACTCATCTCGAGTCACTCTGGTCTAACTAGTTCTACCTCTAATGCCTCGAGTTTGGCTCAAGCTACTTCTATCTGTTGTTGTGCTATGGCCTCTTGCTCGGTGAATTCCTAGATCATTGCGTCGTTCACTAGTCCTGCTAGGCATTTTTTTGTTGCGATGACAACCTATTCTAGCTCTGCTCCTCGACTCTCAACCTCTGTGAACAGTTGGCATTCTTTATCTTGTATTGGTTGGAGCCTTTGAGTTACTTCCATAACCTTGCTTTGAATCGTATGGATCTATTGTTAGGTGGTGTGCTGCTCTTGAGACCGCTTCATTCTTTCTATGGCCAACGGGGCCTTCAGCTGCGCCTGTAATGTGTTTGCATGTTGCTTCACTTCCTAGAGTTGTGAATCCAAGGCCTGTAACTCTGGATTCTCGGTGAGGTTCTCATATGTTTGGGCACTTCGGTTACTCTGTTGTTTGCACTCTACAGCAAGAGCCTTTAGTCCCACAACTACGCTACGAGAAGTTGTTTCTCTTTGGTCCCTTATCTCTTATGGAGTTTCGGGCACTGCGCGGAGCTCTAAGTCTACAATGCATTGTTGTAGCTTCTAGATTAGTTCTTCAAGTTCTGCCACCTACTGTGGAGCTCGCTCTTCGGTCTTTACTTCTACGACTATTATAGAGCGAAGAACTCTGTTGACCATTTCTTGTACCTCGAGTTGCTCAATGAGAAATTGTTCCTTGCTTTGTTGTAGCTATGCATTTTCTTCATCTCACTTCACTTGGAGAGCAAGCCTTTCCTATTCTACAGCACTACATTACTCTAGAAGGACTCCCTGTACTTGTGCCAAAGCCTGGGTGGCTTGCGTTGTTTCTTCATGTTCTTGTTGAAGGCGAGCTTTGACTGTATCAATGATTCGGTGGAGTTGAGTTGGATCATATCCCAGTTCTGGTGTTCCCACTGACAGAGGAACAATGGAAACTACACGGATGGAATGTAGTGCATGTTGCACCCTTGGAGCTCAACCTCAATTCGATTGTACATCTCCTCTTGCTTAGCCTCTTATTTCTCTGCTATCTCCAACAAAGCATCATTCAGGGCTGCTATGATGAAATCGAAGTCATCTGGGGTGAGTATATTCTGTAGCTTGGTCATTGTTTCTTTCGAATTCTTCCGAGAAGAAGGCTTCAGAGGGGAAACCTTCCTTTTCTTCGAGGGGTCCTCCTCATCTCTAGGCGGTGTTACCTCGCCTTTATTTTGCTCGGCTTCTATGCCATCTATATCTTCACCATCACCCCCTTGATCCGGTGAGATGGAAGCAGTATTCATGGATGTACTGTCTAAATCTTAAAATTCTTTGGTCTTCTTTGTCTTGCTAGGTCCGGGTGTATCCTACACAGTTTCTGGGTTGTCTATGTCAGATATCTCCGTAGGGTCTACTGGAATAAGGAGGTTCACCGACCATTCCTTGGTGATCTCTTCCAAGTCCTCCTCCTTCAACTTGTAGTAGGATTGTATTTGTTTCTTATTTACATCGGCGTGCGCTGTGATGTAGATAAAATGTCGATCAGTGTTGAACTTCATCAAAGGCCGAAACCTGTGGAGAGAATTTGGAGTCATGCGCAGCTCGGATTGGATGGCTACCTTTAGCTGGTTGTAATATTTGTGGAACATGGCATTTGACTTCCATTGCTTATTCATGTCACTGGAATACCACAATGTACAGAACCTCATGGCTAGAGGTTCAAAGGGATCAATGTCTAGGAAGGTCACACCTTCCGGCATCTCCTAGGCAATGAAATCGATCAGGATCAATAGCCATCTGAAATGAAATTTGTACCCTTGATCCTGGGATTCTTTGCAGTCGAGTTCTGATTGGTTCACCAGGTACTGTGCCCAATTCATTTGTAGGCCCTCCACGCACTTCCCTGTGAGGTCGACTACAAATCCAGTGACTTGGGTCAGTCGGTTCTTGCATACTAACTTCCCTGTGATCAATTGACAAGCGAGGCACATTGCACCACTCTATATAGAAGCTACCTTATAGCCTCGCATTCCTTTCTCGACATCACCATAGGTGTCCTTTATCCTTTGTGCTAGAGTGCGATCCATGGTTTTTCTGGGGTAAAACTCCTGTGGATCAGGTCCTTGCATGCTTAAGCATGTGATTCGATTGATCAATGTCAGATCAACATTGATACAATGGTTTAACCACAAATAACCACCATGGTAACAAGAAAGCAGTAGCTTGACACATGCATTCACCTCTTGGTGTCTTCTGAAGTGAGGAATCTTCATGACATTGAGCAGTATGGACTAAGCGAGGTTATGGGTCCATGACTAAGGGATGATCTTTGAATTTTTTCCCTTTGTTCTGGTCAGGTACTTATGTGGGGCGAGCATGTTATAGACCTTCCTGTCATTGAGGTTGAAGTTTCTAAATTTCAATGTTGCAATCTTTTCTTGATCTATGTGAAGTGTGTGTATCCCCTTCAGGAGGTACGTAGTGACCAAGGCATACTCAAAGTCTCTAGGCACACTGTCATGATTTACTGCACCGATCAAAGTTGGTATATAGGTAGGTAGTATGCTCGGGATCAATTTAGCATTGGCGATATCATCCCTGTGCTTGGTTCGTTTCTCATCTGCTGGCTGGGATGGTCTGGCTTGATAAGTGGACGAAGAGGTTGGCAGTCCTCTCGTCAACAATGCTTGTACACCTATAGACATTCCTCTCTCTGACATGACTTGTTCAATCATCAAGTCGAGGAGTACTTCTGTTACTGATTCTTCGACTGCATTGAGTTCGTCGAACATACGCGCTTGAAATTAACGATATCTGGTTCAAGATTAACTCATGCACCGCAATGAAATACATGACAACAACGCGATGATCATTGTGCAATAGCAACTTAGTCTACAGGCTCAAACTCTCAGTTAACAAAAGTGTTCTCTGTGCGTGGCGTGACGAGATAAATAGGTAACTCGGCAACAGATCACTTGTAATGGGTATGAGGCCTTCATTAACTCCATTCTGTCCATTATGGCTCAGTCCAACGATCTGATGTCAAGATTTAAATGCCTTTTGACCCGTTCGGGGCGGTAGTTGAACGGTTATAATGTCCCCAATGGCTATATTGCTTCGCCACAACGAAGTGCCATGTATCATTATTCTGGTATCCTAATGAAGCTCCAATTCTGCAAATTTTCTTTCTGCGAAGTTCCCTCTGGAACCTTCTGTAACTTTTTTATCTTGGACCTCTTCTTACTTAGCTTTCTAGCCTTCTTTCCAGTGAGCTTCATCTCAGTATTCCTTTTTCCATTCTGATTCTTATCTTCTTTGGATATAATCACTTCGCGTTGTTGAGATTCTTTCCTAGGGTTCAAGGGTAATACTTCTTCTTTATCTGGGATAGGTACTTCAGTCTTCTGAGGGTCTTCTAATGTTCTTGTAGCTTTGACATCCGTGTCTCTAGTGTTAACTAGGTTCGATATGTTCTCCTGTTCTTCAATCAATTGTGCGATCCTTCTAGTCATGAAATATTTTAACTCTTGTTTCTTCTATTCCAAAACTTCTTCTTCTTCCTTATGTAAGGCTTGATCTCTGTCAATCCAAGGTTTTCCTAGTAACATAGTAAATGGGGCGTTGTCCTCAATAAACTTAATAATCTCCAAGTCTTCTTTTGTCGAAATTTCATTGGCATTCATAGATATCTGAGTGAGATTTCCACATAGGTTTATCAATTTTCCTCTGAAAAACCCTATTCCTACTAATGAGGGAGTCATAGCAGGCCTCCCTATAGCTTCCCAAGTTCTCTCTGTCATGATATTCACCTATGTTTCCTCATCTAGAACACAATCAATGTCGAAGTCTCCTATTCTTGCTTCAAGGCATTCTTTTTCTTTAAAGATCTTTGATAATCTGACATGTCGGTGGTCATTCAGGGTTTCTCTTATATGTAACAATACTTTCTCTGATTCTTTCTGGGATTCTGCCATTTATGGATCTACCTTAGGGTTTTCTTGATGCAAATTCATTCTTTCCAGCTTAGCAATCATTCTTAGGCAATCCAACACCTCATGGTCCATAGCTTTGCAACAAACACAACTAGGTCTTTTCCCAGGGCATTCCTTGGCAAGATGTCTCAATCTTCTACAACTGTAACAGAGGGTTAATCCTCTCTTTCTTTTAAATGATCCCCAGCTTTTTCTGTACTGCGCACTAGGATCATAGAAGCTAACCTGCAACAAATTCTTTCCAGGATCCTACATCCATTTGTTAGTCCAAACATTCTTTCTATGCATAGGTATAACATATTTTTCACTATTCTTATCAGATCTACTCATATCAAACCTTCTTTCATCTATTAGTGCCCTAGTTTTCAATCTAGAACAGAATCTATCAAACATACCTAGATCCATACTTTAGAAACAAAAAATTTCCACTTATCTTACTTTTATAGAACACAAAACTTTCAGATCTAAAACTTTTCACTATTCTTACCTTTATCAAAGCACATAGCTTATAGATCTTACCTATTTTATTTAGATCTTACCTTTTTTCTTGGCACAAAGCTTCACAGGTCAAGTAGAATGTTGCACACTAGGGCAACAGATCTACGCACAGAGCTTTCAAAACTTCACAAAGCTTCTTCTTTCTTAGTTCCTAGCAATCACAGTTTCAGGTCCCAACAACAGAACCATTTGTTGGGACAGGGGCAGACCCATGGTTCAATGCTACAACAACGCACCAAAAAAACCCTAACTACCGACCCTTTCAGCAGCACTTGCGAAGCAGATGTAGTCTCACCTGAGGTAGAGGCAGGGGTGGTTGCAGGACTCAGATGTCTACCTTAGCTGGGACACATATCTATGATTGTACTACGTAATAAATCACTTAGCACTGTCAGTTCATCAATATGTAGCTAATATCTACTCCGTAGATCAACCAGAACATCACAGCACTTACTCAGATCTGATGTATCTAAGCACTTAGCATAAATAAATAGATCATATCTAACAGATTCAAGCACTGAGCACATTCATGTAGGTCAGATATAATATTCTATACATCATTAGCACAAAGTATAAGAAGATTTATCTATATCTATCAAAGCACTTAGCAAAGAAAACATAAACACATCAAGACAAGACACAAAGCAGAACGACACTGTGTTTACATGGTTCACCCCCACCCTGGGGCTACGTCTACCAACTCTTCTTCTTTATTAGCTTCTTCAATAGGTTACAAGCACAAAGCCTCAGAATCCTTCTTCGCATAGGACAGAAGATCTGCGTAGCTCGCTAGATCCTTCTTCCTTGTGTTACAGCACAAAGCCTTCCACCGTCCATTAAAACCACTTGCATGTAGCTCTGCAAGTCTCTTATAGTCATGCACATAACACTTACAGACCCTACTTGCACTTAGCATACATCCTTTCATCACACAGATTCCCCCTTTCTTTACATTGCCTAGACATCTATTTATACATTACAAAATAGGCCTCAGCATGGGTAAACCCATGGGCCGACATCCCCTTCTCGTTACATAATCCCAAAAACCCAAAAAGGACCCAAAAAGGGGTCGAGATCTCGTGATCTCCACTTTGTCTCGCGCTCCTCCTTCGACAGGCTGTCGAGTCCAAAATAGGTCAACATCAACAAGAATTTCCCAAAACTTGGTCAAGGGCCAACACTGGGAAACTAAGAAACTGAAACAATACTCATCCGAGCTCGATCGATCCGATAGAGATCTATGAGGGTTCGGATCTTAAGATAGAGGATTTTCTATCTTGGGAAGATCCATAAATTTAGGGTTCCAGGAGGGAGGTTATCATTCATACTGAACCATATGATTTCATGACAAATTTACCACTATGCCTTAAGGGTAAAGAAGGATTCATGGGTATTAGGCAAGATCTGAAGCAAACAACAGGTAAGACTGAAGCCCCCTTGGTCGATTGTGTCCCTTGTCGATCTACAATCTCCCCTGTACACTGTGATGGTTGTCTCGATTGGGTTGAGCGTTACTATACCGACGTTCCTCTCTTATAGGCCCGAATTAAAACTCTGACTACTCAGAATGATCTGTTGAAGAAAGAAAACCTTGATCTCAAGGCACATGCAAAGAGGGAGACTAAACATATCAAGAGATCTGGAAACATAGTCATTAAGAATATGACCAGTGTCAAGGAAATTATAAACTCTGAACTGTCTGATCCCTCTTTGGTAGATTTTTTATGGTAAAACGTTGTGTGTTGATTTCGTTTGATTTTTTTATCTAAGTCGAAATAAGTAGTTTTGAATTGTGATTTCATTTACTAAAATAAAGACTCACTACAGAATCTTCGATTTTGTAGCGAGTCCTTTTAATAATAATAATTAGTGATTAGGAATTGTTTTTCTAATATATAAAATTGGTTTTGCTATTCTCGGGAAATGAGATATTCTATTGTTGATTACTTGGAGGAAATATTTTCAATTATACGCCTAAATGATTAGTAGTTTCTCCTTCTTTATGTTTTAWAAAAACTTTGATTTAATTTTTKAATAAACCAACTMTGTTATGAGTGGTTTCCAATCCACTATTTTTGTAATATTACTTGATTTTGGGAGATTCAACTCTATCCTGTGAGATATGAGTATTTGGATCATGGATTACTTTAAATATTGTTCACTTTTGTTAGTAAAAGGGGTCTTTTTTGGAACACATCATGGACATGTAATTCCCAAGACTATATGGAAAAGTTGTTCACATCTCGGCTTTAGACTAGCGTGACACTGTTCCATTTATGTTTTTCCTCTTATATTATGGTATATTAATATGTTATACAACTTTAGTCTCATTAGTATATAATGTTTCATTTTATTTAGCGCTTTAAAATTTGTCTATAATTTGTTGTTTCATATATTATATCTGTGATCGTTATTTCACTTTAATATCATTGATTTATGCTTGATGTTAAGTTGATGTATCATATGAATGCTTCACATTAAAATTTCTTTTACTGCAAACATTCATCATTATAAGGTCATTGGATCTACATGTTATTACTATGTTCTTATATCCTTGCTCCCAAAAACACCTTGAGTTTATTCTGGAGATGTTAGCACAAGCCTGTTACAGATTTCTCTCACAGGAAAGATAGTTGGAAGTTTGGATTGCACAGGGATATAGACACAGTATGAGACTAATCTCAGGTTAGTTTTATTCGCATTCAATTTCCGTTATTAGTTTATTAGTGAAATAAGACAGTTTAAATTTTCTTTGACTATTATTTTGTTCTTCAGATTATCTTTTATTAGTATCTTTTGAGTTCTTAGATTTTAAATTATTAAACATAAAATATAAAAAATATGTGCTTTCTTTATCTACTTCATAAACGATTACAAAAATATTGATTTCGCAAGACATCCACCAAAACTTGCAAATTGTAGATATTTTGTTCATAATCACATGTTCATATTTATGTTTTTTTTTAGCATTTGTAAATAATTAGATTTGTGTACATAGTATAGTAGTTATATCTTTAGGGTAATTTTTCTTTCATTATTTTAGGACCTTAGTTGGCTAACAGAGCCATTAAACCCGTCAGGATAGATCACACCAAACGGCTTGGGTTAATTAGACAACCCTGGTCCGGATCTATCCTTCCAGTTGACAGTGTGTCACTTAAGCCCGTCAACAGATTGTAAGGGTTTTCTTTCGTACTTTTGTTTTTATTTTATTGTAAGGGTTTCTTCATACAATGTGAACTTGCAGACAATTGGGTATTTCTTCAACTTGTGGATCCCACAACCAAACTTTACATGAACAATACAGTGGAGAGGTCACAACCAAACTTTGCATGAACATTACATTGGAGAGGTCCAACAATTGTATAGGGATATCGATGGAAAACGTGCATCAAGATACGGTGGTTCCCTACATACTTTGGTTTTATTTTATTGTAAGTGTTTTCTTGTATACAATGTTAACTCGCAGGCGATTTCCTATGTCTGCATCTTGCAGATCCCATAGACAAAATTTACATGAACTTTTACATTAGAGAGGTCCAAAAAATTTACAGTGATAAGGATGGAAAAAGTGCATCCAAATAGGGTGGTAAGTTTCCATGCTTTTTTAAATGACGGTAATATGAAAACCCTAGGGCTAACAAAGTTTGTGAAGATTTTATTTTTCTTTTAAAATTTGAAAATTTGAATGTTATATTTATGGTTTTTTTTTAATATAAAATGCTTTGGAAGAACATGGTTTAATAGATTAAGTTAGCTCCTTCAATTTGTTTTTATTATATGCCAATATACCTTTTTCATTTTTGGATTTTGTTTTATTAGTGCTATTCAAATAGTGTTAAAGAAAATGAGTTTTTGAATTTGATAATGGTAATAATTTTCTTTTAGAAAAGAAAAAGATTAGGACTTTTTTTTTACTTAAGTTTTTGTAGTTATACAGTTTTTTGAATTTGATAATGGTAACAATTTCTCTTTTATGAAAGAAGAAGATTAGGTTTTTTTTTAAGTAAAAAAGATTAAGATTTTTTTTAAGTAAAAAAATTAAGGTTTTTCTTTTAAAAATGGAAAATGAGTCCTATCTGCCTATATCAACCACTTGAATAATGTGGTTGGGCTAGTTTTATACACTATGGTTTCTATGTCCTCAGATGGGACATGTGGCATGCTTGATCCGTCAATTTTTCTTGATGATCTTATAGGTTGTCTCGACCGCCCTTCCCAGCACGATGGACCTCTCTGTTCACATTTTTATTCCACAACTTGTTAGGCATTGGAAGCAAAAAAGTAACAATATTATGATAGAAAAGCATATAAAAACAAGATTAAACTGAGAACAACAATCACACAATTGACATGGTGATTTATGTGGAAACCCTATAGGAAAAACCACGGGGCAATGATAATCAGTATTCTTATTATTCAAAGGATAATTACAATAGCCAAATCATAGGCATACAACCATCATCTCCTCTCATATACACAATCACCTTAGTATTACATTTTCTCTCACACACTCACTACACATTGCACTCTCATATCTATGGGTATGCTCGTATATATTGCATCTCTCAAACAACTAGACAAATTGATTATAATATGATCCATCAATTACACAAAATGTTAACAGAAGAGTGCATGCATGCACATTCTAAATATAGTTGCATGCATGTGCATGTTGGGAAATTCGTTGGCATGTTTCCAACAATCTCCACCTTAACAACAATTTACCTGATATGTCATTCCCTTAATTAATTCATCACCTTTTCTGCAAGCCAAAAGAATCCAAACACCATCACAACTCCACAACCTCTCTAACAATACTATTACATGAACATGTATGCACGATTCACTCCAGTATGGACCATTTTTCGCTCATCAGAAACCTATCTTATAAACTGATGCACTCATCTCATTTTGATAAGTTGGATTGTTAGTCAAATGCTAATCAGTTTGACCACCATGGAACACCACATCTTGTACCTGTCCAAACTTACCCAATAGATCCTTGCATAACTTGAGGTAGGTCTCATGTTTTCCAAATATCATGAATCATAACCACATACTAAATCATTGTAACCACTATAGGTGATACTTGTGCTTTTTTGTTTGAAGCACCCATATCCATGCTCTTCACCTAGTTTCTCCATGTGTCTACTGACAACACCAACTGCATGTGAAATGTTGACCATTTCCCATCACAATCATCAAACTTCCTACTAGCATATAATACTCGAGACATATAACCCTTTTCTTCTTCATCAGTGAGGACATAAACCTGAAGAAAACTTACAATGGAAAGCCAAAGGTATTTTACCGGTTTCACATTATTCATACCGAATTTCATGAGTATCTTCACCCCATACTTATGTTGTGATAACCAAGCTTACCATATGATCTAGGTGGATATTGGTGGCCACCTAGCTATTCCAACTGGCTCCTCTTGTCATTTTTTAGTGTAGCACGTTCTTCTATACTTCTTTGTAATTGTGGGTTCTACATTTCTAGGGTTGTCTAAAGCCCTACACATCTTCCAGGTGGATATTGGTGGCCTCCCACCTAATCCAACTGGCTTATTTTGTATGTTTTTATGTTAGCACATCTTGTTGTACTTCCAGGGCCGTTTTGAGGCCATAAACAATGTTTTTTTGGCTCGCCACAGTCAAATTGTAAATGGAGTCAAAGTTTGATGATGTAATGCATAGTTCTTGAAAAGACATTTCCAATGGGCTATCACGCGCCAAAAACGAAGATCGTATGCAAAATTTCCAACCTTGGGAAGTTAATGTACTAACTTACCCAAACACGACCCACATGACTTTTGATGTTTCATCTCCTAGGTCTAGGTTTTTGGATGTCTAGGGTTTTAGAAATCATGTTTATCATAAAATGGCCTTTAGAGCTTCATTGTAATCATCTTCTTGAGAATGAGCGTAGTTGTCACATCTCTTCTCAGAGATAAAGTTGCCACCATTCTAGCTAGTCTTGCACTTTGTAATTTTACAGTCTCTTTACAATTCTTTCATTAATAGAAATCAAGTATTGTTGTATTTCTCTATTTTTGGCAATTTTCATGAGTATTTCATTGTAATTTCTCTTCTTTAATTTTATGGTCCGAAAATAATCCAGATCACCTTCCTTCCTGTGTCTGTGTATTTCCATGCCCAAGATTTATTTTGTTGCTCCCAGATCCTTCATAACAAACATCATAACCAACGAAGCCATCCTGTTGATCTCAAACATGCTTGTGCTTGCTAAAAGAATAACATTTACCACCAAGATAATAAATATACCATAAACACAATGGTTATACTCACTTCTTGTAAAATATTGCTCAGCATGAAGGAATCAAACATCCTGTACCATTTTCCTAGCATGCTTCAGGCCATACAATGATTCTTGAGTTTGCAAACAAATATTTTGTTGTGATTTTGAACTAACCGTTCTAGTTGTTCCAAATACATCCCCTTATCCAAAAAACTCTATGTAAAACCGTTTTAACATCTATTTGTACTAACACAACATGAATATAAACAACCTTTTAACAATTGGTTAGAAACTTTCATGGAAATCAAACCTTCCAAATACCCTTCTACTGCCAATCATGATTTGAACCTTTCATCTTTTACTATGTTTCATTTTATAAAAGGAGATTCATCAAACACTAAATCTTTGTCCATGATGATTCTATGGGTAGTAGGATCCCACAGTATGCACCCCTTAACATCATCACCATATCAAAGATCTACCTATTTGATTTGGGTCCTACTTAGAGTGTTGATAAAAAACAGAAGCATCACAACCGAATGATTTCACATTTGAGTAATTACCAGATGACATGTTCATACTTCTTCCTGAATCTTCCATTCTTTTGCAACCGATGGTGACCAAGTTACCAGATAGCACAACCTCTTATGTCCACAACTATTGTTGCAACTTGACATTACTAAACATGCCTATTTGATCCCAGCTTCCTTGCAATACTTTGCAAGTTCCATGGATATGAACTTGTCTTCATCATATATTCTCAAACACTTGATTGACCTGCCAACACATCAACCTTTCTACAGACCCACCTTTCTAACTTGGACACAGTACTCCACCCCAAACTTTGCATTCAAAAAACTTTGACCAAATCCGACAAAGCCAACCCAAGTGAACCTTTGTCACTCACCTCTAGAGACTTCACACCAGAGTCTCAGTGCTCCACCTTAATATGAACATTCCCTTGACCAAATCTAACCAAGCCAGTCAAGTAAGCCTTCACTGCTTACCTCTAGGTCCATTTACAATGGAGTTCACCAATCCTTTTATAGGCTTCATTACATGCAATCCATGGACACAATACCACAAGATACCCAAAAAACCACATGCTTTGACCTAAAAACCAGATTTAACTCAATAACTCTTTCACCAAGTCAAGGTTAACCCAACATACATGCCCTCCTCCCATATATTCAATCTACCTAAATCTATGTCTAGAATTTTCATAGGTGACCTGATAAAATGGGGGTACGCATGCCTATCCATGTCTTACATACATATTATCATTTACATGCAATCAATAATTTTTACAACTCCAAAGTAAATACAATTTTTTTTTT
>ML797857.1:286885-297846 GCA_009831015.1 Picea engelmannii
GCTCCCACAACAATATCATAATCAATGGAATTTGTTGAGCTAAACCACATAGTTGTGACCAGATGATCCCAAGACTCGGGAAACAAACACAGTAGCATAACCGCCTTGTCCTAATATTCGTATGTTACATCCATACTAGGTAATTGACAAATCGGAATATTGAAAACATTCAAGTGATAAACAATTTTTGTACCTTCTTTCATCCACAAGTTGTACAATTGCCTCTTCAATAATATTTTGTTCGTCAAGGACTTTGTCCTATAAAGATCTGTTGTTGTCTCATCTTCATCGATGTTAAACAACACTACATCTTCCAGACACAAACGAATGGTACTGAGGGCTCTTGCATCTAGATCTTCCTAGTTCTTGCATGTCATGCTTGTCGGTTTCTTTGTCTTTCCAGCTAACGCCTTTTGCAATCCTTGTTGCACAAGCAGATCTCGCATCTTGAGCTTCCATAGCGCAAAGCTATTCTTACTGTTGAATTTCTCCAACTCAAACTTAAAACTCTGCACTTTCACCATTAGCACAAAAAACGCCCAAACCACTGCTTATAAAACCAAACTCTTCCTTTTATGAAGGAATATTCTTATATGTTTTAAGGTTGAATAAAAAAATAAGTTTAATCCAAAGTTTAGTCCAAACAATATAAAAAAACTTTTAATTAACTTCCACCTTATTTGTTTATAAAGGGTGATCCTTTATAACTCCACCTTTATTAATAATACTCGATTCTACATAAGTTCATAATAAGACAAAAAAACAAAGGTTCGCTCACCTCCACCTTTATTAATGTAATATCCTCCACTTTTAAGATGGCATCCACTCATTTAATAAAGGTGCATAATGGAACAAAATTCCATACCATGATCCTCCACAAAACCTTTAATAATTTTGGATTGTCGTACCCTAGACCATGTTGGCATGCGACAATTTTGGAATTGTCGTACTTTATAAAAGGATAACATGCTACACTTTTGCAAATTGTCGCATTGTGTACTATATAAGTGACAATTTGTGTAAATTGTCGCACTATGTATTTTGTGATGCTTGTGATAATTTGTGAATTTTTTTAATTTCACAAGTGTGCATGTGACTGTTGCAATGTGTCACAGGGACAACCTGCGATAGTGTGATAAAACTTGTCCTAGGTTGATCCACTCCACTCAGCTTGGCTCGGCTTGGTTAACCTGCTTTGCTATACAGTGACCAGGTTATCTTCTCCTTCGCTCTCTGATTCTTCAACTGTGTACTTTGATACCACTCGTTAGGCAGCGAAAGAAAAAACGTAACAAGATTCTAATAGCAAAGCATACAAAACCAAGATTAAATCGAGAACAACAATCACACAATTGACACAATGATTTATGTGAAAATCCAATACGAGAAAAAACCACGGGACAATGATAAACGGTATTTTTATTATTCAAGAGAGAATTACAATAGCCAAATCACAGGCATACAACCATCCTCTCCTCTCCTCTCATACACACAATCATTGTGTCTCGCTCTCACACACTCACTACACATTGCACTCTCACCTATATGGATATGCTCATATATATAGCATCTCTCAAACATATAAACAAATTGATTATAATATGATCTATCTGTTACACAAACTATTAACAGAATACATGAATTCTAAATATATAATTACATATTGGTAAATTCATTGACATGCTTCCAACACAACCTACATACATATGCTTTCCACCATCCATTCATTGCAGTGTTGAATGACCCTCGTTCTATTGTTCACAGTGATCCTTTTACGCACAGCTTCTGTGGGTGAGTCATCAATTTTCCAAGATAACCCACGAGACCGTTCCCACCGTTGATGCAGCGATGGCGAACTCTGCTTCGCCAGCAACGCCAAGCCAAACCTACACCCGACCCCGAACCACCAGCCCCCGGTCCCATATTGTAACTCCATAAAAACAATTTATCCATGATGTGTCACACCAAGAGAAAATTATTTCCTTGACGACGTATTACACTGTGAAAAACATGTTTTTTTCACGCCTTTCGCAACTCCATAATCTTTTCTGCCCTGCAACATATTGCACTATGACACAAATCTCCACTCTACAATGTATCACACTGAGACAAAAAACTTCACAGTGTGCTATCTCGCATTGATACAAAAATATTTTCGATAAAGGAAAATCTTTTGACTTAGAAGAAGGCCAAAGACTAAGAAAAATTTGATTTTCTGAAAGACTAAAGGAAATAGGAAGAGTACTAGAATAAAAATGTATCCTAATGAATATGTCTTTGAAATGAACTTTAGTTCCTAGAGAGCATGTCTCTAATCTCTATGAAAATTTCCTCTGCCTACCAACTTGATCGAACTTAGTTGGCTCTTAACCCTTCAATTGCATGGGAAAATATGGGGGTTAACAACCTTGATTATGGAGATCACTATCTCTATGATGTAATGAAATAAAATGAAAGTAGAAAAATATATTGGTCATTTAATTACTTGTTCCAGTGGGGTTTGTATAACCTCACATTTATTACACATAAACAAAAATCCACTTACAAATCACAATGTTTTACTAGATCTCGATTGAAATGCATCTATGCTAGAAATTATTTTTTTAAATGAACCAAATAAGCATGCATTCCATGTCCATTTCCCTATGCTCCATAGTATTTGTTAATTACAACAACTCTACTTGAAAATAATGATAGGTGTTGTGAAGTTTTTATTTCTAGTCATTGAGATTGACAAAGGTCGAGGTCGAGGGGTCTCCTTTGGAATTATATAGTCATTGTCCAGAAGTCTCCAATTCCTTTCATTGGATTCGATGTATTCTCTATGATAATTTATGAGAAAATGGCTTGCATATCATCGTGTTTTGCATTGTCTCATTATCATTACTCTTATATGGCCTTTTGAATCACTATATCATTCATTGTTTAGTCAGTGGGTAGATATTTAGAAAATATCTTTCACACAGTGAGAACACATTATTTAAACTAATATTAAGTGTTATTACTTATATTTTTTCTAAGCATCGAATCTACTCAAACAGATGTATGAAAACATCACAATCTAGAGGTCCCATATGACAATTGGCATGATGGACGTTAAAGTCCATTTTTTTCCTTTTTCATGTTCAAATATAAAGCTATCTATGGAGTATATCTTAGCTAGCTTTTCAACGATCTCATTTGTTGGTAGTAGTTCCTGGACATGGCTCCAGATTACAAGGGTAAGAGATAATTTGGAAGAAGTTTAGTCATTAGTCTCTTGATATGACTCTTTATGTTTTCCTAGGTATCTAGATTCAGTAGACGACCATTGGTCTACTTTGAACCTCTCATCATGATCGTGGATAACTATTCTCTTATAGAAGCATATATCTTTGGATGGGACATTTGTTGCACCTTACCTGTCAATTTTATTAGATGACCATTGAGGCCTATACATTATCTACTCCTTTTATCCTTCTCTTGAAACTGAATTTCCCTCGGCCACCATTGTCTTCTTCTCCTTGTGGAATGCAAGCAGCAGTGTCTTCGGGATTTTTCTCCTCCTTCCTCGACCCGTTCTCCTCGCTACTTGTTTGCTTCCTCCATTTTGCACCTAACATGACATTTCCCATGATACAATGAACGTTACTTTCAAGTGACACATTGCACCACACTAAAGTTTAATTTTGTGTGATACATTGCACTTCACAAAATTTTCCCTCTCCTAGTGTACCGCAAAAAAAATGATTTATTGCGTTGTAGCACACCAAAATAAACTTTCTTACAATGTGACGAGCACCAAATTTTTCTTTCATGTGATACATCACAACAAACTGAATCTTGGAGTGATGCAATATATCATACTCAAATCCATTTTCAATGCAATATGCATTGTGTTGTGCTGAAGGAAGTTTTAGAAAGTGAGATGTTTCACACGGAAAGAAACTTTGTTGCGATATGATATGTCATGGACAAAGAAAGTTCCCTTTGTCGGAATGAAGGAAATTTTGGGAAAGTACAATGTGTTGCACCTAAAATGAATTTACCAATGATGCAATGCATCTTTTGAGTGATGTGACATTTCGCGAGGAAAGAAAGATCAAGTATGATACATTGCAAGGGATCAAAATTTTGTTTTGCTTCAAAATTATTTGTTTGTCTGATGCACCCTTTTGTGGGGGAAACAAATTTTATTGTGATCCATCACAAAGAATAAAAATTTTGGGATATGTGATATAGAAGTGTTTTGGAAAAAAAAATCTAAGTCATATTTCCTTTTTTTGTGATGATGAAAATTGTGAATGGTGTGATCTATCACATGGAAAAAAAACCTTGTGCATTGTGATGTGTCATGACAATGTAAATTTATTCACCATGTGATATGTCATGAGAGAGGACACCTTTTGTGGTTGCGATAAAGGAAGAAATTTTTCCTCAGTGAAAAAGAATGCACTTCCCCTTTATCACGGATGATAAAACTTTTGGGCAATGCAAAATGTCATAGGGAAACAATATTTGGAGCGATACGATACATCGCATGGAAAAAAGGTTTTAGGTGCACTATGTCGAAGAGAGACAAAGTTTTGTGTGATGCAATGTATCGCATAAAAGGGAACTTATTTGTGATGTGATTTATAGCAACAAAAATAATTTTTAGTACAAATCGTAAAAAATAAAACCTTTGTCGTAAGGAAAGGAATATATTTGTGATATGCATTGTATCGCATGGAAATGAAAATCTTAGCAATACGCGAAAACATAAAAAATAAAAAATAAAACAAAAAAAAAAATTGAACAATTTCTCAGAGGAAAGATTCGGTTTTCTCAAGGCACTTCACCTTATGTGAAACTCAAATTGTTTAAGTTTTCATCTTATGTGCACTCATAAAAAAAATTACACATGTGTATCGCAAGGAAAATAAAGTTAGGTGTGACATGTGTATCACATGAAGATGATGTCTATTCCTTGCTCTTTTCTTCTTGGTTATGAAATCCAAATACAAAGAAAGTGAAGTCACTATGGATTTTCCATGGACATTTTGTTTCCACTTCCTTTGTTCTGCTCCAAAATCCCACTCCCAAACGCTTTTCTCAACTAATATGGAGTAATAAAAAATCCAATAAGAATGGAACCCCTTCATTTCCTAGGGCCTCGTATTTAGCATGGTCTGATAGTTGTCTAGGGTTAGGGTTAGGGTTTTGGACCCTCTAGAACTTTCATGAAAGTCCATATGTGACTAGCCTCACATGTGTGAGTAATAGAAGTTGATGTGGCATCCACTGAATATCATGACAGTCAACAAGATAGATCAACTTGTGTGAGGTATAACTTCCTTATACAAACTCCAACTGAGACCATTATTACAATATCCCCAATAGAGATATGGTAGGATTAATACTTTGTGTTCAATTTGTGGGTTACTGGTTGTATGATTTTGTCAAACACTTTTCAATTCATAATTTGTTGACAATTTCACAAACATTTAGCATGCATTCTATTCATATACAATTTTTCAAACATATAGAATGTAAGTCAATTACACATGAAATAGAAAGACACCGTGGCATTTTATTATGGATGGAACTCAACCATCACAACAATACAAATCTCTTGTGCGTTGCTAAAGAAGTTGAAACACATTACTCAAACACACAATAAGAAACAATAAAACCTGGGAAGAATTCCACGGTCCTGTTAGAAATAATAGATGTGCTCGTTTAACCATAGACAATATAGCAATATTTTCACCCAACCATAGGCCGAAGCCAGCCCCGAGCACCTTAACCTTGACAAAGAATGATTCAAGAAGAAAACCCTATGCCTAATAGCCAATCAATGTAGTGTACCTCTCTCTAGAGCTAGCACACAAGGAAGAAATTTCAAACCATAACCAATAGAAATTCCAAGCCTAAACCGAGAATACAGGTTGTAGTAGTTGCAGCTGCAGGTACTCTCCAGACTTGTGCACTTACTCAGTTTCTGCAGTGCGCACTCTTACATTTCTGCAATTGCGAGCTGTATGTACCAAATGCGATTTGGCGTCCTCTATTTATATTGTTTTTTATTAGATGTCTAGGTCGACTTCCTAATATGGAGGCTAAACACTCAATATTAAATATTTCCTTTAGCCGACTTGTCTTCTAGGGTTATGTCCAATGCTTTAGGGTTTCTTCTTGTTTCCTGGAATATTCTATTCTTGTCAGGGTTACACGTGGAGGTTAATACCTCCCGCAGCTACCATAATATCAACACTCCCTCCTAGCTAGGGAGGTATTGAAAGCAATAGTCTTGAGCACAAACATGCCATTCAACTGGTAGCATCATCATAGCCATACATGCTTTCTCATGATTAGATAATGAGCACCATCATCACTATCAACATCAACTGCATCATCTCTCAAAGCCATACTCCATCTGAGTAATCAGGCATGATGTTGAATAAGTCACTCACTCCACAAAGTGATACAATGACTATTCTTCTAATACGGGCATACATCCTAGAAGAATGATTGTCCCAACAAATACTAAAAGTTATGCCATGGGATACAGAGACCATTCCTATAGGAATGTCAGTCTAGGACTATTTTCTAATTGGGTCATATGTACCATAGAGATCCATCTCAACCTATATGCCTTAGAAAATATCGGTCTTGAACCATTTTCCTAATCGGACAACAATTTGTGCCTTAGGGAAATACTAGTCCATGACATGTCAACAAACTTTCAACCTGGACCATTCTCCACAGGGAGAATACATGTCCAACAACAATATGTTCTATCTTGACCATTCTCCGCCTAGAGAATGTCTGTCCATGAGCACATTGACTATCCATCTAGCTGATAATCATTTTCAACACTACTGATAGTATTCATGGCAATCAGGACAATGACATTCAATAGAACACAATTGTGTCTATCCATAGTAGTACACAACTATTATCTAGTGGTACACAACCACACCAAGTAGCACACGGTTACTTAATCAACAACACATATTCACAACCAGTGGAACACATCCACCATGGGAGCATACATCTATTGTCTAGAGACATACAGTCTCCATAGCAATCATATCATCTGATATCAACCTGCATAGAAACAATATCATAATATAAACTGAGTCATCTGGGCCATTCTTCCACTCACATCTATGAGATATGGAAGAGCACATGCCCTCAGAAAGTAAAACATCATCCATGGGATATCTAGACTATTCTTCTCAAGCATAGACGAATAATTTTCCCTGATTTCTGAGCCTAGACCATTCACCTAATTGGGTCATTCCTCCGGCACTAGTCATAGTGCAACCTAGAGAGAATGAGTCTTCCCTAGGGAATGCATGTCCCTGATTGTTGAACCTGGACCATTCACCTAACTGTGCCATTCCTCCAGCACTAATCATAGTTCAACCTGGATAGAATGAGTCTACCCTAGGGAATGATTGTCCGGAACATTTCCTAATGGAAATGATTGTCCCTGCACCAACCTCCAAAATGGACCATTCTTTGAAACTTCTCACAACTATGAACTTCAAAAGAATGACTGTCCGGCGAGGTGGACCATTCTACTTGACCACTACTCAAAGTGACTGCCAAGAAGAATGATTTTCCTATACCATTTTCCCACATTGGCCACAAGGGGAATCATTTTCTATGGTACATCAACAATCTATCAAACCATTTTCATTATGAAAATGATTGTCCGATATGGACCATTTTCCAAACTGGAAAATGCATGTCCATCAGAAATCTCAAACCACTTTCCGAACTGGAAAGGAACTGTTCATCCTGGACCATTTTTTGAAATGAAAAATGATTGTCCATAAATCAATAACACATCAATGATCCCTCCCAACCTGGGAGTAATCTCTTCCTTTTTCAATAAGGAAGTTGTCTCCATGAACCCCAGCTTGCAAACTTTCATCTTGGATAGAGGTTTTGCCAAAATATCTACTATCTGCTCATCTGTGGAGATATATATTGGAGAACTACTTCTCTTTTCTGGAATTTATCATGAAGAATGTAATTCTTGGTCTCAATGAACTTTGGTCTGTCATGGAACATTGGTTTTCTCTAAAGGATTCATATAGCTCTGATCATTACAATATATCATGCTCAAATTCGGCACTTTTGTTTCCTGCTATCTCATGACAAGGTGGCAAGGCTCAACTGAAACATATTCAAGTAGCACTTCTTCTGTCATCATGAGAGTTTGCCATGGATTAGAAATCCATCATCCCATACTTTTGAGTAACTGTTCTGATACACTATCTCTGTCATAGAAATTTTTCACCATGCTTCTGTTGTATATGAGATACTCTGCATCAAGTCGTTTGAATCCATACAAGGTCTTCTTATATCTGCATACATGGGTCTCTTTCTGGTATAAATCAAAACCTTGAGATTGCTTTGCATAAGCTTTCTTCCACAAATTCTCTATTGGGAGAGAATTCTTTTACAACCAACTGATGTAAACTTCAATCCATGGATATTGTAGGAGCTATAATAGCTCAGATAGAGGTATATCTGATTTACGAGAACAAGTTGTTATCATAGTCTTCTCATCTTTCTGGAAGAACCTCTAGTTCTGAATCTCACAATGCTTCCATTCATAATCCTTTTTCACAATTTCTTACATATATTGTTCTTCATCATATATTCCATTATTTTTGTTTGATTGCTTCTTACTGGGTTCAAACCAAGCTGGTAGTCATGTGATTCTCAGTATGATAACTGGTTGTTCTAGCTTTTCTTTCTTTTCTTCGAATCTTCATGTTCTTCCTCATGTTTCACTTTAGCTCTTGGGTCCATGAAGTCTTCTATAGATTCCATTCCCTTGAAGATTCCAACTTCTTCCTTTCATCATAGGATCATGGATGTAGATGGAAAACCAAGGATACTTTAAGGATTTTTTTCGAAGAAGACTTCTTCTAGAGTCAAATTGAAAATGTATTGTTTATCATGGCTGCTACTTTCAATTGGAACATGGACAGATACTTCATAATCCTCGATGGATCATATCATTTAGTATTAGCTCCCTCCTAATATTTGCTTCATGCATGAATGAATTCTCTTATTTTGGAATTATATAATCATCTCCCTCCATCTAAGAGATTTCACGCTTTTGTTTGCATCCTTATTGCCTTCTTCAAAGTGTCACAAGTCTTTTTCTAATTTCCTCTTGATTGTTGACTTCTTTCTGTTTTTAATTCTTCTAGGTTTCTTCAAGTTTGATTCTAATTTCAGCTTATCTTTTAGTTGTTACTTATGTAATAGCTTCCACGGGAATTGTTACCAAGGATTGTCAACATACTCCATCTTTTTCATGTGTATTGCTTGACTTGTAGTCATTGTAATAACAATCCTTATCCTTTTATTCTTCCATAGATATTGTTTTCCTTGAACATATTTTCTTCTAATAAATAGATATACATGATATGTATAGGAACTATGTAAACACGATATGTACAAGAACTATGAAGAATATTGTTACCTTGACTTAGAAGAAGAAGTTTGTTTTATCCTACTTGGTCTTCTTTGAGGGTTCCCTTTCTTCGGCAACAGATGCTTCGTTTGTTTCCTTCCTTTTCTTTAGTGACCGTATTTTCGACAGTTGAAGCATTGTATCTTTTACATATCATTTTATTGATTTGGTTTCTTCCTTAAGAAAAACTTCTTCTTATTCCTGAAATTCTTGAAATTTGTTGTGAAGGCTTGATCTTCGTATTTATTTTGGGATTTCTCTTTTGCATTAATCCTTGATTCTTCTTATGCATAGCAAGTCCAAAGTTCTTCAAATGTGGGATAATCCTTTCTTGTGTTCATGCTTGCGGAAAAATCGTCCCATGTCTTGGGAAGGCCATTGAGTATTATATTTACCAGTTCCTTCTCTGAAATGATTTCTTCAATAGCTTGTAGTTGATATCTTAACTGAGAGATTCTTACAAAGTATTATGTTATGTTGTCATCATCATTCATTTTCATGTCACGAAGTTCATTCTTCAGACTCATTACTTGTCCAATGTTTCTGACTGAGAAGAGGTTAGTTAGGGCATTGTGCATCTTCTTAGATGAGTCAAGATGAGAGATGTAGGGTATCAAGTGGTATTTTACAGAGTCCACTATGATACTCATGGAATTGATGTCATTGTCCTTGAACTCCTCCATAACTGCAACATTCTGAGGTTCCTTCTCTTTTCCTTCTTCAAATTGTGGTTCCACAATCTTTCCTTTCATGATATCCAACACTTTATTCTTGGCAAGGATGAGGTCAAACCTTGTCTTCCATGCTCTGAAGTTAGAAGCCCCTTCTAAATTCTTTTCTTGACTTCATAGAGTAATTCATGACTGTTTTGAATTGGTCAACCTTTGACTTTGACCAAAAACTCAAACTTGACGTCTTAGCTTGCTTAGAGTACCAAGAGGTGCGCTAGGTTAGGGCACACTAAGATATCTGAAAATTGGGTCAATCTCTTCACTTAAGGTGCCTCAACAAGAGGGTTATGGTTTCATTGTTGCACCAAAAACTTTGACTGCAACTGCAACTGTAACTGAGAAAATCCTCCCAATCAATCTTCCAGTGGTTAGACTATCCGAAGATAGTGTGGACCCATAACCTTTTAGAAATAATAGATGTGCTTGTTTAACCATAGACAATATAGCAATATTGTCACCCAACCATAGGCTGAAGCCACCCCCGAGGACCTTAACCTTGACAGAGAATGATTCCAGAAGCAAACCCTAGGCCTAATAGCCAATAAATGTAGCGTACCTCTCTCCAGAGCTAGCACACAAGGCAGAAAGTCCAAACCATAACCAATAGAAATTCCAAGCCTAAATTGAGAATACAGGTTGCATTAGTTGCAATTGCAGCTACTCTCCAGACTTGCGCACTTACTCAGTTTCTACAGTGCACACTCTTACATTTTTGTAGTTGTGAGTTGTATGTACCAAATGAGATCTGGTGTCCTGTATTTATA
>ML797858.1:5048-40779 GCA_009831015.1 Picea engelmannii
TAGTCTAAACGACTATGTTGATGCTACCGGGTAAATGGTATGTTTTTGTGCTCAAGACCATTACCTATAATACCTCCCTAGCTAGGAGGGAGTGTTAATATTATGGTAGCTGCGGGAGGTATTTACCTCCACGTGTGAACCTGACGAGAATAGGAGACTCCGGAAAGCTAGAGAAAACCCTAATGAGCTGGTTAATAACCCTAGAAGTCTTGTCGGCTCAAGAAGATAATTTATATTAGGTTATTAGCCTCCAAGAGAAGAAGTCGGCCAGAATTAATAATAATATACTGAACAAACATATACCCAGAAGGAGAAGTCGACCCTAGCAAATCTGGCAAAACCACTATAAATATAGGGCGCCAGTTCTCATTTGACACATCTCAGAATTGCAGAGAGCAACTGGTGCGCACTGCAGTTCCCAGTTTGGTGCGCATGTGTGAGAGGAGAGTTGCAGGTGCAGCTGCTACAACAACCAGTTTCATTATTGGCTTGGACTATCTCTTGGCTAGGGTTTGGACTATCTGATCAACTATTGTTGGTGCGTTGTCCTTGGAGGAAGATGCGCTACACCTTGTTTGGCTATCTAGCCTAGGGTTTTCTTTCAGAGTAATTCTCAGTCAAGGTTAAGGTGCTCGGAGGGTGGCTTTGGCCTATGGTTGGGTGACGAGGGTATCGTCAATGGTAATACGAGCACACAATCTTCTATATTCTAACATCATCATCACTACTCCCCCTTTCGAGGGAGGTCCTTTCGGACTATACCAAGCTTGTCTCGAAAGTGCTCAAACTTTACACGAGATAGAGGCTAGGTCAACAACCTGCTAATCTGTGCCAACATATTGGAGCTTTAAAGCTCCCCTCTGCATCATATCATGAATGAAGTGATACTGGATCTCTATGTGCTTTGACTCATCATGGAACACATAGTTCTCCATATTCTTTATACAACTCTGGTTATCGCATAGAATCACAGTGGCTTCCATCTCCAGATCACATGGATCTGTCAACAACATCCAAAGCCATGTGGCTTCACAACTAGGGGAACATGCTGCAATATATTTCTCTTTTGCCGTGCTGAGAGCAATGCTTGATTGCTTCCTGCTCTGCCATGAGATCATGGCTTACCCTAGACTGAAACAACATCTTGAGGTGCTCTTTTTGTCAAAGACACTTCCAACCCAATCTGAATCGGTATAACCACTCAGTCTGAAGTCATGATCTCTAGTATAACAGAGACCAAAACCCAACGTACCCTTAAGGTATCTCATCACATGTTTTGCATCATCAAGGTGAACATGTCTGGCTTATACTAGATACTAACACAAGGAAAAACATATATATGGCCTGGTATCTGTCAGATACATTACCGAACCAATAATTTGACTGTACAACGTAGCATCAACCAATTCTGACAAAGTATCAACCAGGAGCTTCAACTTTGATTCCATGGGTGTGTTCATGGATTTACACTCCAACATATCAAACCTCCTCAGTATTTCAACTGCATACTTCCCTTGGTTAAGGAAGATCTTCTCTGGGCTCTGCCAAACTTTGAGACCTAAGTTATAATGCATTAGGTCTTTCATCAGAGTCTGTAGCGAGCTTCCTCTGCAATCTGTGATGAGCTTTTCTTCATCTTGTCAAGAATACATCATTTACATATAGTAGCAACATCGCTGACTCATCATTCATAACCTTGAGGTAAAGGTTAGAATCAACTTTACTCTTGGTAAAGCCCAAGCTCGTCAGGAAACTGTCAATTCTGCCATATCAAGCTCTAGGAGCTTGCTTCAACCTGTATAGAACCTTCTTCAACCTGCAGACCTGAGTCTTTCTATCTTCAACTTCAAACCAAATTTTCTCATTACATTGTACCGATCTGGTACACTTGCTCAGCTGCAACTCAATCTGCACAATCATGTGCTAGCTTTATGTGCTCTCTGCAAAGCACTATCTGTCTCACTACCTGAGAGTATGTCCTCTCCTCTTTCTGCAACTGTTCCTTCTGGAGCTAGGACTCTACACCTGTAGCTGCTCTGAAGCTGAGAATGGTTGCTCCATTCTCACTGTAACTGCTGAAATTAGAGAGTAACTCCTCTACTCCATCATGGAAACAACTTCATCTGAAACTAAGAGTGGCTCAATAACTGATACTAAATGTAGCTCTTCTTCTTTCATGGAGGTAACTCTATCTTTTATTATAGTCATGTTTCCATGACCCAACTAATGTACTGCACCAACCACCACTCAATTTTAAATATGGGGATTGCTCCCCCTGCATCTTATACTATATATGAATCATGGTTGTTCTGGTTGGCTTCATGAATACTGGAACTATTTCTTCATTTACTGGAGTAAGTGTCTCGTCATAGTCTTCTCCCTCTTGTTGGGAGAATCCTCTGGACACTCATCAGGATTTGTACATCTGCAACATGCTTGATCTGTTAGATCAATCTTGGAAGTCAATACTGACTTTTCTTCTAGTCTCACGGAAAAATCCATATCCTAGTCTTTATGACTGACTTCCTGCTCTATCACTGAAACAAGGGGATCTTCCTAGGAGATTTCATATCTCCTCGAAGTTTCTGAAGCTACGATCTAGTCTTCTCATGGAATCTGTCTCCCAGTCCTGGAAGTTGCTTCTTCATCCGATCCTTTCTGAGATCAAGCTTACTCTCGATTTCTTCTGAGTCTACAAGGACTTCATCATCTCTTATGGGGTATACTTGGTGTTGAATACCAAGTCTGAATATGAAAGGTTGAATCAGACTTCAAACGCGTTCTGCTTCCCGTCAAGGTGGCTTCATTATCCTTTGACCAAGTCTTCTGTGAGTTCTTGTTCTAATGTTTGGTCATCTTTGGAGCCTTCTGCTCCTTACAATCAATCTCCATATGAGATACTCTGGATTTCAAAAGATAGCTTTTTCTTCATCTTCTTTGGTACATGAATGTATATGGTTATGTACATAGTTTGCTTCATGTCTCATCTAATCTATTTCCTTCTACAACCTTCACTATAGCTTCCTCAGGGTTATCACCTATGACTTGAAACAAGGTCAACAAAAAAACAAGCAAGAATAATACTCTTTTGATAATAGTAAATAAAACAATAGCATGAATAATCGTCACAATAGCTCCTTCAGAGCTTTCACTTGTGACCTATCTGAAACAAAGATCAAAAGTAAGAAATACAATACGAAATGAGATCAACACTCTTCTGGTGTTGTGATCAAACATTCATCCAAGGTAATCTGGAACCAACACAAGAAGTTTCTCCTAGAGGAGATGCTAGTTGTATCTGGTAAATGATTACATTAAGCATTTTTCTCAATATGCTCACATGCTACCAAGTATAATAATTTTCAAAGACTTCTACCTCAACTATAGTGTTTACTTGTAAAGGGGTAGTTATCAACTTGTCATGTGCAACTTTGAATCTTATCAACTTAATTAATCAAACCTAGAATCTGGAGCCTTGTCCTCAAGAATGAGTGTGTTTCTTTTCTTCCAACTTCCAAGTCTCCTTCACTAAAGATGACAAGTGCTTTCTTCAACCTGTCTTATGTACTAAGACAATATGCTATCTTGACAGAAGGTTGGGTTAGAGGATAAACTCTATGATCTCAACTTTAATCAATCTAATACTCTGACTTTAATTTTGACCAAAGGTTAGTATGATGGTCATAGCTTCAACATGCAACCTAGATCAAAATAATGTCATAAAAAATATCGGAATAATCAAACCTGGGTTGCATTATTCCTCTGAATGTGTTGGATCTTGAGATCCTTCTGGATCTATGGCAAGAGATCCCTTCTCCTGCAAATACTCTTTAAAGCTTAACAATTTAAACATATGTGAATACATACCTCTGATAGTATTTACAGGTAGTGGCACCATCTGGTAGCAATGGTAATAATTACCAACTCTTAAAAACTTCAAGGGTGACTGCAACTGATACTTCAACTGATACTGCAACTACAATTGGTACTGCAACTGATTTTGAAACTGCAACTGCAACTTAGGGTTTTATGAGGAAACCCTAATTTTTCAAACTTCAAATTTTGAAATTCTGATCTAGGGACTAGATGCGTTGGGCTTAGGCGAGTTTGTTGGAGCTGTTAGATTTCAAAAATTTCAAGTTTTTCCCCTTGAAACTTGACCTGCGGAAATATGGACTGGTACTTCTGGTATTGGTTCTGGTTTCCTGGTTTTCTGGTACTTCTGGTACTGGTTCTGGTTTCTTGGTTTTCTGGTACTTCTGGTTTTTTGGTTTTCTCGTACCAGTCAAAACTAGGGTTTGACTTTCTGGAGTATCGGACCACTGAAAAGGTGCGCTCAAGGTGCCAAAGAGTTCCCTAGGCTAGGGCGCACTTTTCTAGATGGCTTTTAGGCTGATATTCTTCTTCAACAAAAATCCCTAATTTTCTTGTACGACAATAGTGACGTTTTTCTTTACCATTGAAAGATGCTCTCTTCAGCTTAGCTCTGATTCTATGTTAAGTTTTGAGCTATTATTAGGTTTCTTTTCAATTTACTAGATAACAATAACATAGGTAGGATCACTGAGAGACACAATCACAAGATACACAACATTTATCGTGGGAAACCTTCATGGGGGAGAAAACCCAACAAAAACTTCCTTAATATAGATAGCCAATACAATGCCAAGACAATAAAACAAAACACTAGAGAATATCCAACACTGAGCAATGCACCTATCTCTTCCTTCTTCTCCCAAATGCAGCTCTCCAAACTTGCACACTTGATGAGTGAATGAGTGAGTGAGATAATGAGTCACTGGCTTCCTTTATTTATACAAGTTGGCAGGCCCTGGAAAGGTGTCTCTTCATTGGGCAGGGCCAACTTGTCTTCTTAGTGGTTTTTAATTAGGCCTGGGGGGCGACTTCTTGATTTGCATAATACAATTAAGGTTTGACCAATCGACAAAAGGGGATTTGGTCAATTACAATGCCCGACATGATCAATCCACAAAAGGGGATTGATCAGATGAATAATAACTCAATAATAAATAGAATACTCTTTGCAGTTACAATATTTCAACATGAAGTAAGTGAATTGATGCTGCAAATGATGCAACACCATACTCATTAAGATAAACGACCTCAGCCTTTGGCACTCAATCTCATCTCTTGAAGGTTGACGTCTTGGTATGTTTTTGAGCTTGATTATCATAGTTAACAAATTGTATCTCATTACACAAGGGTTTTCATTGTTGAAGGTTAAATATATCATTTGAATGCATGGACTATTTGATATTTTAGTTCTCTCACATGTGATCAGGGTTTGTGGTTCATTTAAATGGTGAAGGTTTGTCTTGATACATCATTTTCTCACAACATTTGAGCACATTTGACATCTTGAGCATAACCTTAAGCAAATCGATGCACTCGTATGTGGAAAAACTTGGTCATTAAGGCAAACAACTCTCTTATATTCAATTATTTTCACTGCTAAAAGGTCACTGTTTCACTCTTGTTACACTTCATACATATTAAGACCATTGTTGAAGTGGTATAATACTGATCTGAATTAAGGGTTGCAAGCACTCTTAAATACACACACCTAAGCATTCAAAGAGTCAATACTTCACTGCTGGTGCAGTCTTTACAAAGTCCATACAGTGCTTAACTTCTTGACTAAACTGCTGTAAATACTTGGGATTGTTCACTGTTTATCTCTCACAGTTTGGAGTGCTCTAGATATATTTTGATCTCTAGTTGCTTATGGGGTAATCTGTCCACAACACACACATACTACAGTGGTTGGTATCCCTTAAATGCTGATGACATTGCTCACTGTTTACTCATTAAAACCTCACAGTCTAGATTGCTCTAAAACACATCATTGGATCACTCTTTTCATGGTTACAAACTGTCTGAATTGACATGTTATAAATACTGATAATATTGTGATCATTGGATGGTACTTTTAATGCTGCAAGTGAATGGAATATATTGTATAAATCTTCTGTCATAATTGTCATATATAACAGCAGCAGGCTTGGTAATTATTTATTGTATAACTTGACAAACTCATGCTATAACCCTTCTTGCTGTCCTAAATCAGAATTAATATTGTGCTCATGCTATAACCCTTAATCTTCAATGTTTATGGACATGGTGAATGAATGATATAATCTCATGATCATGTTTCATTTTCAAGTGTTGTCACGCCATTGGATATGTACTCACTTTGTTAAGTTTCTCATGTTTCTATGGTTAATTGAGCAAGTTCTACCTCTTTGCATTTTCCAAGCATAATCTCGTTGTATGAATAAGCACATGTCTAAATTACTTCACTATTGAAATCTTGTTCATGATCAGTGGTTTGATATAATTATTCACACTTAAACTTGCCTTTGCAACCTAAGAGTGAGTAGTCTCTATCAAGTCGGGTTAGAGAATTCCCCTCCTTATCCAAAATCTGGTTTAACTTGACTGATAGGAATTCCCCCTTTGACTAGGATACCCTTCCTTTAGTCTAAAGAGTGGGGCAAGGCCATTGAGGTGACAGTGGGTAGCTTGCTTGAGAGTTGCCTTTGGGCTCTCCCATTGTGGTTGTTGATGTTTGTAGCATTGGACATGTACTTCCGCACAAGTCTAAGTGTCTAGACGTGTGGAAGTCGTCCAAAGCCTTCCACCTTGAGACTTTACTTCAATTAAAAGAATTATTCAAGTAAAAAACTTTTATTAATTACTTGAGTTTTATTTAATGAAACGCTAAAATTAGCATTAGTGAGTTAAATATTAGCCATTGATCTCAAGTGAGGTGAAAAGTAATCTCAATCATTAATCACTTTGGAGATTAGGGTTAGGTCATAACTCAATCATATAAAAGCATGGCAAGGGTGAAGGAGGAGACACTTGATACTTTTGGGGAGTAAATAAGGACTTTTGCTGAAGGATTGAATCACGAAGGACTGTGATTCAAAGAGATCTTGGATAAGTGAATAAGGACTTTCACCTAGAGATTTAGGCCAAAGGAGGAGAGAGGGAAAGTGTGCAACAGAAGGATCGGGCCGTCGTAGGTAACATGAGTATTCTGTTACGGGTCACGTAGATAGCGTGAGTATCTGTGTACAGGTTACGCTAATACCGTGGGTATGGTGGCACGGTACAATGTGGGTATCAACGTACATGTCGTGTTGTAGCTCAGGATTGTATAGTAGCACAGCAGGAGTGCTGGACAGTTTTGGCAGCAGATCAACTAGTTAGGTTTTGATGTACTTTGTCTCTTTTCTCATTGGAATATTTTCCCAGAAAGGGAGCCCTTGGAAGCTTTGAATTTATATGAATGATAAGCTTAGTTGATGGGTAAAATATCTTTGTGTTTTGTGTTTGAGATTTTGGTTTCCAATATTGTTTTCACTATATTTATTTGAGTTGATTATTCCAGCAAGTGTATGTTGTTTTGTGAGCTGCTAATTTGATTTACAACAAAGAAATCACTAGATAACAAGATACCTAGGTATCGAGATAGGGAATTTCAATAAAAATGTATGGTATCGGAGCACTCACTCTAAGAGGAAGCCAGATCAATAAAACTAGTAGTCAGAAATTGAAGGATAGATTTCAGGTAAATAGTTGTACTATAGTTGGATCAGGCCACTGCAAACAACACGAGTATTCTGGTACAGGTTGCACAAATAGTGTGGGTATTCTATTACAGGTCGCACAGTAATAGCATGAGTATCATAGAGGTCGCGTAGTACAATGCATACTGCGTCATACAGGTTGCGCGGATAGCGCAATACAACACGGGCAGAGGTTGCACATGTTAGTACAAGGGTAATTTCAACATGTTATTTCTAGGGCAATTTATCAGGTCTAAGAGATGGCATCAACAAGTTTGAGAGTTGAAGAAAAATTGGATGGAGCATCCAACTTTCTATCTTGGAAAGCAAGAGTTACTTTGGTCTTGAAGGAATCTGACCTTTGGGAGTTAGTGGACAAAGTAGTTGTCCCACCGACAAATCCCTAAGATTTGGAATTTCACCAAAAGAAGGAGATTAAAGCCGAGTGGGTAATCTTGGATTAAGTGAAGGATCATCTAATACCTCACTTATCCGAGAAGAAGACGACCATTGAGATGTTTGATGCTCTAGTGGGTTTATTCCAGAGCACTAACATGAATAAGAATATGGTCTTAAGAAATAAACTCATATTTGTGTAGATGTCTAGATCTAACAATGTTACTAGCTACTTCATGAGGATCACTCAGGTATGTGATCAAGTTGCATCGATAGGGGAGAATTTGAATGATGTAGAGCTCGTTAATGTGGCATTGAATGGTTTTCTCGAGAATTGGGAACCATTTGTCAAGGAAGTCTGCGCTCGGGAAAAACTCCCAGACTGGTAGAGGCTTTGGGATGATTGCATATAGGAAGAGACTCAGGAGGAGCCTAAAAGAAAAAATCATGGAAGTAGTGATGAGAACTTGACCCTTGTCAATTAGACAAGGAAGGGAAAAGGAAAGGGTTCCAACAAGAAGGGTAACAATGGAGGAACATCGTAGTCGGGGAAGAAGAAGGACTTGAGTAAAATCAAGTCCTTCTCATGTCATAAGAATGGTAAGAATGGACATTATGCATCTCAGTGTTGAGAGAAGAAAAAGGGAAAAGTAAAGACACATACAACAACATCAGTAGAGATGCAACTAGATGAGTTTACTGCGAAGTTTCAGAAGGATTTCTCACTAGTTTCTTTCCTTTCTACCAACACAACTACTAGGAGTGTGTGTTACTTGGATTGTGGTGCATCTCGTCATATGAAAAAATCACGAGAGATATTCAAGAGTCTGACATAGACGAGCTCAGGGGTTCATGTGGAGCTTGGTGATGATGCCAAGTATGCAATGAAGGGAGAGGGAACAATTTTATTCCAACTTGAGTAAGGAGGTTCGTTTGATGCCCAGGATGTGCTTTATGTACCATGACTGAAGAATAACTTTCTCTTAGTCTCAGCTATGGAGGACATGGGTTTTGTTGTTACTTTTCAGAGAGGGAAAGTACGCATATGTCTAGAGAAAGCTAGTCTGGAAACAACAATGGTATTTGGGGTTAGAGAGGGAACTTTATGCAGGTTGCAGGGAAAGCTTGTTCAAGATTTGGTACATGACAATGACAACTTGTGTGAACTTTGGCACATGATGTTGGAACACCTACACTACAGGGAGTTTCTGATTCTGAGGGGGATTGTTACAGGTATTCTGGGGTTAAGTGTTGAGCAGTATGGAGTGTGCAGAGGGTGTGCACTTGACAAGAATGCCAAGGTTGCTTTTCCAAGCAGTGAGAGTAGGTCCAAGGGGATCTTGGATCTTATACATTTAGATGTGAGAGGGCCGATGTCAATAACATCAATGGAGGGAGTATCGTACTATGTGATGTTCATTGATGAATTTTCCAGGAAAACCTAGATCTTCTTTATGAATACCAAGGACGAGGTCTTCAGTTGGTCTTAGGAGTTTAGGGCTCAGGTGGAGAACCAAACAGGAAAGAAGATCAAGGTCTCGAGGTTGGATAATGGGGGAGAGTACACCTCTAATGACTTCAAGGATTTCTGCAAGGAGTCATGGATCAAGGGGGAGTTGACAGCCTTATAAAACCCTCAACAAAATGGGGTTGCAGAGAGAAGGAACTGATCCATCATTGGTTTTTCCAAGGCTAGGATACATGACCAAGAGTTTCCTATGTTCCTTTAGGAAGAGGCGTCTAACACAATGATGTATGTGCAGAACATGAGTCCTCATAGGATATTGGAGGACACGACTCCGGAGGAGGCATTCTTAGGGTTGAAGCTAGAGATAAGACATTTGAGGATCTGTGGTTATCCAGTCTACATTCATGTGCATGTGGAGAAGAGGACGAAGTCGGAGGCTTCATGACAGAAGGGTATATTTGTGGGGTACAACGGGACCTCAAAGGCTTACATGATCTTCATACCAGTGCAACGAAAGACAATTATGAGTAGAGATGTTAAGTTCAAGGAGAACTTGGCATCTAGGAAATCTCAAGAGTCATTAGAAGTAACAAAAGATGAGGAACAACAAGCTCCAAAGGATGAGCAATAATCGACAACTTCCATTTAAGGGAGTTAGACTTCAGGTGAGGAGGAGGATTTAGCCCTTCCAGTTATGTCAAGAGACCCAGGTGGTTATTACAGACATTGAGGGATGCTGGTGAGGCTCCTAGGAGTGTCGTTAGGGAGAGCAGGCCTCCGAGGAAGTTTCCGAACTACATGGAGCTTATGAGTAGCATCATTGATGTTTATCCTTCTAGTTTTGAGGAAGCAACAAATGAACAAGTTTGGCGGGATGCCATGGTAGAGAGTACACCTCTATCATGAGGAATGATGTTTGGGACATAGTGCTGAGACTGGAGGGGAAGTCATTTGTGAGTTCCAAATAGCTCTACAAGATCAAGCACGCTGCAGATGGTAGCATCGAGAAATTCAAGGCGAGGTTCATGGTGAGAGGGTTCCCCCAAAGAGAGGGAGAGGACTACGAGGAGACTTTTTCTCCAGTCACCATGTATGCTTCTATTCGTGCTGTTATTTCTACTGCTTCAGTTATGAGGTGGAGGATTCACCAAATGGATGTGAAGGCAACTTTCCTCAACATGACCATTGAGGAGGAAGTATATAGAGAGCAACCTTAGGGCTTTGAGGTACATGGGAGGAAGTCTCATGTGTGTAGGCTTAAAAAATCCTTGTACAGACTTAAACATGCACCCAGGGCATGGTATTTTAGGATTGATGGATACTTTCGAAGTATAGGATTTACCAAGAGTGAGGTGGATCCCAACTTGTACTTCATGCTTGTTGGGTCAGATCCACTTATGTTGGTGTTGTATGTGGATGATTTGATTCTCACAGGTGCAAAGGAGCTTATAGTAGGGTGCAAAGCAGATTTAGCTACAGAGTTAGAGATGAAGGATATTGGCTTGATGCATTATTTCTTGGGGTTAGAGGTATGGAAGATATTGGGAGAGTTTTTCCTTGGTAAAGGGAAGTACACAGTAAAGATATTGAGGAGATTCAGGATGGAGGACTTTAGACCGATGGCTACACCTATGGTTACCAATCTGAAAAAGGTTGTCACTTCAGATTCAGAGTTGGTGGATCTAGGATATACAGGCAACTGATAGGGTCCTTGTGTATTTGGTCAACACCAGGCCAGATATATGGTTTTTTGTGAACACCTTGAGTCAATTCATGGTGGAGCTGAGATAGGTGCATTGGATGGAAAAAAAGCATGTGCTCAGGTACTTGAGAGGTATAGTAGAGTATGGGTTGAGGTATCTTGGAGGTGATGAAGTGAGTTAGTAGGGATATTCAAACTCAGATTGGGTAGGGAGTGCAATAGACAGAAAGAACACCTTGGGGTGTTGCTTCAACTTGGGATCAACAATGATTACATTGTTCACCTAGAAGCAAAATTTTGTAGTACTCAGCTCAACAGAGACATAGTATATGGTAGCGAGTATGGCTAGTTGTGAAGCCATTTGGCTTCACAAATTGCTCACAGGTTTATTTGATCAGGAGTTGGAGCCTATGGTGATACACTGCGATAATTAGAGTTGCATCAAACTCTCGGAGAATCCAGTATTCCATGACAAGTCCAAGCATATTGAGATCAAATATCATTTCATTCAAGACAAGATCCAGAAGGGAGCAATCAAGTTTCAACATGTTTCCACAAATGAGCAGGCTGCAGACATTCTGACCAAACCCTTGGTTAAAGGAAAATTTGTGTTCTTCAGAGACAAACTTGGAGTGGTGCAGAATACCTTCCTCGCTAAGAGGGAGAGTTAATGTTTGTAATATCAGACATGTACTTTCTCACAAGTTTAAGTGTCTATATGTGTGGAAGTCGTCCAAAGCCTTCTACCTTGAGACTTTACTTTAATTAAAAAAATTATTAAAGTAAAGTGTTTTTATTAATTAGTTGAGTTTTATTTAATGGAATGTTAAAATTAACATTAGAGAGTTAAATATTAGCCATTGATCTCGAGTGAGGTGAGAAGTAATCTCAACCGTTAATCACTTTGGAGATTAGGGCTAGGTCATAAATCAATCTTATAAAAGCATGGCAAGGGTGAAGGAGGAGACACTTGATACTTTTGGAGAGAAAAAACGATTTTTTCTCAAGAATTGAATCACGAAGGACTATGATTCAAAGAGATCTTAGATACGTGAAGAAGGACTTTCACCTAGAGATCTAGGCCAAAGGAGGAGAGAGGGCAAGTGTGCAACAAAAGGATAGGGCCGCCACATGTAGCATGAGTATTCTATTACAGGTTGCGCAAATAGCGTGAGTATCGGTGTACAGGTCGCACTGATAGCGCGAGTATTTTGTTACAGGATATGCGGTACAACATGGGTATAAATGCACATGTGTTGTAGCCGTACAAGATCATACAACAACACAAGAGGAGTGCTGGGCATTTTGGCTGTAGATCATCCAGTCAGGTTTTGATGTACTTTGTCTCTTTTCTCATTGGGACATTTTCCCAATAAGGGAGCCCTTGTAAGCTTTGAAGTTATTTGAATGATAAGCTTAGTTGATGGGCAAAATATATTTGTGTATTGTGTTTGAGATTTTGGTTTCTAGTGTTGCTTCCACTATATTTATTTGAGTTGGTTATTCCAACAAGTGTATGTTGTTTTTTGAGCTACTAATTTGATTTACAACAAGGAAATCACTAGATAACAAGATACCTAGGTGTCGGGATAGGGAATTTCAACAGGGGTTAAGACTTTCCCCTCTAGGAGAGATCTTGAGTGGTAACACTTCCAATATGTCTATGTATCTGACACTGAATGAGGTTGTATAGTTGCGTTGGAATATTTTTCTAAACAAAATATATCAGTGACCTAACAAACAAAAAATGGTTACAGGTCTACTATGTTTTTCTCACCCCTGAAACCTCTCGACAACTCCCTCTCATGGATAACATCCCTACTATCCATTCAAGGATTCCTAGAAGGTTTCAACAAACCACTTTGATACCATGTAAAAAAATTATAAATCGTGTTAAATAGATTATGCATTGTACTACAATTCCTATAGGAAACTAGAAAACAACAAAACTAAGAACTTGTCAAAACAACTTTGTAATAAATATTAGAATTTATAAACACATGATGTAGAAAACAAATGTCAAAACTTGTCACTACTTTTATTAATTTTGAACATGAAAAAATTGCTTAGGAAGATACCCCTGATCTACTTGTTGCTAGACTCAAGACTGACTGAATGAATCCATATATGTTCCCTCTTTCTTATAGATCCGAGAAGAGCAAACTAGGATTTACAAAAATCGGTTTGCATGTGACTCAAACTCAAAAATAGAATTTGCTTTATCCTAAGTCAAACTTAAAAACAAAATTAACTAAAAATAAAATAAAATTGAATTTCATTTTTATTTTGACTCTTGGTCTATCTTTAATTGGTGGTGCATGCGTCTACGATTAGTTGGTGATGGCGCATGACTTATCTAAGGCTAGCTGGCCAGTGGCAAGCACATGAATGCATGCATTTCCTCCCTCTATAACTCAAGAGTGATGTGCCTCCTCCTTAAGGGCTATCATTGCGCCCTCACTAGCTTTTACAGGACAATACAGTGATGCTAAATAGGTGCTCAAATCTGTTGTTGTAGAAGACCGTTTGAGGTACTTTCACTCGCATAAGTGTCCTTCAAAGGATAGAAAATAAGGTGGACCTAATGGATTACTAAGCTTATGATGTTGGTAACTCGAAACCAAATATGTACCAAAATCCTTACTGTAATGCATGTATATTAATCTTCCTATTAGGTTCCTTCTACTGAATCCTTTTATAAGCTTTAAAAGAACCCCCGAGACTTTCTATGAGAAAACTCTATTTGCAATAAAAGTGTACATTGAGTTTGTTGGACTCTATGTTGTGCTCCCAAAGGATGAGATGAATGGGAACCATTGGTATTTACATGAAAGCTCAAGATTTATGTGCAAAGTGGGTTATCAGGGTAGTTGAGGTCAAAGAAGTTTGGACAATGTTCCTTTGGAATTGTATTTCATGGGGTGCCTTGCGAAATAAGCATGAGTGTAATTTGAATTTGAAAACCTTTTTCATCACACATGCTTAAGTGAAGATTGATGGGATTGTTGTTGCACAAAGCATTTGGAAAGTGTGGGAGGATGACATTTAATGAACATTGTATTACAACATGATAGTAAGTCTTTGGAAAAAAATTCCTAGTTTTTGGCCAAATGCTTACATAAGTGAGGTATCACCACAATTGTTCATTTTTATATGCAGACCAAAGATTGGAAAAGTTGGTTTAATTTGAAGGTTGAATTTAATTTATCCAACACGAACAAGATAATTTTATAGTGAATCAGAGACCTTATTCCATATGATCTTTTTCTCAAGCTAGAACTGTAAACCTTTATCCCCTAGTGATAATATTGGAGACGACACTATGAAGGGTTCAAAGATACAAGAAATAAAATGGTTATCATTTGTGGTGCATAAAGCCTATTTAGAATGTATGACTCAACAAAGCCTTGAAATTACCTTTCAAGCAAAATACTTGGTTCTATCGGCTCTAAACCATTTGGAAGCTCCACATTAAAGTAAAGAAGGATTTTTTTCGTTAGTCATTGATCTTGGTGGCATTTGTCTTGGCCAACAATTTCAATGTTTGCGAGTGCCTTGAAACAAATGCCCCTTTTTCCAGAAGAATGAATGTTAAACATTGTTCCCTGAAACTGTTTCCTAGAAGTCTTCCCTCCCAGATAAAAAAACTCCTCTGGGTTCTTTAGTTCCACACAACATGACAACTAGTTAGAGTTGAAGTCTTGTATTTCATATGGAAAAAATAAATGAACAATTATTTCAAAATGCTTAGCATAACAAGAAGTTTGCATGGTGTGATGGCGCTTTAATATGTGTTAACCTTCATTTGCAAATCCAAGAGTAGGTTGGCGAGGTGGAACTATAGATAGTACCTCTGCATTGATTGTTTGAGTTTTTTTTTNTTCAAAATGCTTAGCATAACAAGAAGTTTGCATGGTGTGATGGCGCTTTAATATGTGTTAACCTTCATTTGCAAATCCAAGAGTAGGTTGGCGAGGTGGAACTATAGATAGTACCTCTGCATTGATTGTTTGAGTTTTTTTTTTCTTGTAGGAGAGGTGTCTCTACGCACCATGACCCGAGTTCCTTTGGGTGTTAATTTCCTCTTCACTCGACCTAATCCCATAGGTATGAAGGTCACCCCCGACACAAGGTTGGTTGGGTTTTTTGTGAATGCAAGGAGTGCCACAATTGGCCTCCTCCTCAAGTGAACAAGGATAAATTATCCTTGTCTTGCGCTTGCCATTTCGGAATAGGAGAATCCTCCCAAATACAAAAGGAATGATGGATGGGATCTTATTCCCCCCTTATCAAGAGCCTGCCATTAAGGGTTGGGGCATGAACCCTAATGGTAAGAATGATCCTACATTTTATGGTGTTATGGTTTTTGTCCCTGAAGGCATGGACATTTTTGTTTTTTATTACAGCCTTTGTGGAGTTAGATGATTCTAATCTCTAAGCTTGAGTTTTTATACTTGTGGTGGCTACTTTTAGTATCATATTTTTTGTATGAGATGTGTTGTAAATATCGTTTAGTTAATAATTAATAGTTAAATGGAAGCATTTTGTTCAAAAATACAATGTCTTGGAAGAGTCTTCTTTGTTAATAGCCCTCACCCAAAAATCAATAGAGATGAAATTGACAAGAGGCTTAAAAAAACGCTCGAGGATTTTATCACTAGTTTTTGTTATGAATAGTTTACTATCTTTTTTATGTATTATATAATCAGAACACGACTTCGAACATTCACAAACCTGAAAATTGTGTTACAATTTGTTAATCTTATGGATTATCAATAAACATTGTTTTAAATTATGTTGAGAGCTTGAAGCTTAAAGTTTTTAATAGCCATAGATTGCATTGTAGTATTTATATATATGAGCTCTATGAATTTAACATTATGCTTAGTCCATTTATGCTAGGTTAGAATATCAACACCATTGAGGTTGTTTCCTTTATGATAATGTTGATGTAGCCGGATGTCCCTAGTCAACTTTCACATGGAACTCATCAAATGAAGACAATCAAATCAGAATCTTCGCTCTTAAGATGATCCCTCCATCATATAGTGCTAGATTATCGTTTTGGGGTTTTTGTTTATTTGATTTGTAGTGTCTTTTCGAATAAGTTTCATTGGAGTGTTTGAATACATAAACAAAAGTACATAATTAAAATAACATAAATGAAATATAAGCTCAAGCAGTGCAATCAATGAAGTTGCTTAGAAATTGAAATACATATTTCTATTCTTATGTAGTTTCGAATTTATTGTATTTTCACAAACCAACAAATCTATAAAAATTTAGATTTACAAACCATTGTGCATTGGGCAAACATAACAGAAAATATAAACTTAATGATTACACATTCACAAGAAAATATTAACATATCAGCCATCAAGGAATGCATTAAATAAAGTACACAATTCTTCACCAGAAATTTATGTGATATATCCACCCAACTGGAGCTTGAAGGTGAGTCCGTAATTGTACCTCCATTCACACTCGCTAAGGTAAAAATGACTTCACTAGTAACTAAGAAGCCTCTGGTTCACGTTTTTGAGGGCACATGAGATGTGCCACTGGACATTGTAAATATGAAGACAAGTAAATAGATCTAACTCGCTAGTGTAGTTAGATTTGCGAGGATGACAACGATAGACCATTTCGCGAATCACAGAGGTGAACTTGAACACTTTACTCGTATTCAATTAGGAATGGTGAACAATTTAACTAGAGCGATCACAAGTAGAAAAGGTACTTGCCACTGAGAATTGAGAAAATGAAAACTAATAAACCAGTCTATCTCACCATTGTCTTAGCAAAAGTGTTTAAACTCGTAATCCTTCATAAGTGGTGATCGATTACATGAGCATAAGTAAGTCACTTAGTTTCTTAGTGTATTCAAAGAGAAAATCTCAAGTCGCCACTACTTAATAGAGAATAATCCCAAGTTAGGAGGCTTGGACAAAGATAGGGTAAAAGAAACAGCCTTGACCAAAGGTTTTAATTTGAGGCAGACAAAAGAGCATTGTTGCTACTTGGGGATTAGAATAGAGTTAGCATTCCTAAAATGAAGCAAGACCTTATGGCAGTGAAGAGAGCTAGGATTCTATACAAAAATGGCCTCTATATGCATATGGGTTGTAGGGTCAACACATGGCAGTTCATTAGAAAGACTTAGAATCTCTAAACTTTGTAATGACAACAAGGTAGTGAGAAAGGAACAATATTGTCTTTCTTAAAATCCTCATGAGGAATTTGTGATAGAGGGGTGTGCATGTAACCTTCAAAGTTTCTCAATTTAGAGATTTGACAAATGATTCTTTACAATATCCAACAAATGATATCATTCCCATGCAGTTGAAGATGATGAGCCACCCAAAAACATGACTATAGAAAAGATTGAAGACTATGTTTTATTCTTTGCCCTCTCAGGATCTGTGATACTTGGATCATAGATAGTGGTGCTTCTAAGCACATGACAGGTTAGAGAGACATTCTCTCTAGCCTTACAGAAAAGGACTTTCCCCAGAAAGTCTCACTTGGAGATGACTATTAGTACCCTATCAAAGGAATGGGATAATCCACCTACAAACCTGATTCAGGAACTCCGATGAAGATAAATGATGTACTGTATGTACCAAGTTTGACAAAAAACTTACTTTCTATCTCAAATTTAGATAAGAAAGGATTCAAGGCTGCATTCATAGATAGTGAAGTTCCTATGTGTCCTAAAGGAAAAACCATAGAAGATGCAATTGTTATTAGAACAAAAGAAGGTGGCATGTATAAGTTAAAAGGTCACTCAGATGCATCCTTGACTCACTCCATTGAAAGTCCATGTGAACTTTGGCATAGAAGACCATCTCACATCAACTAGAAATCCTTACCATATGTAAGCAAGGTGGTTACAGGATTACCAGAATTCAAGGTTTATGATGAAGGTGTGTGCAAGGGATGTGCACAAAGAAAGAATATAAATAATCCTTTCCCAAAGAGAGACAATAAAGTAGAAGGAATCTTGGAGCTCATCCACTCAGATGTATGTGGTCCAATTCCATCAACCTCTCTAAGTGGGTTTGTATACTATGCGTCATTTATTGATGATTACTCTCGCAAGACTTGGGCTTATTTTTTGAAATCCCAAGATGAAGTACTCAGAAAGTTCAAGGAATTCAAATCCTTGGTAGAAAATATCTTCAAAAGAAAAATCAAGATACTCAGGTCAGATAATGAAGGAGAATACACCTCAAAAGAATTTGGGAGCTTTTGCAAAGATGTCGGGATTAAGAGGGAGCTCGTCACTCCCTATAATCCTCAATGGAATAGTGTAGCAAAAGAAATAATAGAACAATAATGGAATCAGTGAAGACTAGTGTTGGCCCTCGACCACATTTTGAGGAAACATTGGTCGTGTTTGACCATTTTTGGGACTTCGACATGTTGGTCGAAGACGGAGCACCCAGGCGAAGCAGAGATCGCAGGATCTCGCCCATTTTGCGGGCTTTTAGGGCTTTTAGGGTTTATGTAACGATTATGGGATGTCGGCCCATGGGTTTACCCTTGCTTAGGCCTCTTTGTAATGTACAAATAAATAACTAAGTGATGTAATAAGTAGTTACTAGTCATTGATTGGCTTAGTGCATAGCTAGTTGGCTTTGTGCACGGATGTGTTAAGGCTTGTAGAGCTATGTGCAAGAGTTTTGTAAGTGATTTGTGCACAGACTGTGTAAGGCTTTGTGCCGTGACCTGATTTTGAGGAAGGTGGATCTAGCGCGCTGTGCACAGATCACCTGTCCAGTGTGGAGTGAGCTTTGTGGCTTTGTGCCTGTAAGAATATTGAAGGAGACTAATAAAGAAGAAGAAGAGTTGGTGGGCGTAGCCCCACACTGGGGTAAACCACGTATATCTTGTGTCGATGTGCTTGTGCAATATTGTCCATGTGATTTATGTATCTATTTTCTTAGTGCACTTTTATTGATGTATGATAGATAGATATATGAATGCTTAGTGCTTTATGATGTGAATGAATGCTATATTTGAGCTTATGCTATGTGTTAAGAGGTTGTAAGGGTTAGATCTTGTGCTGATATGTAATTAGGGTTAATCTTTGATGTGAATAAGAATCATAACTTAATGCATATTGTTGGCTAAGTGCTCTATTAAGTGTTGTGATCACAGATTTGTGTCCCAACTAGGTTGTAGACACCTGAGTCCTACAACCTCCCCTGCCTCTGCCTCGGGTGAGACTTCATCTGCTTCGCAAGTGTTTTCGAAAGGGCCGGTAGTTAGGGTTTTGTTGGTGCGTTGTTGAAACATTGAACCTTGGGTCTTCCCTTGTGCCAAGAAATGGTTCCGTTGTCGGGACCTAAAACTGTGATTGCTGGGAATTGAAGAAAAGAGAAAGATCTGTGCGTAGATCTGTTGCTGCAGTGCACACTATTCTACTTGACTTGTGAATATTTGTGCTAAGAAAGGAACCATATCTGAAGAAAAGAGGTAAGATCTTAAATCTTTGTGCTCTGGTAAAGGTAAGATAAGTGGACATTTTTGCTACGAAAGTATGAATCTAGGTATGTTTGATAGATTTTGGCCTAGTCTGAAAATTAGGGCACAACTAGAAGAAAGAGTATCTAAATAGATTTGATAGAGATAATGAAATATATGTTATTCTTATGCATAGAAATAATCTTTGGACTAACATGTGGATGCAAGAACCTAGAAAGAATTTTTGCAGATTCCAGGTCCCTCACTGTGATCCCAGTGCGTAGTACAAGAAAGGTTGGGGATCATTTAAAAGGAAGAGAAAATTGACACTGTGTTATAACTGCAGAAGACTGGGACATCTTGCTAAGGAATGCCCTGGTATAGGTCCTAATTGTCTTTGTTGTAAATTTGTTGGTCATGAGGTTTTGGATTTCCCTAGAATGATTGTGAAAATTGAAAAGATGAACATGAGACCAGAAAACTATGAAGAAGGTCAAGGGACTAAGGATATGTTAGAAAACCAGAAAGAACCAGAGACTCTGTTATTATAGATGAAAGAAACATTGAATGGTCTGGATGAGGAAACACAAGTGAATATTATGCCAGAAAGCACTTGGGAAATTTTGGGAAAGCCTGACATGATTCCTTCATTGGGAAGGATATGATTGTTTAAAGGAAATATGATAACCCTATGTGGAAGAGTTACTAATGTACCTATGATTTCTCATGGAACATCGACCGAAGAAGAATTGAAGTCATTAAGTTTGTTGAGAACACAACCCCTTTTTCACTTTTGCTAGGAAAGACCTGGATTGAGAAAGATCAGATCTGAAGGAAAGAAGAGGAAGAAGCTACAGAATAGAAAAAGAAAGAATTGAGGGACTTCATAGCTAGAAAAATAGAGTGACTAATACAAGAACAAGAGGACAAGTCGAAGCAACAGAAGGAAAGCGAGTTAGTTGTAGAAGTTGAAAGAATGCATGGAGGCTTGAAAAACCTGCCCATGCAGGAAAGAAGTATATCCACCCCGGAAGTAATAAGAGAAGCGGTATTACACTCGAATCCTTTGAAAGACCCTCAATAGTGCAAAGTCACTTTACTAAGAGAAAATAAGAATGAGAATGGAAAGAGGAAACTGGAGGCTTAGATCATAGGAAAGAAGGAAAGAAAGCTCAGTAAGAAGAAAACAAAGTTGGAAAAAGTATAGGAAGTTCTAGAGAAGACTTCGTAGAAAGAATGCTTGTCGAACTTGAACCTCGCCGGAATAGCAGAACAACGCAGAATGACACTTCGCCGCGGTGAAGCTATATGACCGTTGGAGGAGTCCCGACCGTTAGAATGATGCTCTGGAATGGTTATAAACACAGTTATTCCAGAAAAGATCACCATTGGACCGTTGAAACCACGCCATAACGGATTGATTCGTATTGATTAAGGCATTTCGACGCGTTGAAGGAATCCGATACGGCGTTGCTTATTTAATCTATCGAATGTCGTACCAAGACCAATTTTTTTCAAATTGAGATAACTGAGCTAAAAAAGAATTGACCACATATCGCATTGTGTTGTCTAGACCTCACCGTCCATCTGATTGCCTTGTCTACCTGTTTTCCTACCTGAGTTGTTTGATCACAAGTATGCATGTCGGGTGAACGTAGCGCAATAGAGAAGTTTGTGGAGGAGATATTAATAGACCTTATGGCTGAGAAAGTCATGTCTGTAGGAATATAGGAATCATCGACTAGAGGATTGCAAGCATCCCCCTCGACTGCACGTTGGTCTAGCCGAACTGTGACTGAGAAAAGAAGCAAGCACCGCGATGATATGGCGAACGTGAAGCAGATCTCATCGGTCTTGCTTGACTACATCCAACCTTTGGCTGGCACGGTTAGTCATGACAACGTCCCGCATGATTTCGAGTACACACTCATCACTGTGTACCTCCCAAAAGGGATACATGTAGTCAGACCACAGTTGGGACTGATCCCAGCGCTCAAGATCAACGATTTTAACCTTGGAGATCGAAAGAACTATGCGATGCTCGCACCGCATAGGTACCTGACGAAGATGACTAGGAAGAAGCCCAAGATAGTTCCCTAGCCATGGATTAAGGAGATCGTGCAATCAATGATCTTAAATGTGATGAAGATACCCCACTTCGGAAGACATCAAGAGGTTAATGCGTGTGTTAAACTTCTCATGTCATGATACCATGGAGGTTACCTCTGGTTAGATAGACGCATCACTGTGGATCCAACGTTGATCCACCTCATTACTGGACTAAGCATGAAGGGACCAGACCTTCAGAAATTCTACCCAGGGAAGGTTGCAGATCACTCCTTGGCACAACGAATAAAGGAGGCGTATGGCGATGTGGAGAATGGGAAGCGAGGCTAAAATATAACCTCCATCCATGATGGCGCAGTGCACCTCTCTTGTCAGCTGATCGTTGGCAAGCTCGTCATAAAGAACCATCCTACGCAACTCACAGGGTTTGTAGTCAACCTCGTAGGGAAGTGTGTCGAAGGAATGCAAATGAACTGGGCGAGCTACCTTGTCAACGAGTTGGAGAAGGACTGTCGCGAAGCGCAGGACCAAGGCTACGAATTTCACTTCAGTTGGTTGTCGATTCTAATCACATTTGTCACTTGGGAGATATCGAAGGGAGGGACATTCCCAGAGTTTTGAGCCATCAGAACCATTGGCCACGAGGTTCGCCACCTTGTGGTATACGAGCGATATGGCGAAGCAGTGGAAATCAAATGCAGTGTTCCACGCTTACTACCTAGAGCTGAAGCGCGCCATTGAATCATTTCCGTGGATGACATCGAACACTTTGCATACGTACATTACACTAGAGAAGTTCCATGGCGACCGACACTTCATATACATCATCGCGCGAAGGGATGAAGGTAAAGAGGAGATGCAGTCCTACTATAAATTGACTGACGAAGATATGGAGGAGATAACCAAGGAATGGCTAGTCGAATTCCTTGTACCGTTTGAAGATGCATAACTCTCCGACCCCAACATCATCGGATGTACTTTGGTCACCCAGACTGAGTATGATGGATAGAGCAGCGAAAATAAAAAGAAGAAAAAGGAGGAAGTGCAGGACATAAAAAGTGATGAGAAGGACAACGCATCAGAGGAAACTGCGCCTGACTCACCTAGAGGAGGAGGAGGAGATGAAGTAAACCAAGAGGAGGGAGGGGAAGAATACAAGCAAGAAAAATGCGAAGTGACATTGCCAAAGGATCCAATCACCACAACAGACGCATCGCAGAAGAGAAAGGTTTCCCCGAAGAAACCTTCGGCAAGGAAGAAGGCTTGCGCCAATAAGCCTCAGTCGAAGAACACGCTCACAGTGGATGACATTGATCTCATCATCACAGCTGTAGAAGACGCTTCATAAGACATCTTGCAAAGACATGGAGCAAAGCAGGAGTCGATGTATGATCGAATGGAGAAGGAGGTCAAAGACATCCAACAAGCTATCCAGTTGGGCCGCACAGTGTCTACTGCGCCATCCTCAACAGAAAATGTAGAATTGGGGGATTCACCCACCCCATTGCGAAGGTTAGCAAATGCGATAGAGGCTCACCTTCGTCGAGCCCGGGAAGAAAAGGAGCAGGCCATAGAGGCCTTACAGCAAGAAAAGGAGGAGGTCCTAGAGAAACTTCGAGTTGCACATAAGGAGAAAAGTTAAATTCAGGCGGAGCTCGAGAAGAACAATGCAAAGATGCAGGAAGAAAAAGACCAACTGCTTGCAGAGAAGATTGCGATCAAAGAGGCAGTAACTAGAGCAATTCACTCTATGTCGGCCTTGGCAGAGGAGGAACCAGAGTCAACTGAGATGTAAGTGGGGAAGATCATTGAGGATATTCAAGAGCTTCGAGAAAGAGTAGCAGAGCTAGAAATCCAAGTAGTACCTAACACTATGCAAGAAGTGCGATATCAGAGCGAAGAAACGCTAGAAGTGTCGTAGAACGAATCAGGGCCTTGGCCTCATTATGTAAGAAACTAAGTGACCGAAGTGCGCAGACCTATGAGTGCCTCGAAGAAGATCTGAAGCTGAGGATATTGGAAGCACAACTTCAGAAGGTGAAGCCGAAGGCGTCTACAATGCTAGCACAAATGAAGATGCTTACTGCACTTGAGAATATGAAAAGGTCGCAGGAGCAATGCGCAGTTCAAAAACAAGTCATTGCCATCCAAATCAGAATTATGGAAGTGACACAGAGACTCCATCCAGTGCAGGACGAAGCTTGCACACTTTTTGAATATATCGAGGGACAAGGCTCACAGTTGGAACAGGTGGTCGCAACAGTAGAACACCATCTGGAAGGGCCTGTCACCGAGCAAGTAATTTATGAGTTCATCGAGAAAGAGGCTCTAGAGAAGAAGCAAGTCGAGGTAGCTTGAGCTAAGCTCAAGGCCTTCGAAGCAGAATTTCCTAGATTGGAGTGACTCGGGATGAGTCACAGGTGAGTGTTGGGGACATGTTGGCCCTCGACCAAGTTTTGAGGAAACATTGGTCATGTTTGACCATTTTTGGGACTTCGACAGGCTGGTCGAAGACAGAGCACCCAGGCGAAGCGGAGATCACGGGATCTCGTCCATTTTGCGGGCATTTTGGGCTTTTAGGGTTTATGTAACGGGTATGGGATGATGACCCATGGGTTTACCCATACTTAGGCCTCTTTGTAATGTATAAATAAATAACTAAGTGATGTAAGAAGTAGTTACTAGTCATTGATCGACTTAGTGCATAGCTAGTTGGCTTTCTGCATAGATGTGTTAAGGCTTGCAGAGCTAAGTGCAAGTGTTTTGTAAGTTCTTTTTGCCGTGACCTGATTTTGAGGAAGGTGGATCTAGCACGTTGTGCATAGATCACCTGTCCAGTGTGGAGTGAGCTCTGTGGCTCTATTCTTATAAGAATATTGAAGGAGACTAATAAATAAGAAGAAGAGTTGGTGGATGTAACCTCACACTGGGGTGAACCACATATATCCTGTGTCAATGTGCTTGTGCAATATTGACCATGTTATTTATGTATCTATTTGCTTAGTGCACTATTATTGATGTATGATAGATAGATCTATGAATTCTTAGTGCTTTATGATGTGAATGAATGTTAGATTTGATCTTATGCTATGTGATAAGAGGTTGTAAGGGTTATATATTGCGTTGATCTATAATTAGGGTTAATCTGCGATGTGAATAAGAATCATAACTTAATGCATATTGTTGGCTAAGTGATCTATTAAGTGTTTTGATCACAGATCTGTGTCCCAGCTAGGTTGTAGACACCTAAGTCCTACAACCTCCCCTGCCTCTACCTCGGGTGATACTTCATCTGCTTTGCAAGTGTTGCCAAAAGGGCCGATAGTTAGGGTTTTGTTGGTGCACTGTTGAAGCGTTGAACCCTAGGTCTTCCCCTGTGCCAATAACTATGATCCATTATAGTGATCTTCCAATGCACTTATGGGTTGAAGCAATAAGAACAACAGTCTATGTCCAAAATAGGATATCCCATAGTGCTCTTGGATTCAAAACCCCATAAGAAATGTTCTTCGAAAAGAAGCGAGAAGTAAGCCATCTCAAAATATTTGGTTGTCCAGTGTTTTTACACATTCCGAAAGAAAGGAGAACTAAGTTGGACCCTTTAGGAAAGAAGGGAATATTGTTGGATATTGTGAGGTCTCTAAGGCCTTTAGAATTTACATACTAGGTTACCATCATATTGAGATCAACAAAGATGTAACCTTTGATAAAGATGTAGCACTTAAAATATTAAGGAAGTTCCAGATTGAAGAAGTATATGAAGAAGAACATGTAGCTCCTAGAGCTGCAGAACCTGTGAAGGAAGTGACATTTACCCCTGATGATGAGATTCCAAAAGATCATGATATGATAAAATATCAAGAACCTCCCCAGATGACGATCTCTCACAAGAGAAAGTCAGCTTGGGAAAGGGAACTTATTTAATATGGAGAGAAGTATGGTGCCCCAGAAGGAACCATGAGACAAAGCAAGAAGCCTAAGCCATTCTCCAGTTATATGGCCTTGATGTGTGATCTCATAGAGAAGGATCCTACTTGCTTTGAATTATCCATTCTGAAGAAAGAATGGGCGGATGCCATGATAGAAGAATATTAGTCCATTATAAAGAATGGTGTATGGGAAATAGTTCCCAAACGAAATAACAAAGACGTGGTATCTTCCAAATGGCTATATAAAAAAAACCATGCTGCAGACAGAAGTATTGAAAAACATAAAGAAAGATTTGTAGCTCGTGGATTTTCTCAAAAGGAAGGCATTGATTATGAAGAGACGTTTTCTCATGTAGACAAATACACTTCTATCAGAACAATCATAGCTCTTGCAGCCAATATGAAGTGGAAGTTACACCAGATGGATGTGAAAATTGTTGATGATTACAACTGCATGATACATTCTCCAGGACACAGACTGATCGAGACGACCTGAGAGAGAGCCCATGAGATGGGTATGTGGTTCCTATCTGAGACAGAACTAGAACATTGTGTTGGCCTCCTCTTTACAGAGAGTTGAGAATAACTCCAAATGATTCTCATGTGTAACGTAGTGAGACAAAAGATCTGTTGATTTGGACGTGCATGTGGCTGAGAACACATGAACGTGTGAAATCCCATGAGTTGGGTTCATCCTTATAAGACAGAGATTGAATGATGTATTAGCCTCCTATGAGAATAGAGTTGTGATGATGAAATCCAGATGACCCTCCTATGTAACGCAGTGAGAAAGAAGATATGTTGAGTTGGACGTGCCTGTGGATGAGTGTGTGGTTCTCCTGTGAGACATAGTGAGATGGAGAGACATACCTGTGGTTGAGCACTAGTGGGTGTATAAGATCCCTTTCTATATTGTTCATGTGTCAGATTTACCAGTAACCCTAATTGTTATGTAAAGGGTATATGTCGACCCCACCTTAATGTATAAGATAAATAATATGGTAATTATTAATTATATTATAAGATATTGAGGTCGGCCTTGTTGTGTCAATAGACACTACTGTTGGCAGGTTCAATATAATATAATTAAAGGTAAATTCCCCATTGAGGAATCATATCACAAGTGTGAGTTTGGAAATTTCAGCAAACACTTGTTCTTGGGAAAAGTGCACACCTCTCTTGGGCGCTAGTATTCAAGGGTTTGTGAGCACCCTCTTGTGTGCTAAGTATTTATGGTGGTGGAGGTATTTCTCTTGAAGAATATAGCAAATGATTGGTTGGGTTTTCTTCCCTTTTGTAGAAGGGTTTCCCAGGATACTTCTTGTGTACTTGTGCATGGTGTTTCTTCTTGTGATCTTGGTTGCTGCAACAAATTGTCTATGGTTTAAGTAAAATGATAAAAATGGAATGAACTTCATGATTAAGCCTTGCCTATTCAAAATTAAACATGGGATAAGAGCATAGGTATTGAAGAACCCATTTCAAAAGCATCTACCAAGTCATCTTCTCATTTATGCAGAACCGTACGACCCTCCTAAGGTTTCCAGAAAATCCATACGACCCTCCTTTATGAGGTGTTCCAGCCCTTAATACTTGGACATCGAGGCTGGAATTTGGACATGAGGGTACAAACTCCTTCAGTGCACCTCCAGAAGCTCTTAAAGTGAAATTTCGAGAATTTTTTATTTTTGGCCCTAGGGTTTCTAGGGTTCCACAAATCTCTGTAGATTTTTGGTTTTAGGGTTTCTTCAGCTCCTTGAATTAGCCTTCAATCTTACATGTGTTCTTTTGACTTTAAAGGATTATTGTTGGCAGTCATAACCCCAACAAAACCTAAGGTTGCTATCCTAGCCTAGCCGTTAGGTTTTCTAGCCCAGTTGACAAGGGTTTGTGAAGAGTCTAAAAACATGATGAACAAAACTATGATGGAAGATAAGCTTGATGGATCAAGCAACTTCAAAGTTCCTGGAATACAAGACTTCAGAGGAAGACTTATTGTGCGTGATACAAAAAGGTTTACCAGAGACAACTATCGATGAATAGAAGGAAGATGACGTCAAGACAAGGAAGACAATCATCTACTCAAGCTCTTACATTGAAGGGGCATAACAAGATGACAAAAGGTGACACCGTGACTACCTTTTCATGAATATCTCAGAGGAAAAAAATCAGCTAGGAGGAAGGAACCTTTGCTAAAGACATGGATCCATAGGGATCTCAGTGCATTCAGAGGAACAACACACTGAAAGTGAAGACTACATGTTTGATTGTTTTAATTATCATGCCTCTAACTTACATTTCTAAAGTTGCTACATTAAAAATAAGTGTTGTAGTTGTGACATCAATTCTTAAATTGTTTTGATTATAGAGATGTACTCATTAATTTGATTTAGGAGATATTCTTGTTTTTTGTTTCCTTTTGTTTGTTCTCTTGTTTCAAGCAGGTTAAAAGCAAAGGAAGATGGTTATACTTCAGAATTTAGAGAGAGTCAAAACTATTTGAGAAGGAGGAAGAACAAAACCATCATTAAGGCAATCAATGCAATAATACATGTAACACCCCGGGTTTCGAACACCCCATTTTAGAATAATGTATTGTTACAATGTTGAGAGGCCAAAGTGCCCAAACAATTATTAAAAGTCTAGTGTGCCCAAGAAATGTAATGTTTTGATCATTATTAATAATACATACATCACTCGCTGCTAGACAGACAAGGACTAGAGTTATAGGGGGCTATGATTCCACAAGAGAGGGGGCTTGAGGGGATAGATGCTTATTTCCTATTTTAATTACCCTTTTTCTCTAAGGGGGTGGATCAATTACGTGGGATTCTTGGGGAAATCCAAGAGGTTCTTGACTCCCCATGAATTACTTAAACCCGCCTCTAGTCTGATGGGGGGTTCAGATGATATCTCGTCGCTCATTTTTCTCGTTCACTCCTTCATTCACATACTCACTCGTTCATTCATTCCATCCTTACCTATCACTCATTGATCCATCCTCACCCGCGTCTTGTCTTGGGAAAGGGAACCGAATTGTCGAAGATTAGCCACGGTATTGTTGGTTGTAGTGGTCGCTGGTGCGATCCAGCCATAAATTGAGGCTTGTATGTCTAAGATGCGTTGGCCCGTGTCTAGCGTTGTTCATAGCTGCGAGTCCTGAGAGTTCCAACATTGAGATTATGGACCAGTTGTGCTGGAGCCCAAAAGAAGGAGAAGGATTGCCTGAGGGATTGTGTGGTAGAGAAGGGTGGAGGTCCATTTTCTTGTGTGGTGAAAGTTGGGTAGAAGAGAGCTGGGTACTTGGATTGTTGTGAATATTGGGAAAGCCCATGAGAACTTGAGTGCTGACTAGTTTGGGAAGCCAAGTAACACTCTGGAACCGTCCTTGTGGATTCATAGCCTTGGCTCGGGGGTGACACTATTGTTGAGATTTGGAACAGTAATGTCTACGATTGGGTGGAACGTCCTTGGTCTGCAACCAGTTTGTGTCTTTTTTTATAAATATAAGTTCTCTCTATTATGGTATTATATACCTGTATATGAATGTATTCCATTGTGTATTTAATTATCGTTTAATTGAATCTTTAGGATATGGATGTTTGCTGGTTATTGTTGTGCATGTCATTAAATACTTTTCTTTTATGCATCCTTATTAATTTAAAAAGTGTATCAGTAAGAAAACAAATTCCAAGGGTGGGCTTGAAGGTGGCATACCCCGGCCTGTGGGTGGCTGGGTATGTTACAATACATGATCAAAATATTTCTATGATCATGTGGGCAAAAGCATGCATGACACGGTATATGATTCCACGTCATATTTTGAAGAACATAAGTCTCGAAGAAGCCTTTACCGGAGTGAAGCCAAAGATTGAACACTTCATGATATATGGGTGCCCAGTGTATTTTTCATGTACCCAAAGAGAAAAGGTCCAAGCTAGACCCTTCAGGGAGAAAGGATACATTTATGGGATAGTAGTGAATCTTTGAAGACATATCATATTTACTTCCCTGGTCAGAGACAGATTGAGACAAGCAAAGATGTTTCTTTTGAAGAAGAGGTAACCCTTCAAAGATCCAAAGAATCTCATATAGAGATTGACGGTGAGAAAATAAATTCTCCCCCTTTCAACAGTTCAGAGGGAGACAGACATTATTCCAGCTGATCCAGTTGCTCTAGTCGATATGCCCAAAGATATTGCAATAGGGAATATAAGGCCTACCTAGGCTCGACAAAACTCTGCAGAAGGAAGAGTAACATACAAGTCCCTCAAGGGACATATCGAGAAATAAAAAGAGATTTTCAAGCTACCCTTCAGCTGTGAGCCACTTCATTGATCCCGAGGTTCCCTGTCATGGAGAAGCAACATGAGAAAGGGTATGGAAATATGCCATAACAAAAGAATACCATTATCTTAAAGAATGAAGTATGAGACATTGTTCCGAGACCAATAGGTAAGTCTGTAGTGACTTCCAAGTGGATCTATGAAATCAAGCATGCAGCTGATGGAAGTGTCAAGAAATACAAACCAATATCTATGGCTAGAGGATTCCCATAAACAGAGGGAGTTGTCTATGATGAGACACTTGATCCAAAAGATGAGTTGTTGGATACAAGCAACATTTGACCTCTGATTTTTAGATAAAAGGATCTAAGTGTGATGCACTACTTCTTGGGACAAGAAGTATGACATAGGACCAATGAGATTTTTCTAAGTCAAATAAAATATACAGTGAAGATATTCGGTATAACAGAAGTGAAAATCCATGCCTATGTCGATGATGATGGATTTGAAGAAAATAAATGATGACGATTCAGACAAGATTGATCCACAACTGATTGGATCATTGATGTATCTAGTTAACACCAGACCTAATTCATGCTATGCTGTGAATGTACTTAGTCAATTCATGAGTCATTCGAGATAGACTCACTGGATAACAATAAAGAATGTGTTGATATATATATATGAGGCACAGTTGGATATGGCCTGAGATATGCCTCCAATGTGGACTTGAGTTTGCTGGGATATGCCGATACAGATTGGGTAGAGATTATAGTAGACCGGAAGAGCGCATCTGGTTGATTTTTTATCTTGGAGTTTTCCATGATTTCCTGATGTAGAAGGAAGCAAATCTCTATGGCCTTGAGTACCACAGAAGCATAGTATATATCATTGAATGTGTGAAGCAGTGTGGCTTCACAAACATCTGAAAAAATTACTTGATCATGAGATGGATAATATGATTATAGCTATAGTTGTGTGAAGCTTTTTGAGAACCCTGTGTTTCATGCTAGATCGAAACACGTTGAGATAAAATATCATTTTTCAGAGACATGATGCAGAGGAAAGCAGTACACGTGCCGTACCTTCATACACATGAGCAAATTATAGACATCTTCACCAAACTGGCTTGGTGAAGAATGCCTCTCTAGCTGAGAGGGAGTGTTGATGACTATAGCCAAGACAAAGTTCGATTACTTCCATGCCTCTTTAGCTAAGAGGGGGTGTTGATGATTACAACCGCGTGAGACATTATCTAGGACACAGATTGATCGAGACGACCTGAGAGAGAGCCAATGATGGGTATGTGGTTCCTATATGAGATAGAACTGGAATGTTGTGTTGGCCTCCTCTTTACAGAGAGTTGAGAAGAACTCTAGATTATTCTCACGTGTAACGCAATGAGAAACAATATATGTTGAGTTGGATGTGCCTGTGGCTAAGCACAGGTGAATGTGTGAAATCCCATGAGCTAGGCACATCGTTCCGAGACAGAGATGAAACGATGTATTAGCCTCCTTTGAGCAGAGAGTTGAGATGATGAACTCTAGATGACCCTCATGTGTAACGCAGTGAGAAAGAAGATCTGTTGAGTTGGACGTGCCTGTGGATGAGCACAGGTGGACGTAATCCTAGTGGCTGAGCACTAGTGAGTGTGGTTCTCCTATGAGACGTAGTGAGATAGAGAGACATCCATGTGGCTAAGAAAAGATGGATGTGCCCCTAGTGGCTGAGCACTAGTGGGTTTATAAGATCCCTTGCTATATTGTTCAAGAGTCAGATTTACCTGTAACCCTAATTGTTATGTAAAGGTTACATGTCAGCCCCACCTTAATGTAAAAGATAATTATGGTAATTATTAATTATATTATAAGATATTGCGGTCGGCCCTGTTGTGACAATAGACACTAATGTTGACAGATTCATATTAATGTAAGTAAAGGTAAATTCCCCATTGGGGAATCATGTCACAAGTGTGAGTTTGGAAATTTCAGCAAACACTTGTTCTTGGAAAAAGTGCACACCTCTCTTGGGTGCTAGTCTTCTAGGGTTTGTGAGCACCCTCTTGTGTGCTAACTCTTTATGGTGGTGGAGGTCTTTCTCTTGAAGAATATAGCAAAGGATTGGTTGGGTTTTCTTCCCTTGTGTAAAAGGGTTTCCCGAGATACTTCTTGTGTACTTGTGCATGGTGTTTCTTCTTGTGATCTTGGTTGCTGCAACAAATTGTCTATGGTTTAAGTAAAATGATAAAAATGGAATGAACTTCATGATTAAGCCTTGCCTATTAAAAAAAAAAAAAAACAACCTTCTTGAATGGTGTTATTGAAGAAGAAGTGTATATAGAAAAACCACAAGGGTTTGAAGTTGAAGATAGAAAGACTCATGTCTGCAGATTGAAGAAATCTTTGTACGGGTTAAAGCAAGCTCCTAGAGCTTGGTATGGCCGAATTGATAGTTTCCTGAGTAGCTTAGTCTTTACCAAGAGTAAAGCTTATTCTAACCTTTACTTCAAGGTTATGAATGATGAGCCAGTTATATTGTTGTTGTATGTAGATGACTTATTCTTTGGAGAAGAAAAGATAATCATAGAATGTAAGAAGAATCTCGTTGCAAAGTTTGAGATGAAAGACCTAGGCCTGATGCATTATTTCTTAGGTCTTGAATTTTGGCAGAGCTCAGAGAAGATCTTCCTTAACCAAGGGAAGTATGTAGTAGAAATATTAAAGAGGGTTGACATGTTGGAATGTAAATCCATGAACACACCCATGGAAACAAAGTTGAAGCTCCTGGTAGATACTTCGTCAGGATTCGTTGATGCTACTATGTACAGATAGATTATTGGTTCGTTGATGTATCTGACGAATACCCGGATGGATATATGTTTTGTTGTGAATACCTTGAGTCGGTATCTGGTAGAACCCAGACATGTTCACCTTCTAGCTACAAAACATGTGATGAGATACCTTAAGGGTATATTGGGATATGGTCTCTGTTATATTGGAGATCACGAATTTAGATTGTATGGATATATTGATTCAGATTGATTTGGAAGTGTTTATGATAGAAAGAGCACTTCAGGATGTTGTTTCAATCTGGGGTCAGCCATGACTTCATGGAAGAGCAGGAAGAAAACCATTATTTCTCTTAGCATGGCAGAAGTGGAATACATTGCAACATGTTCCTCCAGTTGTGAATCCATATGGCTTCGGAAGTTGTTGACAGGTATATTCGATATGGAAATGGAAGCCACCGTGATTCTATGTGATAACTAGAGTTGCATAAATATGACGGAGAACCATGTGTTCAATGATAAGTCGAAGCACATATAAATCTAGTATCATTATATATGTGATATGGTGCAGAGGGGAGCTATAAATCTCCAATATGTTGGCACAGATGAGCAGGTTGCAGATGTGATGACTAAACCTCTATCTCGTGTAAAGTTTGAGCACTTTCGATACAAGATTGGTGTAGTCCGGAAGGACCTCCCTCGAAAGGGGGAGTGATGTTGATGATACTATGGTTTATTGACCAACAATGGGTAGCTTAGTTAGGATTTTATATCCTAGGGCACTGATCATCCCTGGACAGATCCCGAAGGTCCGGTAAACACGATCTGTCAGAGTACCTATGCATGTATATTCCAGTTGTGGTCAATAGTGGTAGCTCCATTAGGATTTTATATCCTAGAAAATCTTATGATTCCTGGGAAGATACCAAAGGTCTGGTAAGGATGGTATATCAGAGTACCACGTGGTAGCTCCGTTAGGATTTTATATCCTAGGGAATCTTATGATTCTTGGGCAAATCTCGAAAGTCTGGTAAGGACGGTCTGTTAGAGTGCCAAAAAATGTTGTTGTTGCACCTGCCTCATTCTATTGCCATATGATGATATTGATGATGTTGTTATCTCAGCCCCGTGTTGATGATGTTTTTATCTCAGTCTCGTGCTAATGATGTTGTTGATTATGTATCAGCCTCGTGTTGTTGATGATGTTGTATCGACCTCATGCTGTTGATGATGTTGTATCAGCCTCATGTTTTTGTTGATGATGTATCAGTCTTGTTTTGATTGATGATGTTGTATTAGTGTTATACTAATTTATGTTGATGCAGATGATGATGATGCTACTCCAGCTCCATGCTATGAAAGATGATGTTGATGATGATGAGAAAAAATTTCAATGATTTATAGATGTGCCAGTCAATGTTCCAGACCCTGATGATGATGTTTCCCTCTCCTTCTCCTGATGATGTTGTGCTGGGTTATGTCAGTAGAATACCCTTTTTGTTAAGGGGGAGTGTTGAAATATTGTAATTGTGAAGTATATTCTAATTATAATTGAGTTATTTTCCTATAAATCAAATACCATTTTGTGGATTGATCATGTCGAGCTTTGTATAAGACGTAATCCCCTTTTGTGCATTGGTCAAACCATGGTTATATTGTGTTGATTGTAAATTCGGCCCCTAGGGACAATCAAAGTGGTTTTAACCACTAGTTAGAGAAGTCGGCCCTGCTTGATGAAAGGACATAACCCTAGCACCTCCCATCCAATATACATAATTGAGGAGGGCATCTCATTCTCTCACCCACTCAAGTCACTCATCTAGTGTGCAAGTTTTGAAGGAAGCTGCAGTTAGAAGAAGGAGAAGAGAGAAGAGCATACTTAGTGTTGGATATTCTTGGTGATTTGGTCTTTAGTCTTGGCATTGTATTGGCAATCTATATTAAGGAATTTTTTTCTGGGTTTTCTCCTCCATGAGGGTTTCCCAAGGTAAAATGTTGTGTACCTTGTGATTGTGTTTCTCTCGGAGATCCTATTTTGTGCTATTATCTTTGAAAAACATTAAAACTTAACAAAATTGGGCGTTGGTCAATTCCTAAAATACCATGGGATGAAAGGGTGTGTCACCTTTGTGACACTAAGAAGGTTGAAGATGAAAAACACTTTCTCTTAGATTGTCCAGCTTATACCCAAATTATATCTCAATTTCAAAATATTTGTCACACTACCGACCTTCCTAACCTTTTAACTCAACAAAACAATGGTGATCTTGGAAAGCTTATCTTAATGATTTTCGAGCACAAAAACAAAATTCTAAAGAATTGAAAGTAATCCCTTACCCTCTTAAGGTCCGATAGACCAATTCGGTCTCAGTGGAAGTTAATCATCATCATCATAATAATAATTTTTTAAAACTATATGTATAAATGAATATTTTCAATGAAAAATGATAATAATTTATTATTATTTTTAAATGCAAACACTAAAAAATGTTTAAATTTAAAATAAAAAAAAACTATTGTAAAAGAATGTGTGTGTGTGTGTCTGTATATATAATAAAAAAATAGGAATTAAAAAACATTTCAAAAATAGAAATAATTAAAAAGCTAAAAAAAATTAAAAAGCGAAATAAAATAAAATAAAAACTAATAAAAAACCATGGGAGGTTGGGGGAGGGTGACTCTGAGAATTTCCTCTCGTCCATATGAAGTGAAATGGATGGAGAGAGGTTCTCATAATCTCCCTCCCCCAACATCATGTGGCCTCTCATCCGATCGACGCCCAAAGGGTCGTCATCCATGGTAAAAACTTGTGGCTCCAACCCACGACTTTGATGGGCAGTGACCCTTTGAGCACCGACAATAGGGGAAGTTGTGTCCACCCATCGGTCCACCTTCCATGGGAGCCACGGTTTTCATCAGGCCACCGTCCATGGGATCCATAGGCTTAAAAACCCGCATATCCCATTGGCGACAACCCTTTGGGCATCGATCGAATGGGAGGTCGCAGGGTGTTAGGGGAGGGAGATTT
>ML797858.1:41202-63920 GCA_009831015.1 Picea engelmannii
TATATATAAAATTGTACCATAGTTTATTTATTTATTTTTAAGTATATATATTAAATTTAACCACTTTTTAATGTTTTTATTTAAAAAAATTAAATTAAATTTTTATTTTTAACTATTATGATTTTTTATTGAAAATATTCGTTTAATATGTGTATTTTTATTTGTTTTAATAATTATTTTTATTTTTATTTTTTTTGTAAGTAAGGTTTTTCTATTCAAATATAAATAGAATGTACACTTATATTTTTTGTTCCAAATGTTCTAGATACCATAATGCTTATCAAGAAAAACCCCAAAAAACCTATGTATTGGCCTGTCCAAAGAGGGAAACTAGGCCAAATTTTAAACCAAAACTATAACCAATTAAGATTGTAAACAAGAAGAAGTCTAAGAAACTAAATAATGAGGATTCTAGACAACCAGAAAAGATAAACTTGAACAACTGAGCTAGGAAAGACCCATACAAAGCTTGACCAAAAAAGACTGATTCTCTTTCAACCATGGAAGAGATGCACTTGAGAAGCAAGCGGGGAGGAGCTAGCCTTGAGTCCCACATTCAAAGGAGACCCAACTTGCATACAACCATCCCACTTAGGCTAGAAAGAACAACCATTTCTCTTAATTATCCAAAAAACCATTGTCGAGAGCATTCAATTCTGATCTTCCAAAGCCTCTAGACATTGTTTAAATTGCCTATATTCTTGGTCCTTTGGAAGAATTCCTTGAACTACCATGGTCTTAGTGTGCCAATATAACTCTAGAGTCATGTACAATTTGGAATCCCTTGTCCGAGTGTAGACAAGGTTCAGAATGATATTCCCCACCTATGCATTGACCTCCTCGTCTTCCTGGTAAGCTCGAACAATCTTCACATCCTCTTCCAGATCCGACATGGAAACCTTTTCTTTTGGAGGGATCGAATCAACATAGAACTTTGTAGCTTCCACTGCGGCTAGGGCTGCACAAGTTTGGAAAATTGGATTTTTCCTTGCTCGAACAACTCAAAGAGTCATGGAGGCATCTAGGAGAATAACATAAATGTGTGAGGTAGAAGCTAGAGAAGGAACAAAACCCACATCAAGAGTGAAAAAGAGGTCGAACAGAATCCAATAGAAAGGGTTGAAATGAGCCAAATAATGCCTCTGAGCCATGCTTAACTAGAAAACAAACATCCTGATAGAAAGATCCAAGAGTACAAATATTCTATAACTACTTCTTGTCATGAATTGCAACTTAACCATGAATTTTCCAGAGATCATCCCGTTGATCCCTTTCATTCTCATCCATCCCCACGAACAGAGTAACCCTATATCAATCATAATCGTTCTTGCATGGGAGCTACATGTATGACAAGACATGACACGCCTCCACCACGTGTTGATATATGTAGCATCATATTGGTATTTCCACAATGGTCTAAGTGTCTAGACGTGTGGAAGTTTGTTGGCCCTTGACCAAGTTTTGGGAGATACTTGGTCAAGTTTGACCTATTTTGGGACTTCGACAACCTATCGAAGACGAAGTGCAAGACGAAGCAGAGATCGTGGGATCTCGACCCCTTTTTGGGATTTGGGAATATATAATGGGTATGGGATGTCGGCCCATGGGTTTACCCATGTTTAGGCATATTTTGTAAAGTATAAATAGATGTCTAGGCAATGTAAGGAAAGAGGAATAGGCATCTATGTGATGTAAGGCCGACAAGCTAAGTGCTAAGTGCAAGTATGATTTGTAGATTCTTTGTGCATATTGTGAGAGACTATAGAGCTAAGTGCAAGTGGTTGTAATGGTCTGTGAAAGGCTTTGTGCTAGACCTAGCTCGGAGAAGGAGGATCTGGCGAGGTGCACGCAGATCTCCTGTCCTATGCGGAGTAGGGTTTTTGTGGCTTTGTGCATGTAGATGATTGATTGAAGCCAATAAAGAAGAAGATTTGGTGGACGTAGCCCTAGGGTGGGGGTGAACCATGTAAATACTGTGTTATTCTGCTATGTGCGATGTTCTGGTGCATTTATGTGTTATTTGCTAGGTTCTTGATATAGGTAGATAGATAGATCTGTTTATTCTTTATGCTTATGATGAATCTAGATGTTAGATCTGATATAGATGAATGTGATTAGTGCTTGAATCTGCCAGATCTGATCCATTTATTTATGCTAAGTGCTTAAATACATTAGATCAGGGTGAATGCTACGATGCTCGGTTTTATCTGCGAGGTAGATATTGGTTAAATAATAATGAATTGATTGTGCTAGGTGTTTGATTAAGTATTATAATCATATATCTGTGTCCCAACTAAGGTTACAAACACCTGAGTCCTACAACCACCCCTACCTCTACCTCGGGTGAGACTTCATCTGCTTCGCAAGTGTTGCCAAAAGGGCTGATAGTTAGGGTTTTGTTGGTGCACTGTTGTAGCGTTGAACCTTGGGTCTGCCCCTGTGCCAACAAATGGTTCTGTTGCTGGGACTTGAAACTGTGATTGCTAGGAACTGAGGAAGAAGAAGCTCTGTGCAAATATCCGACCTGAAATTGTGAAAGCCTTGTGCGTAGATTTGTTTCTCTAGTGCACAATACTCTACTTATTTTGACAGGATCTGTGCTAAAAAAAATAATTCTGATCTGAAGAAAAGAGGTAAGATCTGAAAGCTTTGTGCTATGAGAAAGAAAAAAGTGAGACTTTTTTACTAAAAGAGGTAAGATTTGAAATCTTTGTGCTTTGATAAAGGTAAGAATATTGAAAAGTTCTAGATCTGAAAGCTTTGTGCTCCGTAGAATTAAGATAAGTGGAATTTTTTGTTTCAACAGTATGGATCTAGGTATGTTTGATAGATTCTATCCTAGCTTGAAAACTAGGGTATTAATAGATGAAAGAAGATTTGATATGAGTAGATCTGATAAGAGTAGTGAAAAATATGTTATACCTATGGATAGAAAGAATGTTTGGACTAATAAGTGTATGCAGGACCCTAGAAAGAAATGTTTGTAGGTTAGCTACCAGGATCCTAGCGCACAGTATAGGAAAGGATGGGGATCATTTAAAAGAAATAGAGGATTAACCCTCTGTTACAGTTGCAGAAAATCGAGACATTTTACTAAGGAATGCCCTCGGAGAAGACCCAGTTGTCTTTGTTGCAAATCTATGGACCATGAAGTATTGGATTGCTCTAGAATGATTGCTAAGGTTGAAAGAATGAATATGAACCAAGAAAACCCTATGGTAGATCTAGAATCTAAGATTCTGACAGAATCCCAGAAAGAATTAGAAAAAGTATTGCTACAGATGAAATAAACCTTCAATGACCACCGACATGTCACATTATCATAGATATTCAAAGAAAAAGAATTCCTTGAAGAAAGAATATGAGACTTCAACATTGACTGTGTTATAGATGAGGAAACACAGGTGAATATTATGACAGAGAGAATCTGGGAAGCTATAGGGAAGCCTGCTATGATTCCTTCCTCAAGAGGAATAAGACTATTCAAAGGAAAGTTGATAAACCTATGTGGAAAGCTCACCCAAATACGTATGAATGCCAATGGAACTTCAACAGAGGAATATTTTGAGATTATTAAATTTATTTAGAACAGTGCCCCATTTACCATGCTACTAGGAAAACCTTGGATTGAAAGAAATCAGGCCAGAAGGAAAGAAGAAGAAGCAATTTTAGAACAACAGAAGCAAGAGTTCAAAGAATTCATGACTAGAAGGATCACACACTTGATTGAAGAACATAAGAACAGATCGAAGCTATTTAACACCAGAGACCTGGATGTCGAACTTGCAAGAACACTCAAATACCCACAAAATATTGAAGTACCCATTCCAGATAAAGAAGAAGGATCGCCCTCGAATATTAGGGAAGAATCTCAACAACGCGAAGTAACTTTGCCAAAATAAGATAAGAATCATAATGTAAAAAGGCCTACCGAGACGAAGCTCACTGGGAAGAAGGATAGAAATCTAAGTAAGGAGAGAGCTAAGATCGACAAGTTGCAGAAGGTTCCAGAGGAAACCTCGCAGAAGGGAAATTTGCAAAATTGGAGCTTCACTGGGATATCAGAACAACGACACATGGAGCTTTTCCATGTTGAAGAAATATAGTTGTTGGGGACATTATAACCATTAGACCAATGCACCGAATGGGTAGAAATACCACCATCTCCGTCCATTGCTCACGAAGCCGGACCATCCTGGCTATTAGATGAAAAGAGAACCAAGCACATGGATGATCTAGCGAATGCCAAATTGATCTCGACCATATTACCTGCCTATATTCCACCTCTAAGCGGCGCAGTAAATCGAGACAACGTGCCCAAAGATTTTGAATACACATTGGTTACGACGTACCTCCCGAAGGGGATACGCGCAGTTCGAGCAGACAAAGATAAAATTGCAGCGTTGAAGTTTAGCGAATTCAACCTTGGAGATCACAAAGTCTATAACATGCTCGCCCCACATAAGTACCTGACCAGAACTAAGGGGAAGAATTCGAAGATAATCTCCCAGTCGTGGACTATGAACCTCAAGCAGTCCACCCTGCTGGACGTCATGAAGATTCCCCACTTCGAAAGACACCAGGAGGTGAATGCATGTGTCAAGATGTTGTTGTCTTGTTACCATGGCGGCTATTTGTGGCTAAACCATCATATAACGGTTGATCTGACACTGATCAATCAAATCACAAGCTTGAGTATGCAAGGACCTGATCCATAGGAGTTTTACCTCAGAAAAGACATGGATCACGCTCTAAAACAGAAGATCAAGGAAACTTATGGTGATGTCAAGAAGGGCACGCGAGGCTACAAGGTAGCTTCTGTCCAGAGTGGCGCAGTGCACCTCGCCTGTCAGTTGATTGCAAGGAAGTTAGTACGAAAGAACCACCCTACCCAAGTCACTGGTTTTGTAGTCGACCTTGCATGGAAGTGCACAGAAGGTCTTCATATGAACTGGGCAAAGTACCTGGTGAACCAGTTGGAACTCGACTGTAGAGAAGCACAAGATCAAGGATATGAATTTCATTTCAGCTGGCTCTTGATACTTATAGATTTTATTTCCTGGGAGATGCCAGAAGGTATGACGTTCCCGAACATCGAGCCTTTTGAACCCCTGGCCGCGAAGTTTAGTACATTGTGGTACTCAAGTGACATGAATAAACAGTGGCAGTCAAATGTTGATTTTCATACCTACTACAATTATTTGAAGATATCCATACAATCCAAGCCTCACATGACTCTGAACACTCTACACCGGTTTCGGCCTTTGATGAAGTTCAACGTAGATCAACATTTTATTTACATCAAAGCATGCATCTATGAACCCAAGCAACAAATTCAGTCCTACTACAAGTTGATGGGGGAGGACTTGGAGGAGATCACAAAGGACTGGTCGGCAAACCTCCTTATTCCAGTGGACCCTGCAGAGATATCCGACATCGACAGCCTAGAAACTGCACAGGATATGCCCGGACCTAGCAGAACAAAGAAGACCAAAGAGGTCCAAGAATTAGACAGTGCATCCACCAAGACTACTTCCATATCACCAGAGAAAGGAGGTGATGGCGAAGAGTTAGATGACAAAGAAGTTGAACATAAGCAAGGAGACGAGGTTGACCCCCTAAAGAAGAGGAAAGGTTCACCTCTAAAACCTTCGCCACGGAAGAAATCAAAGGCCACCATGACCAGGATGCAGACCGTCCTCACCTCCGATGACTTAGACTACCTCATAGTATCCCTAAATAATGATTCGCTGGAAATAGCAGAGAAACAAGAAGCAAAGCAAGAGGATATGTATGATCGAATTGAGACTGAACTCTGAGGGGTACAACAGGCCCTACAGTCCAGCCGCGTAGTCTCCACCGTGTCTGGAGAACCAAAATTGGGAGATGAGCTAGCTCAACTCCACCACCTAGCTGATACAGTCTAAGCTCGCCTTCGACGAGCATAGGAAGAAACAATGCAAGACACCCAGGCTTTGAAACAAGTACAAGGAGTACTCATAGAGCAATGAAGTGCTGCAGAATAGGAAAGCTTGCTCTCCAAGCGAAGTTTGATGAAGAAAAAGAACAACTACAACAATAAAAGGAATAGTTGCTCATGGAGCAACTCAAAGTAAAAGAATCAGTCAACAAAGCACTTCACTCTATGAAAGTCTTAGAAATCAAGGCAGAAGACCAAGTTACACAATAGGCGAACCAGCTCGCAGAAGCCATCCAACAACTACAACAACGCATAGCAAATTTGGAGCTATGCACTGTACTTGAGACCCCACAAGATGTAAGAGACCAAAGAGAAGCAACTGCCCAGAGCGCAGTTGAAAGGCTAAAGGCTCTTACCCTGGAATATAAGCACTTACCGATCGTAGTGCCCAGAACTATGAACAACTCATGGACAACCCATAATTGAATGCATTGGATTCGTAGCTCCAAGAGGCGAAGTATCAAGCCAAAAAGATACAGGAGCAGTTGAAGTCCCTGTCAGTTGTAGAAAGAATTAAGCACTCCCAAGAGAAATGCATTGCAAAACAATAGATCCATACTATCTAGAGAAGAGTTATGGAGGTAACTCAGAAACTTCAACCCGTACAAGACAAGGACTATCAATTGTTTACAGAGGTAGAAGGCCAAGGAGCAGAGTTAGAGAAGGTTGTCACTACAACTGAACAATGTCTAGAGGGACCTATCAACGATGCAGTCATCCAAGAGTTTGTTGAACAAGAGGCCATAGCACAACAGCAAGTCGAAGCAACTCGAGCCACAAGTGAGTGTTGGGGGCATGTTGGCCCTTGACCAAGTTTTGGGAGATCCTTGGTCAAGTTTGACCTATTTTGTGACTTCAACAACCTATCGAAGACAGAGCGCAAGACGAAGAAGAGATCGCGGGATCTCGACCCCTTTTTGGGTCCTTTTTGGGATTTGGGAATATGTAATGGGTATGGGATGTCGGCCCATGTGTTTACCCATGTTTAGGCCTATTTTGTAAAGTATAAATAGATGTCTAGGCAATGTAAGGAGAGATGAATAAGCATATATGTGATGTAAGGCTGACAAGCTAAGTGCTAAGTGCAAGTATGATTTGTATATGCTTTGTGCATATTGTGAGAGACTATAGAGCTAAGTGCAAGTGGTTGTAACATACTATGAAAGGCTTTGTGCTAGACCTAGCTCGGGGAAGGAAGATCTGGCGAGGTGCACGCATATCTCTTGTCCTATGCGGAGTAGGGTTTTTGTGGCTTTGTGCATGTAGATGACTGATGGAAGCCAATAAAGAAGAAGAGTTGGTGGACGTAGCCCCAAGGTGGGGGTGAACCACATAAATATTGTGTTATTCTTCTCTGTGCGATGTTCTGATGCATTTATGTGTTATTTGCTAAGTGCTTGATATAGATAGATTGATAGATATGTTTATGATTTGTGCTTATGATGAATCTAGATGTTAGATATGATATAGAATAATGTGCTTAGTGCTTGAATCTGCCAGATATGATCCATTTATTTATGCTAAGTGCTTAAATACATTAGATCAGGGTGAATGCTACGAGTCAATTTTTCATCTGCAAGGTAGATATTGGTTAAATAATAACGAACTAACGGTGCTAGGTGTTCTATTAAGTATTATAATCAAAGATATGTGTCCCAGCTAAGGTTGCAGACACCTGAGTCCTATAACCACCCCTGCCTCTACCTCGGGTGAGACTTCATCTACTTCGCAGGTGTTGCCGAAAGGGCCGGTAGTTAGGGTTTTGTTGGTGCATTGTTGTAGCATTGAACCCTGGGTATGCCCCTGTGGCAACAAAGTCATCCAAAGTATTCTACCTTAGTAATTTACTTTAATTAAAGGAATTATTAAAGTAAAGTTCTTTTATAATTAAAGTGAGTTTAATTTAATGAAATGATAATTAAAGTGTGCCCTACCCTAGTTAATATTTTGGTAGCTTGAGCGCACCTTTTTAGTGGACATAGCCTCTAGAAATTCAAACCCTAGTTTTTACTAGTACGAGAAAACTAGAAAACCAGAAAAACTAGGAAACCAGAACTAGTACCAGAAGTACCATTCCATATTTCCACAGGTCAAGTTTCAAGGGGAAAAACTTGAAATTTTTGAAATCTAAAAACTCTAGCAAACTCGCCTCAGCCCAGTGCATCTAGTTCCTTGATCAAAATTTCAAAATTTGAAGTTTGAAAAATTAGGGTTTTCTCATAAAACCCTAAGTTGCAGTGGCAATTTTAGAATCAGTTGCAGTATCAATTGACGTATCAGTTGCAGTCATCGTTGAATTTTTTAAAAGGGTTGGTAATTATTACCACTGCTACCAGATGGTGCCACTACCTGCAAATACTATCAGAGGTATGTACTCACATATTTTTAAACTGTTAATCTTTAAAGGGTATTTGCAGGAGAAGGGATCTCTTGCCATAGATTCAGAAGGATATCAGATCCAACACATTCATAGGAATAATGAAACCCGTGTTTGATTATTCTGATATGCATCTATTTTTTATGACATTATTTTGATCTAGGTTGCATGTTGAATCTATGACAATCATACTAACCTTTGGTCAAAATTAAAGTCAATGTATTAGATTGATTAAAGTTCAGAGCATAGAGTTTATTCTCTAACCCAGCTTTTTGTCAAGATAGCATATTGTCTTAGTACATAAGATAGGTTGAAGAAAACACTTGTCATCTTGAGTGAAGGAGACTTGCAAGAAAATAAACACAATCATTCTTGAGGACAAGACTATAGGTTCCAGGTTTGATTAATTAAGTTGATAAGATTCAAATTTGCACATGAAAAGTTGATAACTACCCCATTACAAGTAAACACTATAGTTGAGGTAGCAGTCTTTGAAAAGTATTACACTTGGTAGAATGTGAGCATATTGAGATAAATGATTAATGTAATAATTTACCAAGACACAACTAACATCTCCTCTGGGATAAACTTCTTGTGTTGGTTCCGGGTTACCATGGAGGAATGTTTGATAACAACACTAGAAGAGTGTTGATCTCATTTCGTATTGTATTTATTACTTTTGATGTTTTCTTAAGACATATCACAAGTGATATCTCTAAAAGGCGCTACTGTGACAATTATTCGTGGTATTGTTTTATTATTAACAAAGGAGTATTATTCTTGCTTGTTGTTTTGTTGACCTTGTTTCGGGTCACAGATGATAACCCTGAAGAAGCTATTTTTGAGATCCAGAGTATCTCATATGGAGATCGATTCTAAGGAGCAAAAGGCTCCAAAGATTACCGGACATTAGAACAAGAACTCACAGTATACTTGTTCAAATGATAATGAAGCCACCTTGATAGGAAGCATAATTCACTTGAAGTCTGACTCAACTTTTCATATTTAGAATTAGTATTCAACACCAAGCATACCATGTAAGAGACTATGAAGTCCTTGTAGACTCAGAATAAATAAAGAGTAAGTCTGGTCTTAGAAAGGATCAGATGAAAAGACAACTTCTAGGAATGGGAGTAGATGCCACGAGAAGACTAGATCGTAGCTTCAGAAACTTCTAGGAGATATGGAATCTCCTAGGAATATTCCCTTGTTTTAGTGACAGAGAAGGAAGTCGGTTAGAAAGACTAGGATATGGATTTTTCAGTGAGACTAGAAGAGAAGTTAGTATTGACTTCCAAGATTGATATAATAGATCAAGCATGTTGTAGATGTACAAAGCCTAATGTGTGTCTAGAGGATTCTCCCAGCAAGAGGGAGAAGACTATGAAAAGACACTTACTCCAATAATTGAAGAAATAGTTCCACTATTCATGAAGACAACCAGAACAACCATGATTCATATATAGTATGATATGCAGGGGGGGAAATCCCCATATTTAAAATTAAGTGGAAGTTGGTGCAGTACATTAGTTGGGACATGGATACATGACTACAATAAAAGATAGAGTTACCTCCATGAAAGAAGAAGAGATACCTTCAATATCAGTTATTGAGCCACTCTCAGTTTCGGATGAAGTTGTTTTCATGATGTAGAGGAGTTACTCTCATATTTCAACAGTCATAGTGAGAATGGAGCAGCCATTATCAACTTCTGAGAAACTTCAGGTGCAGAGTCACACTTCCAAGGAACAATTGCAAAGAGAGTAGAGGAAATACTACCAGACAGTAAGACAAATAGTGCTTTGCAGAAATCACACAAATATAGCACATGATTGTGCAGATTGAGTTGCAGCTGAGAAAGTGTACCAAGTTGGTACAAAGTGATGTGAAAATTTGATTTGAATTTGAAGATATAAAGACTCATGTCTACAAGATGAAGCAAGCTCCTAGAGCTTGGTATGGAAGAATTGACAGTTTCCCGACGAGCTTGAGATTTACCAAGAGTAAAGTTGATTCTAACCTTTACTTCAAGGTTATGAGCCAGTTATATTGCTTCTATATGTAGATGATGTATTCTTGACAAGATTAATTAAATCTCATCATAGATTGCAAAATAATCTCGCTACAATTTTTGATGAAAGACCTAATGCATTATCTCTTAGGTCTTGAAGTTTGGCAGACCCCAGAGAAGATATTCCTTAACCAATGGAAGTATGCAATTAAAATATTGAATAGGTTTGATATGTTGGAGTGTAAATCCATGAACACGCCCATGGAAACGAATTTGAAGCTCCTGGTAGATACCTCGTAAGAATTGGCTGATGCTACTATGTACTGAAAAATTATTGGTTCGTTGATGTATCTGACGAATACCAGACCAAATATATGTTTTTTTGTGAACACCTTTGAGTCAGTATCTGGTAGAGCCTAGACATGTTCACCTTGTAGCTACAAAACATGTGATGATTTACCTTAAGGGTGCATTGGATTTTGGTCTCTGTTATAATAGAGATCATGACTTTAGATTGTATGGATATATTGATTCAAATTGAGCTGGAAGTGTTTATGATAGAAAGAGCACTTCAGGATGTTGTTTAAGTCCGGGGTCAGCCATGACTTCATGACAGAGTAGAGAGAAATCCATCATTTATCCCAACACGGAAGGAGAAGAATACATTGTTGCATGTTCTGTGAGTTGTGAAGCCATATGGGTTCGGATGTTGTTGACAGACCTATTTTATCTAGAGATGGAATCCACCATAATCCTCTGTGATAATCAGAGTTGTATAAAGATGATGTGTTCCATGATGAGTCGAAGCACATAGAGATTCAGTATCACTTCATTCATGATATGATGCATAGGGGAGATTTAAAGCTCCAATATGTTGGCACAAATGAGCAGGTTGTAGACCAAGCCTCTATCTCGTGTAAAGTTTAAATACTTTCGAGACTAGTTTGGTATGGTCCAAAAGGACCTCCCTCGAAAGGGGGAGTAGTGCTGATGATACTATGGTATCCTGACCAATAGTGGGTAGCTCAGTTAGGATTTTATATCCCAGGGGACTAATCATCCCTAGACAGATACTTTGGATCTGTCAGAGTACCACAAAATATTGTTTCACCTGCCTCATTCTATTGCACATGATGTTGATGTGATGCCAACCTTGTGCTGAAGATTTCCAGCTTTGTGTTGATGTTGATGTGATTCCATCCTTATGATGAATATTTGTAGCTTCGTGTTGATGCCGATGTGATGCCATCCTTGTGCTGAAGATTTGCAGCTTCGTGCTGATGTTGATGTGATGTCATCCTTGTGCTAAAGATTTCCAGCTTTGTGTTGATGTTTATGTGATGCCAGCCTTGTGTTGAAGATTTCCAGCATCGTGTTGATGTTGATGTGATTCCAGCCTTGTGCTGAATATTTCCAGCTTCATGCTAATGCTGATGAGATGCCAGCCTCGTGCTGAAGATTTCCAGCTTCGTGCTGATGTTAATGTGATGCCAGCTTCGCGCTGAAAATTTCCAGCTTAGTGTTGATGTTGATGATGCTCCAGCATTCGTGTTGTGATGTTGTTGTTGATGTTGTATCAGCCTCGTGTTGTTTTTGATGATGATGATGTATTAGTGTTATACGAATCCATGTTGATGTAGATGATGATGATGCCATTCCAACTCCTTGTTGTGGATAATGGTATTGATGATGAGAAAAACTTTCGATGATTTATAGATATGCCAGTCAGTGTTCTAGATGTTGTTGATGTTGCTTTCCTCTCTCTCTACTGATGATGTTGTAGAATACCCTTCTTGTTAAGGGGGAGTGTTGAAATATTGTAACACCAAATATTATTCTATTTATTATTGATTCATTATTAATTAGATCAATCCCCTTTTTTGGATTGATCAGGTCGGGCATTGTAATTGACCAAATCCCCTTTTGTGGATTGGTCAAACCCTAAATATATTATGATAATTAAGAAGTCAGACCCCAGGCCTAATTAAAGTGGTTTTAACCACTAAGAAGAGAAGTCGCCCCTGTCTAGTGAAGAAACACCTTTCCATCACCTGCCATCCAGTATAAATAAAGGAAGCTAGCACCTCATTCGTTCAATCACTCATAAAGTGCACAAGTTTGGAGAGCTGCAGTTGGGAGAAGAAGGAAGAGAGAGGCACATTGCTCAGTGTTGGATATTCTCTAGTGTTTTGGTTTATTGTCTTGGCATTGTATTGGATATCTATATTAAGGAAGTTTTGTTGGGTTTTCTCCCCCATGAGGGTTTCCCAGGATAAATGATGTGTATCTTGTGATTGTGTTTATCTAAGTGATCCTACATATGTTATAGTTATCTAGTAAATTGAAAAGAAACCTAATATAAGATCAAAACGTAACATTAGCATTAGTGAATTAAATGAATCTTAGTCATTGATCTCAAGTGAGGTGAGATCTAATCTCAATCGTTAATCACTTTGTAGATATATGTTTTTTATTCGGTCAACAACTCAAGATTATAAAAGAAAGGCTAGGTAGAAGGGAAAGACACAAAACAACAACACAAGAGAGAGTGTTGGGAGTTAGTGACCCATAGTGAGAGAAAGAGAAGGACCTTTTCTCAAGTCCAAAGGAGAAGAGAAATCAGTGGGTAACAAAATATAGCTCTAAGAAGGACATATCTCAGTAGATTTGAGTAGTATATATGAGCCATAGTAGTCGTCAAAATAGTTCGTACTGCAAATCAGGAAACATCGTATGTACAGAGAAGCCATCCAGGGCGTGTACATATGTGCCATACAATTGTTCCAAGGAAAATACATATGCACCAGACAAAGTGTTCAAGGCATGTACATACATGCAGGATAGAGTGTTGAGGGGTGCATACATATGTGTTGTACAAGCCATATTGAGCATGTACATATCATATAGGTCATTGGTATAGAGCCATACAACTGGAGTATAGTTGTTGGGATGCATGTGTTAGCTTTATTTTTTAGTTTCTTTTCTTAGTGGGCATATTTGCCAGTTTGAGAGCCCCCTTGTAAGCTTGGAAGTTATTTGAATGAAGAGTTGATTTTGAAGGGGAAAATTTGTTTTGTATTTGTGTTGATTGTGAAATTTGGTTTCATGTTTGCTTCCATTGTTTTATTTATTTCCAGCTAGTATATTTTATTCTGTGTGTTGCAATTTAATTTTCAGCAAGGAAAAACACAAGGTAATAATTTATCTAAGTGTTGGGAATTGAAAATTAACGTGGTATCAAATCTTTCACTTTGAGAAGGAGATACATTTTAAAAGAATTTTTTAGATCTATAAATCAGTAGGGTCAATTCCACGACAATTTGTTTTGATTTACCAATGACATCAGCGAGTCTTAGATTTGATGACAGATTGGATGGAGCATCCAACTTCCTATTCTGAAAAGAAAGGTTTACCTTGATTATGAAGGAACATGATCTTTGGGATATTAGTAGCCAAGTTACCACCCCAACGACAGATGCAATGGAGAAGGCAGTTTATGATAAGGAGATCAAATCCCAACAGGTGATCTTGGACATAGTAAATGATCATTTAATCCCTCATTTATCTAAGAAGTAAACAACGAGGGAGATGTTCAATGCTCTAGTGAACATTTTCCAGACTGATAACCTTAACATGAAGATGATATTGAGAAACAAATTCAAATTAGTGTAGATTTTCAGATCTAACAATGTTACCAACTATCTCATGAGGATCACCTATATTTTTTATCATCATCTCACTCTGCATTCCTGCAACATCCTGTGAATCGAGTGTCGACTAGGGTAAACCCTAATCGTTAAGATCAGCCTTATTTTTCATCAACATACTCTTTTCTTTCCTTTAATGCATTGAATATTGTTAGTGCAATCTCACATATTTTTAGATAAAATGGGAATTATTTGAGGAAAGGTTTAGATTGAGATATTTTTCAGATGAATATAAGGAATAACAAAGAAGTACCTTCCATAGTGTAATACAAAATAGAATAACCATTCATGATTACAAGGTATATCTCATGGAATTAGTCACTCAATTGGATTACATGGTGGTTGATGATGGTAAATAATAAAAGATATTTATTAATGAACTTGATTCCTTGGTTCGAGATCAAGTTCGCATGTGGAAACCATCCACATTAGTTGATGCAGTTAGGTTATCCCGATAAGTTCAAGTGATGTTGAACCTAAGAGGAGAGTAATTTGGGAGAAACAAGGTTCCATTCCATGGATATTTCAAGGGAAATATTAACAAGGTTGGAGGTAGGAGTTTCAAAATCAACTAAAGGTAGTGAGCACCATCTCGAGTTTTTCTAGTGAAACTTCATTAATCTCTTGAGTTGGTTAGGGGAACAAATCTCATTCACAATGGACATTTGGTATAGGTTAGGGCCAATAGGACTAAGGTTGGTTTATGAGTACCAAATAGAGTCAGTTAGAAGGTCCTCGAAATGTATACTATTGGACTTGTGGAGTGCCACAACTCTATAGAAACTATCCTAAGACATGAAATGAACCTCATTAGCAAGAGGGAAAAGATAAACCCAATCATTCTCAAGCATGCACTATATCCATGTGGTAGTAAACAAATAGGGAGTTGACCATCATGCCATTGTCTTCGAGTCATCTAGCATGATTAATATTTTTCCTCTTTCTATTTTATTTGACATTGGTGCTATTGATGTTTTATTTCTACTTCATTTTTTATCAAACGTGGGTTGGAATACTGTAATCATGACGACTTCAATTATGTAGAGATGGAATTTGAATTTAATCAATCTAGAGGTCCACTTATTGATAATTTCACTATAGACCTTGTGTTGGGTATGTGTTATATTATTTGCATGAGTAGTAGTGTCTGCGTTGCATCAGGTGTGCAGGGGGGTTTGAGGGGGGGGCACTAGGCCCCCCCTTGGGAGGTGAAGGGGGAGAAATAACCCCGCGTGGGGGTTCAGGGGCAGTGCCCCCGAGAAAATTGTTTTTCCTTGGGAAACATGTCGCATTTTTTCCTCATTTTTCGTGTTTCCTCGATATTTGTATCCATTGTTGGGGGTTTTTTTGACACATGCCTTTTTGTCGATGGTTTTCTATTTACAGTTAAGAAATTAGGGTTGTTGACTAATACAGATCATTAGGTTAGATTTTTGGATGTCACTGGCTCCTATATGTATATTTTATTGTAAACATTGTATCACCATGAATGAATATAGAATATGTTGGTTTTCTCGATTTGGGTTTCCAGGGGAAAAATTTCTGTGTAATGTTTGTATTTGCCATTGTATCTTTTATGTTCTTTTATTGAAAATTTGTTTGCAGTAAATATTGTACAAGGTTAAAATATACATTTGGTATCAGAGCTTTGATGGCCTCAGGGGGACGCCTTTGTGGTCAAGGATTTAGCTCGGGACTGTGATAAGCCTTGTTACAGTGGGAGATTTGTGGTATTGATTTTTCAGGTGAAAAGAAATGGCAAGCAATTTGAAAATGGAGATCGAGAAGTTTAATGGGAAACGTTTTGAGTTGTGGAAGATCAAGATGGAAGATATGTTGGTGGATAGAGATCAATGGATCATGGTAGCTCCAGGTGCTACGCCTAAAGGAACTTCAGGAGATGACTGAAAAAAGTTGGATCGGAAGGTGAAGAGAAAAATTCGACTGTGTCTCTCAAATTCAGTATTACTGAATGTGTCATAGGAAGCTACAACCAAGGATTTATGGGATAAGTTGGGGAAGTTGTATCAGTCTAAGTCCCTAGTAAATAAAATATTCCTTAGAAATAAGTTGTATAACATGAGGAGGAGGGATGGAGACTCGATGTCAGAGCATTTGAACACCTTCAATATTGTGGTAAGTTAGTTAGTATATGTTGAGATGAAAATTTCAGATGAAAATAAGTGTATCAGTTTACTGTGTTTTTTACCAGACTCGTGGGATAGTCTGGTTATGGCCATAGGTAGTAATACAATCGCCTTGAATTTTGATGAAGTGGTCTCATCCTTGTTTTTGAAGGAGATGAGATGGAAGAACATGGAAGGACAGAGCACAGACGCATTATTTGCAATAGGATGCTCCCAGGAAAGAAATAGATCTAAGTTCTCAAGTGGGAGATCTAAATCTAAGGGTAGATCTAAATCTACTGGAAATTTTGTAAAGACATGTTGGAGATGTGGAAAATAAGGGCACTACAAGAAGCAGTGTAGATCCAAAGTTGAGAAAAAGAAGGAATCTGAAGAGTCTCCTTCTACAGAAGAAAATACCTCCAAGGAAGAAGGAGGGGATGTGTACATGGATTCTTGAAGCACACATGCATATCATGAGGCATGGTTGGTTGACTCAGGTGCATCCTTTCATATGACTCCCCACAGGGAGTGGTTCTGTGAATATGAAAGTTATGATGGAGGTAACGTTTTCGTAGGTGATGATTCAATATTCAGAATCATAGGACGAGGAAAAGTCAAGTTGAGGCTCATAGATGGAACGATTAAAACACTTCCTGGTGTTCTGCACATCCCAGGTTTGGCCAGAAATTTGATTTTTGTAAGAAAAATGGATGATGCAGGGGTAAAAACAATATTTGAAAAGGAAACCCGCAGGATGGTTCGAGGAGCAATGGTGTTGTTGAAGGGAGTTCATTTTGGAACTCTGTATAAGTTGGAAGGAAGCACTATTAGTGATGGGTGTAATAGTTCCATATTTCCTGATATTGGAGTTGAAGAAGAAAGAAATCCTACAGTCTATGAAGAAAAGTTTATGTTGTGGCATCAAATACTGGGGCATATCGGAGAGAAGGGTCTTTGACTACTACACGGTAAAGGTATGGTTGAAGGTATGTCTAATTGATCTATGGATTTTTATTTCTGTGAACATTGTCTATATGGGAAGCAGAATCGGGTAAGATTCCCCTCTAGTGCATTGAGGGAATAAGGATATTTACAGCTAGTTCATAGTGATGTTTTTGGACCTATATCGGTCCCATCATTGGGAAAATTTGTGTACTATGTCTCATTTATAGATGACTTCTCGAGGAATACTTGGATATATTTCCTCAAGAAGAAATATGAATTCTTTGATATGTTTAAAGAGTTTAAGGCTCTTTTTGAGAATCAAATAGTGAAAATAATTAAGGTGTTGAGAATAGATAATGGCAGAGAGTTATGCGGGTATGAATTTGAAGAATTATGTAAGAAGTGTGGTATAGCAAGGCAAAATACTAATCCATATACACCTTAGAATAATGGAGTTGCAAAAAGGATGAACAAGACGCTGATGGAAAAAGTAAGGTGCATGCTCAATGGTGTCAAGTTAGGGAAAGAATTATGGGCAGAGACAGTGGGTACTGCATGTTACCTGGTCAACAGATCACCCTCATCAACGTTGGATGACAAGACTCCACAAGAGGTATGGAATGGTAAGAAACCTTCTCTCACACATCTCAAGGTATTTGGTTGTGATGCATATGTTCATGTTCCAAAGGAAAACACGAGTAAGCTAGATAAGAAGGTTGAAAAGTGTATCTTTATTGGATATAAATATGGTCTCAAAGGTTATAAGCTTTGGAACCCATAAACTAAAAAGGTAGTGTATAGATGATATGTGGTATTTAGAGAAATGAAGGATGTTGTTAAACAGGAAGTCCTACCAAGTAAGGAAGAACTAGAGAAAATAGAGTTTGATTTAAAGGATGATGAATTAGACTCTATAGAAGAACATGAATCGGAAGAAGAAGATCCTCATAATCCAGTATTGAGGAGATCGGTTCGAGAAAGAAGGCTACCAGAAAGGTATACTCCATCTTATTTCCGTTCAAATTTTGCTTTGTCTATTATTGATGATGATCCTAGAACTGTCAGGGATGCAGTGGATTCAGAGGATGAAAATATATGGAAAAGGGCCATGGATGAAGAAATGGCATCTTTGGATAAGAATGAGGCTTGGGATCTAGTGGAGTTTCCAACTGGAAGAAATCTCATTAGTAACAAATGGGTATTTAAAAATAAGTTGAATGCAGAAGGAAAAGTGGAGAAATACAAAGCTCGGTTAGTAGCAAAGGGTTATTCCTAGGTTGAGGGAATTGATTTTGGTAAGATTTTTTCTCTTGTTGTCAAGTTAACCTCTATAATATTTATGTTATATGTTGCTGCTGCATTTGATTTTGAAGTAGAACAGATGGATGTGAAGACAACATTCCTACATGGGGATCTGGAAGAATAAATCTATATGAAGCAACCAAAAGGTTATGTTGTGAAGGAAAACAAGGAGTTGGTATGCAAGTTGAAAAAGTCCATGTATGGTTTAAAACAATCACCAAGGATGTGGTATAAAACATTTGATACTTATATGCTGGGACTTGGCTTCACAAGAATCAAAGAGGATCACTGTGTGTATTTTAAATTAATTGGTGATCATTTTATTTATTTGGTATTGTATGTGGATGATATATTGTTGATAGGAAACAACAAGGAGATTATCCAAGATGTGAAAACTCAGTTGTCTTCTAAATTTGACATGAAGGATCTTGGTGCTTCAAATTTCATTTTGGTCATGGAAATTAAAAGAGATCAGAAAAAGAGGAAACTCTGGTTAAATCAGATAAAATATGCCGAGACAATATTGCATAGGTTTAATATGTAGGAATGTAAACTGGTCAAGGTTCCTATTCTTGTTGGTGTAAAGTTATATGTGGATCAGTGTCCAAAGACACATGAAGAGGAGGAAGACATGTCTCGTGTTCCATATGAGAGTGCAGTTGGAAGTTTGATGTATGCAATGGTCTGTACTATACTAGACATTACACATGCAATGGGAGTTTTGAGCAGGTATATGTCAAAACCAGGGAAGGAGCATTGGATAGTAGTAAAAAGGGTTTTTTGGTATTTGTGTGGCATTGCTAGCTATGGATTATTCTACCAAGGAAGACTGGGATTGGACAAAGTGTTGGATATACATGGCTTTCTGGATGCAGACGGGGCTGGAGATCTAGATTGTAGGAGATCTACAAGTGGGTATGTGTTTAACCTGTTTGTAGGAGCAATAAGTTGGATGAGAAAAAAACAAATTGTAGTGGCACTTTCAACTACAGAAGTTGAATACATGGCAACCGCTCATGCAAGTAAGGAAGCAGTATGGTTACAAAGATTATGTTCAGGTATTGGGTTGGTACAACAATTTGTAAGGATATATTGTGACATTCAGAGTGCAATTTTTCTGGCAAAGAACCCGACTTATCATTCAAAGACAAATCATATTGATATTTAATATCACTTTGTGAGAGACATGGTTGAAGAAAAGAAAGTATTGTTGATGAAGGTGGACAATTTGAAGAATGTTGCAGATTCATTAACAAAATCTGTGAGCACTGAGAAGTTCTCTTGGTGTAGAGGATCCATGGGCATTGTTTCCCTGGATTATTGACTGTGTAACCCTATAACCCCATGTATGCAAAGAAAACAACAAGTGGGAGAATGTTGGGTATGTGTTATATTCTTTGCACAAGTAGTATTGTCTGTGTTGCATCGAGCGCATAGGGGGTTTTGAGGGGGGCCTCCCCTTGGGGGGTGTAGGGTGGTTAAATCCCCCCACATAAGGTTTCAAGGGCAGCCCCATTGAGAAAAAAAATTCCTCGGGAAATGTGTCACATTTTTCTCTCGTTTTTCATGTTGCCTCGATTTTCGTGTCCATTATTAGGGGCTTTTTTGGCACATGGTTTTTTGTCGATGGTTTTCTATTTCTGGTTAAGGAAATAGGGTTGTTGATTAATCCAACTCATTAGGTTAGGGTTTTCGATGTCGCTAGCTCCTATATGTATATTGTATTGTAAACAATGTATCACCATGAATGAATATAGAATATGTTGGTTTTCCCGGTTTGGGTTTCCAGGGGAAAAATATCTGTGTAATGTTTGTATTTTCTATTGTATCTTTTCTGTTCTTTTACTAAAAAATCTGTTTGCAGTAAATATTGTACAAGGTTAAAATCTACACCTTGGAGCTTATGTAACCCATATGGATCTTTATATCATAGCACTAAGAACTTATGAATTAATTGTGGGAATGGATTGGTTGGAAAACCATCAAGATTTTTTATCACTTTAGTAAGAAGGTTCATTTATTAAATGATGAAGGGAATATATTCAGAGAATCAAGCGCCATGTTTCTCTTTGTTTTGTATCATCAATGAAGGTAATGAAGTGTTTCAGGAAAGCATGTAGGATATGTTGGAGCCGCCCTTGTTTTTCTAGCTCGTCACAAAGTTCATTTTTAATGCTTGAAATCTAAAGATGGTTTTCATATTTTCCCTCTGAGATATTGAGATCTCTGAAGCTTTATTACGCGAGCAACGATGATTATTATACTCTCGAAACGAGTCCTACCTTTCGTAAAAAAAATTCCTCTTTTGTTCTACTTCGGTATTTCGTAGGTCGGATACTTTAAGTCGTGAAGTTCACGCGTCCCGAGCCACGAAACAACGAAATCGTTTTAATTTTTCACTCAAGACATTAACGAGAGTAAAGTTTTTCCTAACTCATGATTAGACGTCATCGGGGTTTCGCGCCTCGACGTTCGCCAAACCCAAGAATTTATTGTCATAGCCCCGATATTCGAGAACACGAGGTCCTTATTTGAGTAACTCATGTCAAGGTTAAGGGTAAAAGATAAACCGTGGTAAAAGATCCTCTCGGCATTTCGCCACTCGTCGTTGTCCTTTTCGAAAATTTCACCGTCTAAACCCCGACTCGCGAAATCACGATGCGGTTATAATGTAATTAATTGATCGCTTAATCCAAGATTATATTCCCTTTTAATTAAGTCATGTTGCCGTGATCTCGCGGTTTCGCAACTCGGCATGTAAATCTTCCAGAAACTTATCTTCGAAGCTCCGAGTCACGATATAGAGAATATAATAATTATAAAATTAATCGAACCCCAAATCACAATTACCTTTTATTAATCAAAATCAATCTTCGTAGTCTTGGGTGTTAGAGATTCAAAGTGTTAAACTAAAATCCCCGATATAATGGGTACTGAAATGTTGATTAGCGTTGGAAAAACCGGATTAATTGAGCTAAATCAAGACATATTCCGCGTTTCGATGCTTGCATGATTCACGAGGTAGCCTTATTATTTCCATACGCCAACTGAATTTTAAACCGCCAAAATTTATGACATTAATGAGGAAGTAGGGTAAATCGATAAATATAAGATCGGATTTTTATGGCAGAATTTATTTCCAAATGTGATTTGATAGACTTGTTCTGAAAGGTACCAAGTTTTCAAATATATATAAGGGTTGTGGTTCATTATAAAAAATGCATTTCATATTACGCAGAGCACATTATCTCTGAGCAGCTGACTTCTGTATGTACACGCATTTCTATCGCAGAAGAGCCAAAACACAATCTCCAGCCATGGCTTCGCGAAAAGCATCAAAGGCGAATGTTGAGGTATCGGGACAAGGCTTGGACAATGTTTCTGATACTTCGCCTCGAAGTATCGATTCGATCCCAAATTGGTCATTCGTTTCGGATGTTCTACAGGCAGAGTTGGTGGACTATTCTGACGACTCCAGCGACAACGAAAAAGATGATATAAAATAGTCGTCCAATCCGGAATGCACAGAGTAGCAGCCAGGCCACGGTTGCTTCCATATTATGATATGGTCCAATGGGCATTGGACCATGTGGACATACCAACCAGAACCATCATGAACGAGCAGAAAGTCACCATCGGGATTTTCATGGCGGAACATCTGCAAACCATGTATAAGCTGCCCACGACGTCCGACCACACACATGGCACTGAATTCTTAGACGAGTTCAAGCAGAAGGAATGCGTACAGTATGATAAAACCATGTCCAGTTTAATAAAGGATTGGGTTTCAAACACCGCGAAGTTCAGAGATGATACCCACGACATATATTCAATCGCTTCGTTAGAACCGCAGTACAAATATGTGGCCATGATGACATGCCGATTATATGGGAAAGAGGACACCTCGCATTTTTTTCCTTCTGTGGGTGCCTCTAATGTTTCGGGTCGCCGAAGGAAGTTCCTTTGACTGGGCAAAGATGCTTTCTGATAGCTTGACCAGTCGGGTCACAGAGTATCGGGCGCAGAAAGAGAATGCGAAGGCGTCTTCATTCTTCATGTCTGCATACATTATGGACGCAATTTTTTCTATGACACCATTTACATTAATGAGTTGGAGTTGGACTTCGACCGAAGATGAACCCATACATGTATATCATGAAAAATTATGGGAAAACAAAGCGAAAAATTTTGCGTATGAAATTTTTAACTGGGTGATGGTGCCCTTGCATGTCGCCATTTTTGGTCACCCACCACCCCGTATCTCGAA
>ML797858.1:63991-116011 GCA_009831015.1 Picea engelmannii
AGGTTTCCCGACAAACGGTAATTGGCGGTGTAAGAAAAGAACTTAAAGGGTACTCGAAGAAGGTATGGTCGTCTTTTTCTGTTCATTTGAATTCTTATTCTTTATTAGATTTCGGGCATGCCAAAGCCGAGGCCGCAGCCCTGGAAGACCTAAATTTCGTCTCCATCGAATACAAGAAACACGATCTGCAGAGGGTCGTGAGCAATCATTTGGCCAATTGCGGGCTCAAGAGATTTGAGCATGAGAATTCACCCTCGGATGACATTTTCCGAGGAGCAAAGTCCTATGCTGAGATTCTAGCTCGGATACAAACCTTGGCACCCGAGGAAAGAGCCGATGTTCTGAAGTTCCAGGAACATCAACGTAGTTGTCTTCCCGTTGTATTGCGAGGTGAGGGTCCGAGTACGTCGGAGGCGAAACAGAAATATGTCAAAGGCTCTAAAGATGTGACTCCCGATCAAGGAAAACACCAGGACGAGGGGGAGTAAACAAAGAGTCCGGAGGCAGAGATAAAGACTCCAGACCCGCCAAAGAAGCAAAGTCCGGAAGCAGAGATAAAGACTCCAGACCCGTCGAAGAAGCAGAGTCTGGTCGCTACTACGGGAAAATTAGCGAAGCAGATCGGAGAACCTATCACATCAGTTACCCCGTTGCAGTCGACGCAGGGAAATATCGATGTAGGATGGATAATCAATGAAGAGTTGAGGCCCATAAGGGTAGAAGAACTCCCTCTGAATGAGTTTTTCTTTGATAAGAAGAGAAAGGCAGTAGTAAAAAGGGAATTCTATCAGGAAGGAGAGTCAACTGCCAAGAAATATAAAGTTATAACTGATGGAAAGGAAAAGAACAATGAGCAATTCACCACTGAAATAGTAGGGACACTAGGAGCATATGCCTCGGCAAATCAATTTTCAGTCGGGCTCTTAAAAAACCAAGTTAAAAGAAAAAATTGTCTCATTAGGACCCTTGAAGCTAGACTGGCCACAACAACAGAGACTGCTGAAGACCAGGCGAGCGTAGGAATAGAGCATGCCAGGTTGGCCAATAAAAATGAGATAGAGATGCTCAAAACTAAGCTCGAGCAAGCATAGCTGGTGGTCCGGGATGTTCGAATGCAAGCGAGCCAGCAAAGGGATTTGATCGAACAACTACGGGCTAGGGTGGAGATCGCCGAGAACAGAATGATAAACATTGGGATGTTCAAATCCCAAGCGATCGAGATTTGGAGCAAAGTCTCTGAGGCACAGCGAAATTTGTGCGCGAAGGTAGAAGCGATCCAGGACAACTGTTTGCTAGTCAACCAGGTTTCAGAGAACTTATCCTCCAGAGAGAGGGAAGCCGGAGCAGCTCGAGTCACCTTCCAAGAGGCTGTGATAGCCACAAATAATAGGGTTTTGGAAAGTACTCCCAGGTTCACCATTTCAGAGCAGACCAGAGGGAACATTCTATTAAAAGAATGAGAGCATAACATCGCTGAAGGCAAGCAGCAAGCCAAAAAGATAACCAATTCCTTAGAAGAGGCCTTCAGTGCTATAGACGGCGATCTGCTAGGCATTGACAGCGGAGGTAATGCCGAGACATTGGTGCAGATGAATGTGGCAAAAATATTGCTCGATCTAAAAGAAAAAGAGGAAAGAGATTCAACCGATATTTACCAGATGACTATGGTGGATATAGTGCAAATAGACAAATGCATGATTAGACCCAGCGCACAATTATGCGCCATTGACATTATAGATGGACAGATGGAAGACAGGCTGCAACAGTTAGCCCGAGAATGTTACTTATTTGAAGCCAGCTGTCAAGAAGAACTGTCGCGGCTAATATCTCAGCTGGTTGAAAGATGTGTCGCCTATACCGAGCTCGCGCGAAGACAAACGTCTGGTACCAAGTGAAGACAGAGAAGAAGAAATGGAGCGATTGCTCTCCTCCCAGTCATAACCGAAATTTTGTGACTATTGAGATTCTATCTTATTTGTAAAATTGTATAAATATACCACAGAAAGAAATAAAAAAGGCTGGACCTTTTTGTGTCGATTGTAACAGAATTTTTACAAATTTGAGAGTTAATATAAAGAAAATCTAAAGATTATCAATTCCGTCAAGATTGTGTTATGAGTTTGTTTTCTTGTATCTCTTATTTCATTTCATTTCATATTCTTAACTAATGAATGCTTCGTTATAATTTAGTACGACCACTACTATAGCGAATGAATTTTGGTTTTCTGTAATTGCTTACTGTTTTTCCTCTGTACCATCTATCAGTGGGTGTAAGACCAGTCTATAGTTTCAAAATTCTACATATATTCTCTGCTACATCGGTTATTTTCTTACAGTTTTCCTCTTCTGTTTATATGTGAGATTCCCCCTCAATAGGAGCCTTACACCATAGACAACTAAATGTTTTTCTCTCACCTCATACCTTTTATTAAGATATAACTCAGTTACGGGAAAGAGCCTTTGATTTGCATTCTGTTTCTTTTCGACATTATAAATTCTCTTTTATACGACCAAATTGAGACAACACTTAATTTCTCCCTGAAGTTTTTGTTATTTTACTGTGCCTCCATGACTGTCCCTATACCAACACAGCCTAATATAGAACTCGGTTTATCGAATCAAACACACATCGCCTTAACCCTTTTCGACACTATTCTTAAAACAACTACTACCCGGGTTGAACTCGAATGTTCATGGGTTGTGGTTGAAGAGGATACAACTATCCAGGAACAATTGGAAGCTAGACAACGCCAACGCCGAAATATTCCTTAGTTTCCTTTGCCGAAGGTTGACGTTTCTCCCCTTTCCACCTTTTACCCACTTTCGGATGCCTAGACACTGTACTTCTAAGCCTTAAGTACAAACTCTGGAACAACATCTTTCTGGCGTCGTTGCCGGGGAACGAAGTTAAGAAATCTTTTTCCCTGGGAAAACGACATTTGTTTTTCGTTGAAAGTTTTACCCTTTGATAGTGAACAAAGAGTACACACCTTTTAAGGCTTCATAATCTTTCACTTGGCGACTCCACAAATAATAAACTACCATTCGGTCGAAGGAATACCAGACAAAACCCGGATGGTAAGAAGATTACGCCCGTTACCTTTCCCGAAAAGATTCTAAAGGCGAGAGGCTCTCTTAAGCCAACTGCTTCATTTTACAAACTTAAAACCCCACCACTGAAGACTAAGAGTTCTTCTGAACCCTCCACTTCACTCAGTCCTCGCTTTGATACTAAAGTTGCAACGCCAAACTGCTCCGAAGTTAGGAGTGAGTTTCATCCGACAGTCCCATTAGTATACAAAGGAAAGGGCCCTCTTGAAAGTTCATCGGCTTTTGACATACCATATTTCCTTCAGTTAAATTTCCCGACTTCACCAAATTCTGAAGAGTGTGTTACACACTCCGTTTTCACACCCGTCGGTTCTCCTGATTTCATCTCTTGCAAATCCGAGGAACCGAGTCCTCGCGTTCCTTATCTTTCCTCATCGGATTTCCCTCTTCGGAAAAAAAACAAAGAGTCACTTTTAATTTTCCAAAACCCCCTTTATAACTTTCCACAAGTAACGATGGCAGCCGTCGGAGGAGGAGGTGGAGGGTTTGTAGGAGGAGGTGGAGGGTTTATCGGAGGAGGAAGGGGAGGAGCCCCTCTAGGAGGAGCTGGAGGCCAAGGGCCTACCCCCCCTCCGAGAGTTTTTGTGAAAGTTGCAGCCAGATATGCTCCCTTAGTATTCCCCGTCCCTCTACACGACCTTCCTGAAAATTACATAAAAAATTTACCAAAATTCACCGGGGAAGGGGATCTGACCGCGGAAAAACATATTAATTTCTTTGATCAATTCGCTGACATTCTAGGTATTGAACATGAAGATGTATATTCGAGACTCCTTGTCCAAACCTTCGAAGGCCATGTCCGAACTTGGTTTTGGAGCCTACCTGTAGCTTCTATCTTGTCTTATGACGCTTTGGAAGATGCTTTCCTCAGACAATGGGGAGAGAGAAAAGACCATCTATATTATTTAACCGAATTTGAGTCTTTAAGGAAAAATAACTCAGAAATAGTCATGGAATTTATTCAGAGATTCAACAAACTGTATAATAAAATCCCAACCGAGGTTAAACCGTCCCAACCTGGGGCCAAAGTAACTTTCGTCGGAGCTTTCGAACCGGATTTTGCACTCCTTTTGCGAGAAGGAATGGGAGCCACCCTAAACCGAATGTAGGACGATGTAGTAGAAATAGAGTCTAATATGATGGCTTCGGGTAAGCTTAAAGCTAAACTAGAAACTGGAAATCGAGAGACTAAACGCTTTAGAGAACAAGCAGGTCCTTTAGGGTCTAATAGATCTGGAGATGATAGGGTGGACGATATGGCCAGAGTAATTAAGGAATTGTCAAATAAAATATCCAGAATGGAGCTCGAACATGCCAAAGATGACTCTTTCCCCAAAAAGGATTTCAAGAGGAACCCCAACCCCTCGAACCAACAAAGACAAATAAAAAATGAAGATCAAAAAATACAAGCTCCCTTAAAGAATGAAAATTTCATAGGAGTGAATGATTTTCAAGACTTCGGAGATTTGGATAATGATGTCACGAACTTTGGTGATGACTTCACTCAACCATATATGACTCGAGAAGACTATGAAAAATCTCTAAACACGCCATGACCGTCGAATAAGGGTGAAGAAGGTGATCACACTGATCTCTGTGAATCTCAACCAGAAACTGAGATGATAATGGTTGAGTTTCAACCAAAGTACAACTTAAGATCTAAGAGTAATCCCACGTCAACTACTCAACCCAAGAAAATACTCCAAAGAGGTCAAGCTTATGAGCCTCCTTCAGAAGAGACCTTATTACCCAACAACAAAACTAAATTAGTAAGCACACAAGAGTCTGAAGTGGAAAAATTTGAAACCCAAGCACAAGGAACCGAAACAACAAATAAAATTACGTCTTCAACCAGGACCATGAGTGATAAAGCGGTCCAAACAAATAAGTTGGAAAGGAAGGATTAAGAAGTCTTAACCAAATAAACAGACAAGGTGAGCGGAGCTTTCAGTTTTGAAAATGAGATAAATAAAATTAAGATACCAATCCCTTTGGTAGAATTAGCAAAAAACCTCGTTTATTGGAAGCAAATTACCAAAGTGATGGGTGTCTCTGAGCTGGAAAGCCAGTCTGATGTTTTAAACCTGGAAGATGACAAACCTAACATCACCTTTGGTCCCCATTTTGAAGGGCCAAAGACACCATTGCTCCCTTTTATATCACTCTGAATGTGTATGATCAGTTGCTACATAATTGCATGTTAGACTCCGGAGCCTCCCATAACGTTATGCCTAAGATTATAATGGGCAAGTTGGGTCTCCAGATCACCAGACCTTATGGATATCTATACTCTTTTGACTCAAGAAGGGTTAAGTGTATGGGGATGATAAAATATCTGGTAGTTACCCTGGCGTAGGTCATGGTTAAGAGTATCCTGATGGATGTGGTTATCGCAGATATTCCCCCTAAGTATGGCTTGCTGTTATCTAGGTCATGGAGAGCCAAGTTGGGGGGTTCTCTTCAATTGGACATGACGTTTTCCACAATTCATGTGTTCGGTGTTCAGTTCACTCGGTTGTACATAGAAACGAGATTAGCATATACAGTGAGTGACCCTCAAAACCCAAACAATTTCCCTATTTACATTGTTGACCAAGATCTGGGAAATTGTATCTTGTCTTTTGATGATGGTTTAGATGGTTGTCTGGAGGAGAGCGATATAGAGTGAGAGGAATCAATCTACATGACAGAGGATCTGTGTAACATCGGTGTCTGGAAAATGTATTTTGACGGTGCTTCATCTTCTGAAGGGGCGGGTGCAGGAGTGATTTTAGTGGCTCCCGGATGTAAGTTTGTTGTTCCTTTTTCCTACCGACTATAGTGGGATATAGATTACACTAACAACGTATGCGAATATGAAGCATTGGTCTTAGTATTAGAGGCTGCCAAGAAGCTAAATATAAATAACTTAGAGGTATATGGTGATGCAGAGTTAATAGTCAAGCAAATAAACCGATAGTACCTAGCCAAGCATCCCAGATTAAGAACATACAGAAATTGTGCTTGGGATATCATGGAAAACTTTTTCTCATCCGTAAATGTCCACTTTATCCCTCGTGCAGAGAATTTACATGCTAATGCATTGTAAAAAACTGCCTCAACCTTCTCTCCCCCACGACTTCAAATTGAAGTATCACATCGAAATCAGATACAAACCCTCTATACCAGACAATATCCGACACTGGCAGGTCTTTGAGGATGACGAACAAATTAAGAAATTTCTTGCAGCAGTGGGTGAATTCTCCGAAACTCATGCATACCAAGAAAATCAAAATGACCCGATATGGATCATGCAAGAAGGGGAAGATCCTGAAGCCTTCCGAGAAAAAAATGCAGATCATCGTATGATGTTCCTTAAAAACAACCAAATTCTGAAAGGATTGATTCCTTTAGAAAGACTTTTTGATCAGAACAACGTACCTGTAAAATCCACTCTACAACCCCAGCCAGAAGAAGTGGATGACTGTGATTTAGGAACTGAAAAAGAATCCAGGATAGTAAAGATATCTAAGCTCCTTCCTCCTGAAATGAAAAGTAAGTATAAAGATCTACTCAGATAGTATAATGATGTTTTTACCTGGTCTTATGATGAGTTAAGAACATATGATACTTCCGTAATTGATCACAAGATACCTTTGAAGCCTGGGGTCAAACCGTTTAGGCAAAAGCTTAGGCAGATTAACCCCATTTTGTTACCTGTTATCGAAAAATAAGTTAAGAAACTTTTAGACGTGAAAATAATCGTACCTCTGAGATACTCGGACTGGGTAGAAAACCTGGTCCTATTCAGGAAAAAGAGTGGGGAAATCAGACTGTGTGTGGATTTCCGAAACTTAAATAAGTCGTCTCTCAAGGACAATTATCCACTGCCCCAAATGGACCATGTGTTAGAAAAAGTTGTTGGATCAAATCGAATGTCTATGATAGATGGGTTCTCTGGTTATAATCAAATCGCCATGAATGAACAAGACAGGGAAAAAAATGTTTTCACCACACCATGGGGTATGTTTATGTATGAAAAAATGCCTTTTGGTTTGATGAATGCAGGGGCCACATTCCAACGCGCTATGGACATCACTTTCATAGGAGAAAGGGACAACTTCGTAGTCATTTACCTCGATGATTTGACGGTTTTCTCTAAAACCGATGAAGAACACTTGATCCATCTCAAACAGACTTTTGAAAAATTCTGCAGGTTTGGTCTATCTTTGTACCCAAAGAAATCACATTTCGCTATGCGGGAAGGTAAACTTTTGGTCCATATTGTATCTAGGGATGGAATGAGGATTGATCCTAAGAGGATTGAAGCAATAGATACTATAAATATTCCCAGAAATGTAAAAGAGATTCAATCTTTCTTAGGAAGAATAATTTTTTTACGAAGGTTTATCCCGAATTTCGTTGAGATCGTAAAATTGATCACAGGCATGTTGAAGAAGGACATCGGGGTAAATTGGACAACCGAGGCCAGAGCATTGTTCGCGCATATTAAGAAAGTCATAAGCGAGGCACATGTGCTAGCAAGCCCAGACTATCTGAAAGATTTTCTTATTTTCTCATTTTCCTCTGAACACACTATCGCTGCGGTGCTCCTACAAAAGAATGAAGAAGGATTCGAACAACCGATCGCGTTTTTTAGCAAAAGCCTTAGAGACGCAGAACTGAAGTATGACATAATAGAAAAATAGGCGTACGCAATGGTAAAAGCATTAAAGGCATTCAGAACTTATGTACTACACTCAAAGATAATTGCGTACGTGCCTACCAGTTCTGTGAAAGATATATTGGTGCAGCCAGACAACGACGGAAAAAGAGAGCGATGGCTCGCCAAAATCTAGGAATTTGACCTGGAAGTCAAACCGACCAAATTAATAAAAGGGCAAGGCCTGGCCAAACTCTTAGCTGAGTCGAATTTCAGAGCCCTAGATATCAATTGCCTGCAGGAAGGCGACGAAGACACGGACCTAAACGAGCTGAATGAAGAAACAAGTCCAAACAAGATCGAAGAGAAGTTCTTATCATTGGGTTGGTACAGATACATAGTGTCATACCTGCTAACTCTAAAATTCCCAAATGAACTATCACCTTCCAAAGCTAGAACTTTAAAACTCCATGCAGTTAAATATTGTATCGCCGAAAGTCAGCTATATTGGAAAGATCCACTCGGTTTCCTATTGGTCTGTTTAGTTGAATCAGAAAATCAGCGGGTTATAGACGAATTTCATGAGGGAGTCTGTGGGGGGCATCACGCATGGAGAGCTAGAACTTACAAGATCTTGAGGGCTGGGTACTACTGGCCAAAAATATTTTCGGACGTCAATGCCAAAGTGAGTGCCTGCAACCCTTGTCAACTATTCGCGGGAAAACAGAAGCTCCCTGCATTGCCTCTAGTTCCGGTCAAATCTGAAGCCCCATTTCAACAATGGTGTCTAGACTTCATAGGCAAGATTAATCCCCATTCCAGTGCTCAACACAAGTGGATCTTAACAACTACAAATTATTTTACTAAGTGGGTGGAATCCATTCCAACCAAAAGGGCAAGAGACTCAGTGGTAATCGATTTCTTGGAAGAAAATATTTTGTCAAGATTCGGTTGTCCCTGAAAGATAGTTACTGACAATGCCCAGGCCTTTAAATCTATGGCTATGATCATCTTCTGTCAAAAGTATAACATCGTTCTTGGCAATTCCACAACATATTACCCTCAGGGGAACGGATTGGCCGAGTCATCTAACAAGAGCCTGGTAAATATAATCAAGAAAGTATTGGATGAAAATAAAAGGTCTTGGCATGTGCACTTAAAATACGCATTATGGGCAAACCACATCATCACTAAAAGGTCTATCGGCATTTCACCGTTTCAAATGGTCTATGGGACAGATGTTGTTCTACCTATAAACCTAGCGCTACTAGTGATGAAGTTATGGCAGGATCAAAACGAAGAACCCAATCATGTAACCAGGAGAATAAATCAGCTAATTGAGGTTCAATAACATAGAGTCGAAGTTGATGAAAATATGCAGAAGTACCAAGATGACATGAAAGCATTGTTCGACTGCAAAGCAAAGGACAAAGAATTCCTTCCAGGTGATTTAGTGCTAAAATGGGATGCAAGAAAGGAAGAAGCATCGAAGCATGGTAAATTTGACCACCTCTGGTATGGACCATTCAGGGTCTCGGCTCTGAAAGGAAAAAAATATTTCCTACTGGAAAATATAGATGGAGAAGTCCTTAACACCCCTGTCAACGGGCGGTATCTAAAGCATTACATGACGTAACAGTTGCCAAAAAAAATAAAAATTAAATAAAAAAAAATAAAAATTTATTATATATATTTTGTGTACATATATGTATTTTCATTTAAACATTTCGTTTGATTTTTTTTTTCGTTCATGAACTTTCGACACATTTCAAATAAGATTCATATTTGTTTTTTACAGGATTCCAGCTGCATACGAAACAAGCAGGAAAAGTAAACTGAAAATCGGTGTTAGAAATAAATCGGCATAAACAGGTGATACCTAAAGTAGTTTCATATTGCACAAAGAAAGTGAAATGAAAAGGTAAATATGATATTTCTCAAAAGACATGTTATAAGGGATTGTTAAAGAAAACCGAGGTAACGTCATTCAAACCGTAATATCATCTGAACTGATAGATAACATAGTTGTTTCTTGGTTTGATAATCTTTCAAAAAATTAAGACAATTTAAACGATTCACCCAATCTAGAAACAGTCAGTCAAAGAAAATTATCCCCAAAAATATCTACAAGAGCCAGTTTTGAATTCTTTGACTTTTGTATTTTCAATCAGTAAATCACTACCTGGCATCCTTTTGATCTTCAGGCTTCCCTTTTAAAAAGTCACCATCTTTTTGTTTCATATACGAAGGGATAAAAGTTTTTCGTTCCAACCTCGTGAGCTTCAAAGTAGATTGTGGAAAGAAAGCGGGTCTTCACAACTGCTCGATCCCCTGCTAAGAAAAGGAACGTTTAGAGTGATCCTAACTTTCCTAGGTTTTTCAACGACATCGGAGGATTGAAGCTTGCTCAAATAGAATGCCCTTAAAAATTTATTTTCCTTTTTCTCCCCAAGAACGAAGATGTTGTGAAGGTCAAGGGAAGGTTGGTACCGAGTAATCAAAGTAAGTTGATAGACCTATAATTCAAAATATTACACAGATATCAGCCCTGATACAAACTGATTTCCCCCATCTTCACGCTCTAAAAATCAAATTATAAGACAGGTGGTGAAAGGAAATTCATAAATGATTGCCCCCACCTAGTCTGAGAGGCGATGAAAGGAAATTCAGAAATGATTTCCCTCGTCTCAGCATTTAAATGCATAAATATATTCTGAAGTGGTGAAAGGAAATTCAGTAAAAAGGGGCGAGATAACTTCACTGGGGTACTGAATAGGCTCGTTGGCAGTAAAGCAATGTATGAGATATCTGTAAGGCTGTTATACATGAATACCACTCTACTCTGGTAACCAATGCTTTTTGAAACCTCATCCACATCCCAAATTCAGACGGGACTCCCCAATTAAAAACACATAATCTTATTCTTTTGATGCAAGCTGATGGCCGCAAGATCTGTTGGGTCTCCTAGGACTGTTTCGACTGTCTTAAAGCATAACTAAATTTAGTAGTGGGAAAGGGAAATTTTTGAAAGGGACTACAACCATGTTTGAAAAGAATATCTAATTTGAAAAAAGCTTTTCAAGGTGAAGAATGAAGTCTCTTTCCTCCTTTTATACCCTATTCTCATGAACCTTTTCGCCTGATTGAGCTATTGACTCCATTTACCCAATATTGGCATGTGGTCTAATATTCTTCCCACCTCACAGGAAGGCGGGATCCCTAGTTGGAGCCTATGTTGGAGCCGCCCTTGTTTTTCTAGCCCGTCACAAAGTTCATTTTTAATGCTTGAAATCTAAAGATGGTTTTCATATTTTTCCTCTGAAATATCGAGATCTATGAAGCTTTATTACGCGAGCATCGATGATTATTATACTCTCGAAACGAGTCCTACCTTTCGTAAAAATATTTCCTCTTTTGTTCTATTTCGGTATCTCGTAGGTCAGATACTTTAAGTCGTGAAGTTCACGTGTCCGGAGCCACGAAACAACGAAATCGTTTTAATTTTTCACTCAAGACATTAACGAGGGTAAATTTTTTCCTAACTCATGATTAGACGTCATCGGGGTTTCGCGCCTCGACGTTCTCCAAACCCAAAAATTTATTGTTATAGCCCCGGTAGCCGAGAACACGAGGTCCTTATTTGAGTAACTCATGTCAAGGTTAAGGGTAAAAGATAAACCGTGGTAAAAGATCCTCTCGGCATTTCGCCACTCAGCGTTGTCCTTTTCGAAAATTTCACCGTCTAAACCCTGTCTCGCGAAATCACGATGCGGTTATAACGTAATTAATTGATCGCTTAATCCAATATTATCTTCCCTTTTAATTAAGTCATGTTGCCATGATCTCGCGGTTTCGCAACTCGGCATGTAAATCTTCCAGAAACTTATCTTCGAAGCTCCGAGTCGTGATATGGCGAATATAATAATTATAAAATTAATCGAACCCCAAATCACAATTACCTTTTATTAATCAAAATCGATCTTCGCAATCTCGGGTGTTAGAGATTCAAAGTGTTAAACTAAAATCCCCGATATAACGAGTACCGAAATGTTGATTAGCGTTAGAAAAACTGGATTAATTGAGCTAAATCAAGACATATCCCGCGTTTCGATGCTTGCACGATTCACGAGGTAGCCTTATTATTTCCATACGCCAACTGACATTTAAACCGCCAAAATTTATGACATTAATGAGGAAATAGGGTAAATCGATAAATATAAGATCGAATTTTTATGGCAGAATTTATTTCCAAATGTGATTTGACAGACTTGTTATGAAAGGTACCGAGTTTTCAAATATATATAAGGTCTATGGTTCATTATAACAAATGCATTTCATATTACGCAGAGCACATTATCTCTGAGCAACTGACTTCTGTATGTACACGCATTTTTATCGTAGAAGAGCCAAAACGCAATCTCCAGCCATGGCTCCGTGAAAAGCATCAAAGGCGAATGTTGAGGTATCGGGACAAGGCTCAGACAATGTTTCTGATACTTCGCCTCGAAATATAGATTCGGTCCCGAATTGGTCGTTCGTTTTGGATGTTCTACAGGCAGAGTTGGTGGACTATTCCGACGACTCCAGCGACAACGAAAAAGATGATATAACCACCAAGTACAAAATAGTCGTCCAATCCGGAATGCACAGAGTAGCAGCCAGGCCACAGTTACTTCCATATTATGATATGGTCTGATGGGCATTGGACCATGTGGACATACCGACCAGAACCATCATGAATGAGCAGAAAGTCACCATCGGGACTTTCACGCCGGAACATCTGCAAACCATGTATAAGTTGGCCACGACGTCCAACCACACATATGGAACTGAATTATTAAACGATTTCAAGCAGAAGGAATGCGTACAGTATGATAAAACCATGTCCAGTTTAATAAAGGATTGGGTTTCAAACACCGCAAAGTTCAGAGCTGATACCCACGACATATATTCAATCGCTTCGTTAGAACCGTAGTACAAATATGTGGCCATGATGACATGTCGGTTATATGGGAAAGAGGACACCTCGCAATTTTTCCTTCCGTGGGTGCCTCTAATGTTTCGGGTCGCCGAAGGTAATTCCTTTGACTGGGCAAAGATGCTTTCCGATAGCTTGACCAGCTGGGTCACAGAGTATCGAGCGCAGAAAGAGAATGGGAAGGCGTCTTCATTCTTCATGTCTGCATACATTATGGACGCAATTTTTTATATGACACCATTTCCATTAATGAACTGGAGTTGGACTCCGGATGAAGACAAACCCATACATGTATATCATGAAAAATTATGGGAAAACAAAGCGGAAAATTTTGTGTATGAAATTTTTAACTGGGTGATGGTGCCCCTGCATCTCGCCATTTTTGGTCACCCACCACCCCGGATCTCAGATAACATAGTAACAAATATGATCAACATAGCATACTGGTATGTAGAAGAATAATTTTCATACCTCATAGTTTTCGGGGCTTCTATTCCCCCACATGCGTTGCCATTGTTCATTCCCGACAAGATGGCTTGTCGCGAGGTTGCCCGGAAAACGGTAATTGGCGGTGTAAGCAAAGAACTTAAAGGGTACTTAAAGAAGGTATGGCCGTATTTTCCTGTTCATTTGAATTCTTATTCTTTATTAGATTTCGAGCATGCCAAAGCCGAGGCCGCAGCCCTGGAAGACCTAAATTTGGTCTCCATCGAATATACGAATCACGATCCGCAGAGGGTCGTGAGCAATCATTTGGCCAATTGCGGGCTCAAGAGATTTGAGCATGAGAATTCACCCTTGGATGACATTTTACGAGGAGCAAGGTCCTATGCTAAGATTCTAGCTCGGATACAAACCTTGGCACCCGAGGAAAGAGCCGATGTTCTGAAGTTCCAGGAACATCGACGTAGCTGTCTTCCCGCTGTATTGCGAGGTGAGGGTCCAAGTACGTCGGAGGCAAAACAGAAAGATGTCGAAGGCTCTAAAGATGCGACTCCCGATCAAGGAAAACACCAAGATGAGGGGGAGAAAACAAAGAGTCTGAAGGCAGAGATAAAGACTCCAGACCTGCCGAAGAAGCAGAGTCCGGAAGCAGAGATAAAGACTCCAGACCCGCCGAAGAAGAAGAGTTTGATCGCTACTCTGGGAAAATTAGTGAAGCAGATCGGAGAACCTATCACATCAGTTACCCCCTTGCAGTCGACGCAGGGAAATATCGATGCAGGATGGATAATCAATGAAGAGTTGAGGCCCATAAGGGTAGAAGAACTCCCTCTGAATGAGTTTTTCTTCGATAAGAAGAGAAAGGCAGTAGTAAAAAGGGAATTCTATCAGGAAGGAGAGTCAACTGCCAAGAAATATAAATTTATAACTGATGGAAAGGACAAGAAGAATGAACAATTACCCACTGAAATAGCAGGGACACTAGGAGCATATGCCTCGGCAAATCAATTTTCAGTTGGGCTCTTAAAAAACCAACTTAAAAGAAAAAATCACTTCATTAGGACCCTTGAAGCCAGACTGGTCACAACAACAGAGACTGCTAAAGACCAGGCGAGCGTAGGAATAGAGCATGCCAGGTTGGCCGATAAAAACGAGATAGAGATGCTCAAAACTAAGCTCGAGCAAGCACAATTGGTGGTCTGGGATGGTCGGATGCAAGCGAGCCAGCAAAGGGATTTGATCGAACAGCTACAGGCTAGGGTGGAGATCGCCAAGAACAAAATGATGAACATCGGGATTTTCAAATCCCAGGCGATCGAGATTTGGAGCAGAGTCTCTGAGGCACAACGAAATTTGCTCGCCAAGGTAGAAGCGATATGGGACAACTGTTTGCTAGTCAAACAGGTTTCAGAGAACTTATCCTCCAGAGAAAGGGAAGCCGGAGCAACTCGAGTCGCCTTCCAAGAGGCTGTGATAGCCATGAACAAAAGGGTTTCAGAAAGTACTCCCAGGTTCACCATTTCAGAGCATACCAGAGGGAACATTCTATTAAAAGAATGGGATCATAACATCGCCGAAGGCAAGCAGCAAGCCAAAAAGATAACAAATTCCTTAGAAGAGGCCTTCAGTGCTATAGACGTCGATCTGCTAGGAATTGAGAGCGGAGGTAATGCCGAGACATTGGTAAAGATGAATGTGGAAAAAATCTCTCTCGATCTAAAAGAAAAAGAGGAAAGAGATTCGGCCGATATTTCCCAGATGACTATGGTGGATATAGTGCAAATAGACAAATGCATGATTAGACCCAGCGCGCAATTATGCACTATCGACATTATAGATGGACAGATGGAAGACAGGCTGCAACAGTTAGCCCGAGAATGTTACTTCTTTGAAGCCAGTTGTCAAGCAGAACCGTCGCGGCTAATATTTCAGCTGGTTGAAAGATGTGTCGCCTGTACCGAGCCCGCACGAATACAAACGTCTGGCACCAAGTGAAGACAGAGAAGAAGAAATGGAGCGATTTCTCTCCTCCCTGTCATAACCAAAATTTTGTGACTATTGAGATTCTATCTTATTTGTAAAATTGTATAAATATACCACAGAAAGAAATAAACAAGGTTGGACCTTTTTATGTCGATTTTAACATAGTTTTTACAAATTTGAGAGTTAATACAAAGCAAATCTAAAGATTCTCAATTCCGTCAAGACTGTGTTATGAGTTTGTTTTCTCGTATCTCATATTTCATTTCATCTCATATTCGTAACTGATGAATGCTTCATTATAATTTAGTACAACCACTACTATAGCGAATGAATTTTTGTTTTATGTAATTGCTTACTGTTTTTCCTCTGTACCAGCTATTAGTGGGTGTAATACGAGTCTACAGTTTCAGAATTCTACATATATTCTCTGCTACATCGGTTATTTTCTTACAATTTTCCTCTTCTGTTTATATGTGAGATTCCCCCTCAATAGGAGCCTTACACCATAGACAGCTAAATGTTTTTCTCCCACCTAATACCTTTTATTAAGATATAACTCAGTTACAGGAAAGAGCCTTTGATTTGCATTCCGTTTCTTTTCGACATTATAAATTCTCTTTTATACGACCAAATTGAGACAACACTTAATTTCTCCCTGAATTTTTTGTTATTTTACTGTTCCTCCATGACTGTCCCTGTACCAACACAGCCTAATATAGAACTCGGTTTAGCGAATCAAACACACATCGCCTTAACCCTTTTTGAAACTATTCTTAAAACATCTACTACCCGGGTTGAACTCGAACATTCATGGGTTGCGGTTGAACAATATATAACTATCCAGGAACATTTGGAAGCTAGACAACGCCAACGCCAACTCCGAAATCTTCCTTAGTTTCCTTTGCCAAAGGTTGACGTTTCTCCCCTTTCCACCTTTTACCCACTTTCGGATGCCTAGACACTGTACTTCTAAGCCTTAAGTATAGACTCTGGAACAATAGGATATATGCAATTGATGCTATTAATGAGAACACTATTCCTTCCCTATAATTCCGTTCGATATTCTTTGAATTCAAAGATGTTTTTCCTTCATATTTCCCAAGACAATCTCCTATTATGGAGGTTGAATTTACTATTACCCTCAAACTAGGAATGGAACCTATATCAAATACTCGCTATTGAATTATGGTTCTAGATTTTAATGAACGCAACACTTAGTTGAAGGAGTTATTGTATCTAGGAATGATGTGGCCTAGGTTGTCCACATAGGATGCACTAGTAATATTTTTCAAGAAGAAGGATTGTACTCTTCGACTTTGTATTGATTATAGATATTTGAACAAATTTACCATAAAGAACATGTGTTTGATCCCTTGAATCGATGACCTATTTGATCAACTATGAGGGGCTTTGGTGTTTTCTAAGATTGACTTCCAATTTAGGCATCATCAACTCAAGGTTAAGGAGGAAGATATTCATAAAACCACCTTTAAAACTAGATTTGAGTATTATCAATTTATGGTGGTACCTTCCATGTTGACCAACACCCTTAACATTTATGATTCAAATGAATATTGTTTGCCATAAATATTTGGACTGCATTAAGTAGGTTTTTATGGATGACATTCTCATCTATTCTTGTAATGAAAAGGAACATGATGAAAACTTGAAAATTCTTTTTTATTAGCTTCAAGAGAACAAGATGTATGGAAATACATCCAAATGTACTTTATTTCATATAAATATCCATTATCTAGGACATGTAATGAGTGGGAAAGGTAAAATATTGGACCCCATTAAAATCAAGGTGATAATGGATTGGCCACTGTCGAGGAATGTTCAAAAAGTACAAAGTTCTATGGGATTCATGGAATATTGTAGGTGATTAATAGAAGGTTTATCAAATATCCCTAATCCCATCACCTCTCTCTAATGGAAAGGAAAAAGGTTTGAGTGGACAAATGATTGCAAGTCAAGATTTGTAGAATTGAAGAAACGTCTAATTTGTGCCCTAATCCTTAAGGTGTCTAATATGGAGAAAGACTTCTTAGTTGTATTTATTCATAAAAAAAAGGATTATGTGTAGTGTTTGTTAGCACTTGGTAATTTATTTGGGTTGTATCAAAGAAACCCCAAGGTAACCTCAAACCAACTTTAAGTTGTATCCTAACCTATACAACTAGAGAGGGCTCTCTCAAATATGTAAAAGACTAAAAAATGTCAAAATGATTTAGTAATAGGCACACAGAGGTCAGTTTTTTTTGTTTTTTGTTTAAAGGTTTGGTAGGACAAACGAGAGAAGGGAACCATTGGGAAATGGGGTCAAAGTTTGAACTTAAAAATATTGAATCAATAGTTGGTGATGTAATATAAAAAAACAAAGGCAAAGTAAGTATCATTTTTAAGAAAATGATCAATTTTGGGATGATAACAGAAAAATAAAGGACAACCCATTACACTAAGAGCACCTAACAAAGGGTGAATTCTTAATATAACTTTAGAAGAAAAACAGAACGGAGATAGATCACCACAGATAGAGCACCAAATTTAGATGAATTCTAAACATGAAATCCTTAACATTTGAACAAGTATTTACTATATGAATGGAGCATCAAATGCAGATGAATTCCAAACATTTACTCTCAGCTAAATACTATAAAGAACAAACAAAAATGGAGATAAACATTAACAGGAAAAACATATTGAGAACAACATCGTGATGAATATTTTCCTCCAAAAGAACAATACTTCTATATTAATTTATAAAAATGCTCTGAGAATTTGATACACAGTCCAAAATCCTTTTTGGCTCATAGTCCTACCCCCCCTCTTTTTCTACATTGAGAATAATATCTTATATATATAATGTCTTACTAAACAATTACAACAAATCTACATAAATAGAAATAAAATCCAAGATATCTATGATCATCCCATCAAATGTTTCCTATCTGCATCTCACATGATCTTCTTGATATGTAATCTTATTTGATATTTTTAATCTCCTCTTTTAACATATCAAGCCAACTAGGTTGATCTTACTCGATGCCTTTGACTTCTTCAGCTTTAGCCGCCTCTTTTGGTTGTTTTTCTCTTTTGCTTCTACTACCTTGTGTGTTGTCCTCATCCTTAAATTTATCTATTATAACAATAAAATATTTTATAATGGGGTTCAACCTGATATATGTGCTTAACCTCAGTTTATTAGTATATTTTGTATGAGGTTTTTTCGTTATGACTTGTGCAGCATGCCTTTCTCCCTCTTTATCTGGCACTCCTAGAAATGATTTTGTCATATTATTCGAACCTTTTGATTTGTTGAAAATAACCGGGTATTTCTATTTCATTAAAAATTCCCCCTTAGCATCCTCTAGTTCGCTAGGAAACATGGGCTTGTTTTCCCCCATAACCGCACACGAACTGAATAAAAATGAGCATGAAGAACTAGATGGGTGATTTATTTTGCAGATATTTCACTCTGAAATAAACAATTAACTTCTCTTTAATATATCTCCCAAAACAAAATGATACTACGTATCTTTGAGACAAATCTGCTATCAATCATAATCATTGGATACTAAATAATGATCCTATGGAAATAATGACCTCCCATGCTATCACGTTATCCATTATTTTCGGCTATAAAGACTCAATGATGGTTATTTGATTTTGACAGTGTCAAATCACTAAGATTTATTTGGTGGCGCTTATGTGTTTATTTGGCACTACGTGGATGAATGGTGTGCAATCATGGTCCTCGTGACTTTCCCCTTTGATGACTTGGCTTGACGTCAAGCTTTGTTGTCACATGTAGCTCTCGAAGTGGACCCTTGACGTGATATTAGCATGTGATTTTGGAGGTTGTCAAGGGTGGCTTGGATCCACACCGCTCTAACTTCCGTAATCAATCGCAAATTTCCACATACCCCACAATCTATACCATGGTTTGAATTGTGGAGATCGCTTTACACATTAAACTTCGATCATTTTGTATCTCTACAATAGACATGATTCGTCGATCTCTTCGGTGATTTTCAATCTGGATGACCTTGCTGCAATATGCATTAGGTTGTTATTTTAACACCCCCACTAAGGTTTCATCGGTCTGTCAAATTAAGGTTCTTCTTAGAACACTTAGAAATGGCGCTATTTTTTTCCTGTTTTTTGAAAGAAGATCAAACAAGAAATACTAACATAGGCTCCTAATAAGGATGACGTCCTCCCTGTGAGGTGCCAAAAAACTCACTGACCAGGTGCCTGATTCATTGATCTGATCCCAATCCTAAAACCTACAACTTGTGATTAATCCTGCAACAGACTAACTCTGCAACTGAAAAAAAAAATTTGAAATACAAACTACTGTAAACTGATGTCTGAAGCTAAAAAGAATCAATATTGTAATCAAATTGTAATTGTTGTTAACACACTTCTGAAAATCATAATTAAAAACTGCTAAAACATGCTCATAGTGCTAATCTTATTCATGCACACCCCTACCTACCCTAAGCTACTCCGTGAGCTTCTAGATCATGTAACACAAAAAATCTAGTGCAACCATATAAGCGCTTTGTCAACTATATCACCTCCTTGCTTACAGTTCATTATATTAAAAATAAGAAGCCTACTTAGCAACCACTCCAATGAAAACTTGCAAATAGATTCAATTTTGACAAAATTCAAAATCTTAGGGTCACTTGATGACTCTAAGAAAACTCCAAAGGATCCTCAAATGAATACAAAAAATAATCATACTGTATTAACCCTTCAACTGCATCTTTGTTTTCATGAAAATCCAACTGTTGACTATCATTAAAGCACTAAAAGTATGCATTGAACTGTTGTAATAAAATATCTTTTGGGAACTAAGATATAGTTGATTTTGACACTAACCCATGATCACTTTTACTTTCATACTTACAACTGATTATAGGCTGCGACATGTGACTATTAAAACCTTCCATATAATCATCTATTGGGTCGTAAAAAATGGTAATAGATTGTTGTTGATTTATAATTTCCAAATCTTGATTGCAAGTCAATATTTGTAGAATTGAAGAAACATATAATTTGTGCCCTAATCCTTAAGGTGTCTAATATGGAGAAAGACTTCTTAGTTGTATTTATGCATAAAAAAAAGACTTATGTGTAGTGTTTGTTAGCACTTGGTAATTTATTTTGGCTATATAAAAGAAACCCCAAGGTAACCTCAAACCAAATTTAAGTTGTATCCTAACCTATACAACTAGAGAGGGCTCTCTCAAATATGTAAAAGACTAAAAAAGCTCAAAAAGATTTAGCAATAGGCACACAAAGGTCAGATTCAACCATAGGACATGTTTTGTTTTTTGTTTAAAGGGTTGGTAGGACAAATGAGAGAAGGGAACCATTGGGCAATGGGGTCAAAATTTGAACTTAAAAACATTGAATCAATAGTTAGTGATGTACTCTCAGAAAACAAAGGCAAAGTAAGTATCGTTTTTCAACAAATTATCAATTTTGGGATGACAAGATAAAAATAAAGGATACTCCATTACACTAAGAGCACCTAACAAAGGGTGAATTCTTAATATAATTTTAGAAGAAAAATAGAAAGGAGATAGATCTCCATAGGCAGAGCACCGAATTTAGATGAATTCTAAACATGAAATCCTTAAGGTTTGAATGGACAAATGATTGCAAGTCAAGATTTGTGGAATTGAAGAAATGTCTAATTTGTTAAATTTGTCGGCATCGATAGTCATTCCCCAATGAGAGGCCATATGGGCCACCCTTAGGCTAGCCAGGGAGATTTGGAGAATTAAACAGTCTTGTGAGGTATTGATAAAAGTCATGGGGAACGTACAACCTCTGTGAGTCAAACAAAAGTCAGGATGAACGAGATGTTATGTGAGTCTAATGAAAAAGTTAGGGGGAATGTACAACCTCTGTGAGCATAGACAGTCTAGTGCAAAAGTTAGGGGGGAACGTACAACCTCTGTGAGATCTAGCAAAAGTTAGGTTGAATATAAAATTCATATGAGCTAGAAACAAATGATATTCCTAATATTGAAAATGATATAAATGTATTGATCTAGTGAGTTGGCACGTGTAACATTATCCACCATGAAGAGAATTTTGAATTTCCTTGTAAAGAGTCGAGTTGTAACTGAAGTCTCAAGTCTAGTTCTATTTTCGAACTAAGTGTAATGTTGAGTTGTAGCTGAAGTCTTAAGTCTAGTTCTATTTTCGAACTAAAGTGTAATGTTGAGTTGTAACTGAAGTCTTAAGTCTAGTTCTATTTTCGAACTAAAGTGTAATGTTGAGTTGTAATTGAAGTCTCATGCCTAGTTCTATTTTTGAACTAAATTATACCAGTCTCAAGTTTAGTTCTATTTTTGAACTAAAGTATACCAGTCTCAAGTCTAGTTCTATTTTCGAACTAAAGTGTAATGTTGAGTTGTAACTGATGTCTCAAGTCTAGTTCTATTTTTGAACTAAAGTATACCAGTCTCAAGTCTACTTCTAAGTTCGAACTAAAGTATGAAGCTGAGTTATGATTAAAGCATGAAAACAAGTTACTATTTCGAGCCTCTCCTCTTCTCCTCTTCAGCCTATATAAACAGAGGTTGACCCCTCTCTTCAACACAGTTTGATATGCAGGTTAAGAGTGAAGCAATAGAGGCACATATCAGTGATAAAGAGGCAACATACCAAAGAAGCATATCAATGTTGTATATCAGCAATAGAGGCTACATATCAGAGGTGTATATCAGCAACATATTAGTGTTGTATATCAACAATAGAGGTAGCACATCAGAGGTGTATTTCAACAAGGTCTCTTAGGTCTTTTTCAGGTCAGAGTCATATTGGCAAGCTCTTTAAGACCAGAACATTCATGGTGGATATTTGTAAGTGATCTTACATTATTAATGCAATAAAGGAATATCGTTTGCTGGGGGTTTTCTCCCTGTACAGGGTTTCCCCAGGGTATATGTGTTGTTGATGTGCATGCTTACTTATCTACATAGTTATTGCTATTCGGTTATGATTTGGTGTTGTTGAAGTGTATTAAGCTAGAACCAAAGTGTTGAAGAAAATAAAAGAATTAATCCGCATAATATATCAAGCTCATAATTTAACATTTTGAACATGAAATCCTTAAGGTTTGAATGGACAAATGATTGCAAGTCAATATTTGTAGAATTGAAGAAACGTCTAATTTGTTCCCTAATCCTTAAGGTGTTTAATATGGAGAAAGACTTCTTAGTTGTATTTATGCATAAAAAAAAGGCTTATGTGTAGTGTTTGTTAGCACTTGGTAATTTCTTTGGGTTATATAAAAGAAACCCCAAGGTAACCTCAAACCAACTTTAAGTCGTATCCTAACCTATACAACTAGAGAGGGCTCTCTCAAATATGTAAAAGACTGAAAAAGCTCAAAAATATTTAGCAATAGGCACACAGAGGCCAGATTCTACCATAGGACATGTTTTTTTTTTTTGTTTAAAGGGTTGGTAGGACAAACGAGAGAAGGGAACCATTTGGAAATGGGGTCAAAGTTTGAACTTAAAAATATTGAATCAATAGTTAGTGATGTACTCTCATAAAACAAAGGCAAAGTAAGTATCATTTTTCAGCAAATTATCAATTTTGGGATGACAATAGAAAAAGAAAGAACATCCCATTACACTAAGAGCACCTAACAAAGGGTGAATTCTTCATAAAAATTTACAAGAAAAACAGAAAGGAGATAGATCTCCATAGACAGAGCACCGAATTTAGAAGAATTCTGAACATGAAATCCTTAACATTTGAACAAGTATTTGATGTATGAAAGGAGCATCAAATGCAGATGAATTCCAAAAAATTACTCTCATCTAAATACTAGAAAGAACAAACAATAATGGAGATAAGCATTAACATGAAAAACATACTGAGAACAACATCGTGATGAATCTTTTTCTCCAAAAGCACAATACTTCTATATTAATTCATAAAGATGTTCTGAGAATTTGATACACAATCCAAAATTCTTTCTGGCTAAAATACCTACCCCCCCCCCCGCCCTTTTTATACATTGAGAATAATCTCTTATATATCTAAATGTCTTACTAAACAGTTACAAAAAATCTACACAAATAGAAATAAAATCCAAAATATTTGGGATCACCCCATGAAATGATGCATGTCTACAACTCACAAGATCTTCTTTCCACGCAATCTTATTTGAGATTTTTAATCTCCTCTTTTAACATATCGAGCCAACTAGGTTGATCTTCCTCGATGTCTTTGACTGCTTCAACTTTAGCCACCTCTTTTGGTTGTTTTTATCTTTTGCTTCTACTAGATTGTGTGTTGTCTTCATCCTTATAATTATCTATATTAATAATCAAATCTTTTAGAACATGGTTCAACCTTATCTCTGTGATTAACTTCAGTTTATTAGTATATTATGTATGAGGTTTTTTCGTTATGACTTGTGCAACATGCCTTTCTCCTTCTTTATCTGGCATTGTTGGAAATTATTTTTTCATATTCTTCAAACCTTCTGATTTGTTGAAAACAACTAAGTCTTTCTCTTTCATTAAACTTTATAATCCTCTGGTTCGCTAGGAAACATGGGCATGTTTTCCCCCATAACCACACACAAAGTGAATAAAAATGAGAAAGATTAACTGGATGGGTGATTTAATTTGCATATGTTTTTCTCTGAAATAAATCATTAACTTATCTTTATGATATCTCCCAAAACAGAATGATACTACCTGTCTTTGAGAAAAATCCACAATCAATCATAATCATTGGCTACTAGTTAATGATCCTATGGGAATAATGACCTCCCATGTTGTCATGTTATCCATGATTTTAGGCTGTAAATACTCAATGATGATTATTTGATTTTGATAGTGTCAAATCATTAATATTTATTTGGCGACGCTTATGTGTGAATTTCGCACTACGTGTGTTGTTCCTGGGATTACACTTAAGGCTCAAAGGGTAATGTCAAGGCATCAGGAATTTAAGGAATGTTTTAAAAGGTGCTTTGTATTTCATTAATTATATAAGAATTAACCCTTGAATGAAATTAATAACTGAACAGGACAGAGGTCATGTTTCATCGTCTGAGTCGAGTAATAAAATCAAGTGATGCGAGAGAAAATTACAAAACTGTTAAACAAAATGAGGCATCAATGACAGATGAATCTTACCTTGTTCACAGTGGAAGAAAATGTAGAATTCACTCTTGAAAGGGTATAAGATACAGTGATCCAAGTAGCTTTCAGGTATTGTATTTACTAATAGTGAATACAAAGGAAAAACTGCTTGCTTATCAAATAATCGATGAAACATGATTACAATTGATGGTATACTAAATTGTAACCATTCACTTATCAAGGAGTAACATAAAGAAAACTAGAGATGTGGAATACAAAAGAAGCACATAACTCAAACTGCAAAAAAATTGGAATCCCTATCTGCACTTGTATTAATACTCACAAAAGGATGAGTTTTCTTAGTTACAATACGGCAAGAATCAACCCTTTGTTAAGTCTTTAGACTATGAATTTATACAAAATATTCTCAAATCTAAGCGGTTTGAATTCTTATAATTTGAAAAGAGTAAATATTACAATATGTGAAATTTGAAACATTTCACTTGCATCTCCCCTGTATCTTCACCACATTGGCAGAGACGTTTCTTCCTCTTGTTCTCCAACTCAAAAAACAACTGGTCTCTAATCATGACTTGTGCCAAAGGAGTACACACCTTGTATCATTTGTTCCCAGACGTGCTGGATTTTCCTTGCTCAACACATTGAACGCATCTTCCCACTAGCTGTACCACCAGCCTGGAAGGCTCTATTGTATTATTTGCCTCAAAACTGTATAATTAATTCTCTATGTGAGGTAGCCTATATTTCATCCTCGTGGCTTCTAGAATTATAGACTGTAGCTGTAGACTAGGATTGACTATCCATTTATTTATCTGAGAAATGTCAACTTGTTTCAATTGTTGTATTTTGGCCCGGGCTTCTTCCATACTTGTCTTGGAAGTGAGTTGATGTTTTACAATATCAATTTGCCCCAGGGATTCAGAGATATTGTCTACTTCCATGCCCAATGATTCGTTGTCGAGTGATGAACAATCTTCTTCGCAAGCTTTCTTCACTTCCTTGGCTAATCTGGTACTTTCAACTATATTAGCCTCCCAACTTTTAAGTATTATGTCACCTCTAGTTTGTTCTGAAAGGGACAATCTAGTGACATGAGCTACTTCCTCCTTTGATGAAGATAAGACGACTTATTGGAATGTGACTCTAGTTGCAGTGGCCTCTTTCTCCCTTATGCAAAGATTACTTAAAGATTTTTCTACTAACCTGATGCAGGAGCATCGCTCCACCTCGAAAAATGTGTCAGCATGCCAACATGCAGACGCGCAATAGATAAAGGGAGAGGCGTCGGCCCTCCCATTTTTAAATTTTGAAATATGATCCAATAAAGATTTTTCGTGTTTTAAAGCTGTAAGAGAAGGCCACGCCTTTGTACAGGTAGTGATTGAGGTTTCCTTAAATGGATGCCTGAAGCAAGCCCAAAACGTAGATAGGTCTGGGTAGACATTTATAGAATGTAGTCGTAGATAGTACAATGCATTAGTGAGATAGCGATAGCACTAAGGCGATGGAGAGGATAAGCTCGTAGAGCCCTCTTTTGTAATTAGGAGACTTGAGAAAGAGAGAGTCTTAGGAGGTTCAGGAGGTCTTAGAAGTTCTGAGAGAGAGATTGAGAGAACTGAGACTTGTTATAATCCAGTCTTTGTAATCATCTATATAGATACAAAGATATAATAGAAAAGCATTTTTTCCTGCATATTGTTGTTCATGTGTTTATTAATTTCATGAATGAATGTTGTAGATGTATGATAGGTTTTCATTTACAGTAGGAAGATAGATTTATTTTATCTTCGTTGAGTTCTATCATATAATTTTGGGTCCTTTAGGCTGTGCAAGGAGTGCACAACAAAACGTTATAAGTTTTGTAGCCAGTGCAAGGAGTGTGCATCTGAATCTCTATGTTGAGTTCAGAGGAGAACGTGCCAGGAGGGCACACCAGGATAGTTTGCAGACTCAAGAGAGACTCAAGGTTACTGAACACCTTGGAGGGAATACTGTGAAGAGAAGGCATAGAGAGAAAGAACTATTGAAGGTTCTGTAGATCTTTGTTAGGTGGGCATCGAGCAAGTGCAATGAGTTCACGAGAATAACTCTATTTCGAGTTCAGAGATAAGAGAAGTGTCAAGGAGAAGACACTCACAGAGTTACTAAATACTCTATCAGCTCAACAAGGAGTTCTTGAGCATAAGTCACCAAGAGGGAACTTGTATCCCTTCAAGGAGTGAAAGGGTTAATACAGAGTTACTAAATACTTTGGAGGAAGACCCGTGCAAGGAGTGCACCAGACCAACACTTGGATGAAGTGTTGAAAGACTGCCATCTGAAGGCCAATCAGAGCGCAAGGAGTGCATGTAGAGAGAACTTGTTCAAAGTTCCAAAGCTTCAGAGGTTGAGCGCAGAGTGTGCCAGGAGGAGCACCAAAAGTATTCTAAAGATGCAGAAGGGTTGAGTCCCTTAGATACTGAGAAATTTGAAAGCTCAGGGAGAAGTAGTGCAAGTTTTCACGCAGAGTGCAAGTGTGCATCAGGGCCGAGGATAAATTAGATTTCCAAATCTCAAGAGGGATAGTGCTTCCAGAATGCAGGCGAGACCTAAAGTCACAGGGCTTGCAGAGGAATCAAAGGTCGAAGCCTTTGAAACGTTGGAGATCTTCCAAGTCAGGAAGAAAGCCAAAGCTTGGGAGGAGGAGCACAACAGTTGTCAGATCGGCTACAGGGGAGAAGATCTGGACCGTTGAATCTCATTTCCAGACACACATGAGAGCATGCAAGAGAAACATATCTCAGCCATCAGATCTGAGCGTGTGGACCAACAACCATTGGATCAAGGTAAAGTGAATGAACATTAACCCTTTGCATGCACAAGGGAATGGGCTTGTCAAAGTCCTAAATTCATTTGGGATCGTTCATCGTCAGGAAGGATGCATGGTAGAAATCCACACATTTTGGGAGAAAGCACTCCGGGAGGAACGAGTGCACAAGATTTGAAACTCCCAAAGCCCTAAGCGTCGAAGGAAATCTGGAACGTCGGATCCAAAAAATCACTCTGGGGGAATCGCGAAGGAGGAGGTTGATATCTGAGATCATTGAATCCCAAACAACCGAAGCAAATGACAATCGTTGATCGTTCTAAAATCATCGGACCACCCATCATCAAAGGACAGGTGGCAGCAGATCTGGGGTGTTCGTGGAATCAGATATTGAGAGATTTGCAAGGAACATGGGAGAAAACTCATGAAAGGCGAAATCGCAAAATCATTCTGGACCGTTAGATCTAGTGTGACAGGTGACAAAGATCCATATACATCAAAGGATCATAAGTTCGAGCAGCAGGGAGCCGAAACGATCTTAGTCGTCCATTGAGAGAGACACGTGGCGGGAGTTCATCATTTCGCTGACTCGCACGAGAGAAAATTTAAAGGGGGAAATCGTGAGAATTCACGAAATACGAACTCGCGAAAAGATCATAGTCGTTGATTAATGAGATATCTGGTCCATTGATTGTCCAGGAAGAATTTCGACATTTGGGGAGTCGATAGAATGGAGGTGAATCGCATCGGGAATTCCTGATATGAAAAATCCTGACACACTTGAGAGTTGCGCCTCGAGTCATGGTGAATGGTCATGTGGATGGAGGCCAAGGGAAGAGCTAAGGAACATTAATCTCTTTTTAGAGTTCGGGAGTCAGGGAGTCAAGGTTTCCTCACTCATAAAATCATGAAGTCGCGAAATGCGACGTGCCATTTATGTTAAGCCTGTGGTCATGGGAATTGTCACATGAGCGGAGGGAGCTAACGATCGTTAATCCCTTTTCAGAGTTTCGGGAGTTAGGGAGTCAGGGGCAGCTCATACGTCGAAGTCCCGATATGTGAAGTCCCGAAACACTATTTTTGTAGGTGTGTTTTCACAGCCCGCAGTCGCATGAGAAAAGGAGCTTGCATATGGTTCTTAGTCATGCAGGCAGACTTTCATAACAGGACATGTGGTTATAAGTGTCGAAGGTTCCAGTAGGGAATCAAAGAGTTATTTTGGCTCAAAGTAATTGGAATGATCCTTGACAGGGAGGTCAGCAGACCCTGCCAGGGCAAAGGTAGGTAGGGGGTCTGCACCACAACCGATAATAGTTTTGAATACCTTCTATCTTAGTCAAAAGGTTTTGCTAGGCTGATACCATATTCTCGAGTACTACTAATGCTTGGGATCGAAAATCTGATATATCCAATGTTACATTCTTGGTCAAGTTTATTTCGCATGCAACTGTTTGACCAACTCCTCTTGTTGAATGGCCAACTCTCTGCTTTCTTGTGAATTCTTATGCATCTCATCTAGGTTTATCTTAAGTTGTTGAATCTCCTGCCTGTCATGGGATCTAATTTGCTCAAAACCTTTATTCATATCACTTCTGACACTCTGCTTCATAGTCTTTACTTGGCTTTGCAACTGGCTCACCATCACGTCCTTCTGCTTCAATTTTTCCTTTAGGTTCCCAACTGAGTACCGGTTTGCTGTGGAAAAATATCCCAATGAGTCTGCCACTTCCATAACAAACTCTGCATCTTCTAAGGCCTAACCTTCATATAATACTATGTGTCTCTGGATAGTCGCACCCTCCCTTTGATGAGTTTCTCTTTTCACAACAACTCTCCTCTTTTTCTTGAAGAAGATGTCAAAAGGGGGTATCTCTTCCACCGAAATAGGCATAAGATATTCTATGAATACCACTTCGGCACTCAGATTCCCTCTATTGGAATGTAGAGGTGTGACAGATTGGATAGGGTTTCCTATCTCAGTCGATGGTCATTTCCCAGTTGTGTCAATGGTTTCTTTGCTTGGTGTAGATGGTGATTTTTCTTCTACCTTTTGTATCAAGGCCTCAGCCTGAGTTTTAGTCTGATCATTTGGTGGGTTTGTCAATGCGGTGTCCCATTCCTGAGTCAGAACCTCAGTTTTTTCCAAATTTTCTCAAGCATCCTATCCACTAGAGATCCATGCTTCTAAACTCTGAGTCTCACCTTTCTGTGTAGCTAGAGATGTTGGGGTTTCTCCTTGTAAGACTTTAGGAAGGCCATTCCTTCGGTGCCTTTGAAAATTATGAAACTCTGCTAATTTGTCTGGAGCCAAGGTTTGGACTCAGCTCAATACTTCCTGATAGGATCTTACCCCTCGGAATATCTCATCCTGTGGGGAATTCTCATGCTCATATAATTTTAAATTGGAAAGATCCATGTGATTTCCCACAATCCTTTAAGGACCATGCTTCTTGAAATCAATATTGACCATCTTGATGTCTTCCAAGGTCGCGACCTCTACTTTCAAGTGGCCAAAATCTAACAATGTGAACCTACCAATATGAAAGGGAGAGGCGGTCCATACCTTTTTATGCACTGCTTTTAGTTCCTTATTGATCCCCCCAAGCACAGTTTGATGTGATACTTCACGAAACACCAATCGATCTAGTAGAAACTTCGGCAAGGCATGTGGAGGAATAGAACAACCAAAAACCCTAATGTAAGAGAAATGCTCTTTAATGTACCAATCCACTATCTTCCCCAGGTTGGACACTATTTTGTCAGAAATCCTAGGGGGTGGGCATCCATATATTGAAATATGCATCGACACCACCACATAATTGAAGATTTCATAGAAGAAATCTCTCGCTTTATCCTCCCATAACTTTGAATGATAAAAATGTATCGGTTCAACACTGGTCGGAGTCCAGCTTCAGCCTATCAAAAGAAATGGTGTCATAAAAAAAATGGCATCCATGATGTATGCCAACATAAAAAATGGGACAGGTTTCCCCTTGGCTCTCAATGAATGATATTTCATGATCTCCCTAGCCAAATTGTCGGATAATATCTTGGCCCAATTGAAGGAATACTCATCTGCCACTGTATGCATAATTGGTACCCATGGTAGGAAGAAATGGGCATTATTTTCCTTCCTGTAAAGTCTACACATCATCATGGATATATACATCATGTGAGGCTCTAAAGAGGCAACAACATATGTGCCATCGTTGTCTGGTCTAAACTTCTCAGGACGGGAGCACCAATCTTTGATCAAATCAGGTAAGTTCCTGCCATATTGTGCGCATTCCTTTCTGTCGAAGTCCATTAAGAAAGAGACATTATAAATGTAGTTGGGGACCGAGGATAGTTTGTACATCACTTGGAAATGTCCCATCCAGAAAGACCCAATCACGACTTTTTGTGAATTGCAGTTGGTTCTAGTCGAGAGGTCAACATTCTCCAACACCCAACCAATCATATCATTATAAGGCATGAGCCTGGGCCGCGTTGCTATTTTATGTAGCTCTGATTGAGTGACAATTTTATATTTTGTAGCCTGGGTCTCAGTCTCCTCGTCCCCCGAATCATATGGGCAGTTGATCAATTCTTACTCTAGAGTATCGAATACCTGCGTTCGGGTTTTCGTGGTGTTTTGTCTTCTGGGCGAAGTGTCTGAAATGATGTATGTGTTTCGGTTAGATCTTTCAACAGACACTTTAGTTGCTTTTCGTGGAGCTATGGTATCACGAGCTCAACACTCTGTTTCCTGTCACAGGAAATGCACAACTTCTTATCTCAAAAACTTGTTGTTCTGTGAAAACGCAAGATGAAATTCAAACTTCAATATCTTTTTTCCCTTAATTTCATCGATTTCATAAATATCTCTACTAATGAAGTATTAACTTTCCTTAATGAAAAATATTTAGGCGGTGGTCCAATATCTTATTTTGAATGATCACCATAGATCGATTATTAATGTCATTAATTTTTGGTGGTTCGCGATTAGAAGTTTGGAAAACAACATTTGAATTTTCCCGAGTTATGATTCAACAAAAAATTAATCACAAGATAATTCTCATTAATGCGTCAGTTAATCACACTTATCGTTAAGTGTATTTCGGAATTTCAGACATCGGTATATCTTATAGTAGTTCAAGACATGACTTCCGAAACGTGAAATCACGAAGTGATTAACTAATTTTAATCATGTTTAACCCTTTAAATAATCATGTTTAACCCTTTAAATAATCATGTTTAACCTCAAGTATTTCGGGGTTTTGGACCTCGGGATATTGATAGTCACTCGAGACAGGATCTCTCAAATTCGAAATCACGAAGTGATTAATTAATTTCTCATTGTTTGTAATCATTAATTAACCCTGCTTAATGCTTAAGACATTTCGGGAGTTCGAGTTTCGTGAATTGGGAATATTATATGTGGCAAATGCCTGAAATCCGAAATCACAAATCTGTTAATTAATTTTTTAATTGGGTTTTAGTTTCTTTTTAGGTATTTATTACTTCATGTATTTGTTCAATTAAATTCACTTAAAATCCCGACAGGTCACTTTCCGAAAAGACCCGTCAGATATTAGGAGGTATACATGTGTGGTGACTAGGATTTGTTGGACACTTTTCATGTATCAGGGTTTTGAAAGATCAACATGTTTACACACCTGAAGCATGAAACTACGAAATCCGAAATCCGAAATCGTGAAGTATTCTTTAGTGATTTGACTTCTTTAACAAGTAGGCGGCTCCATAGCTCCTAAGGAATTAGGATCGTTTGATTAGATGAAAGAGCTCATCGATGGTGAGAATCAAGTGCGTGTTGTTTTTATTTAAATGGGAATGAAATCTATCTAAAGTCTAAAGTTTAGAAATATATATGTGTCCCAACAACATGGACGAATGGTGTGCAAGCATGGTCCTTGTGACTTTCCCCTTTGATGACTTGGCTTGACGTCAATATTTTTTGTCATGCATAGCTCTCGGAGTGGACCCTTTACATGATATTAGCACGTGATTTCAGAGGTTGTCGAGGGTGGTTTGGATCTACACCTCTCTAACTTTTGCAATCAATCACAAATTTACACATACCCCACAATCTATACCATGGTTTGAATTGCAGAGACCGCTTTACACATTAAATTTCGATCATTTTGTAACTCCACAATAGACAAGAGTTGTCGATCTCTTTGGTAATATACGGTCTATATGACCTCACTGCAATATGCATTATCTTGTTATTTCAGCGCCCCCGCTAAGGTTTCGTCGATCCATGAAATTAAGGTTTTTCTTATCACACTTAGAAATGGCACTATTTTTTCCTGATTTTTGAAAGATGATCAAACAAGAAATACTAACATAGGATCCTACTGAGGATGGCGCCCTCCCTATGAGGTGCCAAATAAATCGTTGACCAGGTGCTTGATTCATTTATTTGATCCCAATCCTAAAAACTGCAACTTGTGATTAATCCCGCAACATACTGACTCTGCAACTAAAAAACAAACTAAAATACAAACTACTCCAAACTGATGTTTGAAGCTGAAAAGAATCAATATTGTAATCAAATCGTAATTGTTGTTAACACGCTTCTGAAAATCATAATTAAAAACTTCTAAAACATGCTCATAGTGTTAAGCTTATTTATGCACACCCCTTCCTACCATAAGCTACTCTGTGAGCTTCTAGATCAGGTAAAATAAAAAATCCAGTGAAGCCATATAAGGACTTTGTCAACTATTCGACCTCCTTGCTTACACTCCTTTAGAGGAAAAATAAGAATCCTACTTAACAAACACTCTAATGAAAACTTGCAAATAGATTCAATTTTGACAAAATTCAAAATCTTAGGGTCGCTTGTTGACTCTAAGAAAGCTAACAAAGGATCCTCAAATGAATACAGAAAATAATCGTACTGTATTAACCCTTCAACTGCATCTTTGCTTTCATGAAAATTCAACTGTTGACTATCATCAAAGCATTGAAAATATGCATTGGACTGTTGTAATAAAATATCTTTGGGGAACAAAGATATAGTTGATTTTGACACTAACCTATGATCACTTTTACTTTCAGACTTACAACTGATTATAGGCTGCAACATGTGACTATTAAAACCTTCCATATAATCATCTATTGGGTCATGGAAAATGGTAATAGATTGTTTCCGATTTATAATTTCCAAATCTTGATTCATATTACTTTGTTCCATATTAAATTTTTCTTCCTCATTAACAATTTTAAACTTTTCTTCAAAATCTTAAATGAAGAAAAACATAATGGCACAGAGTTGTCTTGAGTTCATTCACAATGCTCTTTATGTCCAATAGCATTAGTATGAGATTGTTGACTTGTAAAATTTTGCAAATTCTCCTTTAGTAATTGGAATGAGGAAAAACACCAGGGTAAATTCCCTTCACTTGATTTGATGCTTTCCTCATGTTCTCCATTGCTGTCACAATTAAATTCTGCAGGCTGACTGTTTTCCTTGGATTGCAGAAAACAATGATTTTCTGATGGATGAAATGTAGTTGCTTGTTCTAAATAGGTAAGCCCAAAATCAACAATATAGTCATCATCATATTCATCATACTTGGGCAAGTCAACTACATATTCAATGTCATCAATCATGAAAATTGGACCATCAACTTTCTCTTTAACAAATTGATTTGTACTTTTACCTTCATGACATTCCTTACTGAAAATTTCAAAAGAATCCATGGCCAAATTATTTCTCTGTTCTTTCCATTGTTTCCTTTCATATCTTTGTCAATGGGTATCGTTCTCTAGTGGAGTCTCTGAATCCAATTTGAATCTCGATTGGAGTCGTCAGGTGAATGATACAACCTTCATGTGTTTGGCTTATGTTCACCATCAGAAATCAAATATGAACTTTGTCGTTTATCCTGGGGAAGATTTCACCTTCGCTCCCTGACAATGGTGCCAACAATGTTAGCACTTGGTAATTTCTTTGGGTTGTATCAAAGAAACCCCAAGGTAACCTCAAACCAAATTTAAGTTGTATCTTGACCTATACAACTAGAGAGGGATCTATCAAATATGTAAAAGATTGAAAAATCTCAAAAATATTTAGCAATAGGCACACAAAGGTCAGATTCTTCCATAGGATAGGTTCTGGTTTTTGTTTAAAGGGTTGGTAGGACAAATGATAGAAGGGAACCATTGGGAAATGGGGTGAAAGTTTGAACTTAAAAATATTGAATTAATAGTTGGTGATGTACTCTCAGAAACCAAAGCCAAAGTAAGTATCATTTTTCAACAAATTATCAATTTTGGGATGACAGTAGAAAAAGAAAGGACAACCCATTACATTAAGAGCACCTAACAAAGGGTGAATTATTAATATAACTTTATAAGAAAAACAAAAAGTATATAGATCGCCATAGATAAAGCACCAAATTTAGATGAATTTTGTGTTGATGATTGCAGCTAAGTGAGATATTCTCTAGGACACAAACCTGAGAGAGAGCCCATGAGAGGGGTGTGTGGTTCCTATATGAGACAGAGTTGGAACGTAGATATGGCCTCCTTCTTACAGAAATTTGAGAAGAACTCCAGATGATTCTCTCATGTAACGTGGTGAGAAATGAGATCTGCAGAGTTGGATGTGCATGTTGCCTAGCACAAGGTGAACATGTGAAATCCCAAAGTGTTGGGTGCATCATCATGAGATAGAAATGAAGATGATGTATTAGCCTCCTCTGAGAAGAGAGTTGATGATGAAACTCCATATGGCTCTCCTGTGTAATGCAATGGGAAATAATATATGTTGAGTGGACGTGCTTGTGGACGAGCATAAGTGAATGTGATCCTAGTGGCTAAGCACTAGTGAAAAAGTGGTTCTTTTCTGTAATGCAGTGAGCCAAAGATATGGACATCCCTATGGATGTGCCCCTACTGGCTTAGCACTAGTGGGTGTATGATATCCCTTTCTATATTTTTCAAGAGTTAGACCTTCCTATAACCCTAATTGTAATGTAAAGGGTACAGGTCGACCCCAACTTAATGTAATTGATAATTAATGTAAAAGATAATTAATATGGTTAATATTAATTATATTATGAGATAGAGAGTCCTTCCCTATTGTGCCAATAGACACTTTTGTTGATAGGTCAAGTCTAATATAAGTAAAGGTAAATTCCCCATTGAGGAATCATATCTTTTGTGTGAGTTTGGAAATTTCAGCAAGTACATCTACTTGGGAAAACTATGCACCTCTCTTGGGCGCTAGTCTTCTAGGGTTTGTGAGAACCCTTTTGTGTGCTAGTTTTTGTTGGTAGTGAAGGTCTTTCTCTTGAAGAATATAGCAAAGGATTGGTTGGGTTTTCTTCCCTTGTTGAGAATGGTTTCCCATGATACTTCTTTTGTACTTTTGCATGGTGTTTCTTCTTGTGATCTTGGTTGCTGCAACAAATTGTCTATGGTTTAAGTAAAATGCTAAAATGAAATGAACTTCATGTTTAAGCCTAGATTATTGAAAAATCAACATTTTGAACATGAAATCCTTAACATTTGAACAAGTAGTTACTGTATGAATGGAGCATCAAGTGCAGATGAATTCCAAACATTTACTCTCAACTAAATACTAGAAGGAACAAATAATAATGGAGATAAGAATTAAAAGAAAAAACATACTGAGAACAACACTATGATCAATATTTTCCTCCAAAAGAAAAGTACTTATATATTAATTCATAAAGATGTTCTGAGAATTTGATACACAGTCCAAAATCCTTTCTGGCTCAAAGTCCTACCCCCCCCTGTTAGAATATAGAAGATGGTGTGCTTGTTTTACCATTGACGATACCTTCATCACCCAACCATAGGCCGAAGCCTCCCTCTGAGCACCTTAACCTTGACTGAGAATTCCTCCGAAAGCAAACCCTAGGCTAGATAGCCAAACAAAGGGTAGCACATCTTTCCCTAAGGATAGTTCATCACAGAAAGTTGATCAGATAGTCCAAACCCTAGCCAAGAGATATTCAACCCAATACTGAAACTAGTTGTTGTTGCAGTTGCAGCTGCAACCCTCCTCCAAACCTGCGCACCAAACTGCAACTGCAGTGCACACCAACTAGGAAACTGCAATTCTGAGATGCTGTCAAATGAGAATTGGTGCCCTGTATTTATACCGGTTCTGTGAGATTTGTTGAGGCTGACTTCTCCTTATGGATAGTGTCTGTTCAATATATTATTATTATTTCTGGTTGACTTCTTCTCTTGGAGGCTAATAACCTAATATAAATTATCGTCTTGAGACGACAAGGCTTCTAGGGTTATTATCCAACTCATTAGGGTTTCTCTTGCTTTTCGGAGTCTTCTATTCTCGTTAGGTTCACACGTGGAGGTAAATACCTCCCGCGGATACCATAATATTAACACTCCCTCCTAGCTAGAGAGGTATTTACAGGTAATGGACTTGAGAACAAAAACATACCATTTACCTAGTAGCACCAATATAGTCATCTAGACTATTTCATGACTAGATCATGAGCATCACCATCACCATCAGCTGCATCAACTCTCAAAACCATACTTCATCTGAGTAATTAGATATGATGTTGGATAAGTCACTCTCACCATAGAGTGATACAAGAGGAGTAAGAGCTCTGAACTGTTTTCTGTCTGGAAAATCTCTGTTCATCGTCCATTTGAATGATCATTATCTCCAATAAACTGTTGATAGTCTTCAAGGCAATTAGAACAAGGATAGAACACACATGTGTCTATTCATAGTAGTATATAACTACAATTCAGTGGTTTACTACCACATCAAGTAACACATAAGTACTTGATCAGCAACATATGGTTGCGAACAGTGAAACATATTCACCATAGTAGTCCTCATCTACTTTCATACAGTCTTCATAACAAACATATGATAGCAACCTGCATAGAAACAATGTTATGATAAAAGGCTGATTTGTCTGGGCCAATATTTCACTCACGTCTATGAGATCTGAAAGAATATATGCCTCACGAACAATGGAACATATCCACCACAGTAGTATATCTCTATTGTCCATAACAATCATCTGATGCCATCCTGCATAGAAAAATATTGTTAAATATAAATTGAATCCTCTAGGAAGATCTTTCACTCACATTTGTGAGATCTGAAAGAATGTTTGCCCTCATCAGCAATGGGCTATCTTCCCTATTCTTCTCAAACAAGGAAGAAGGATTATTTCTGATTTCTGAGCCTGGACCATTTCTCACCCTGGGCCATTCTTCCTACACTAATTAAAGTGCACCCTGGATAGAATGTATAAACCCTAATAATTGTTTGGACCATTCCTCGCCCTAGGCCATTCCTCCGACACTAAACAAAGTGTAACCTGGAGAGAATGAGTCTGCCCTAAGGAATGACTGTCCCTGATTGTTGAGCCTGGACTATTCCCCACCCTGGGCCATTACTCTGACACTAAACAAAGTGTAACCTGGAGAGAATGAGTCTGCCCTTAAGGAATAATTGTCCGGACCATTCCCCACCCTGGGCCATTCTTTCGACACTAAACAAAGTGTAACCTAGAGAGAATGTATAACCCTCGAGTAATGTATATCCTGCATCAACCTCCAAAACCATTCTTCGAAACTACTCACAACTGTGAACTTCGAAAGAATGACTTCCCGATGAGGCGGACCATTCTACTTGACCACTACTCAGAGTGACTGCCAAGAAGAATGACTATCCTAGACCACTCCCCATGTTAACCACAATGGGAAGTCGTTGTCTACGATACATCAACAATCAGTCTGCCTCCCATGTTAACTACAATGGGAAGTCATTGTCTATCAGAAATCTCAATCCACTTTCCGAACAGGAAAGCATCTGTCCAATCTAGACTATTTTTCAATTGCAAGGATAAATGCTCCCTCCTAACTGGAGAGTTACTTAAATCACAAAAATAAATTTTTTTCAAAAATATTTTTCCGTACCTTCTCTTAGCTTGGAGAATCTTCCCGACCCCCGTCTTCTCTCAGAAATATACAAACTTGATTTTGGATAGAGGTTTTGTCAGGATATCTGATGTCTGCTCATCAGTGGGAATATAATCGAGCTTTACCTCTCCTTTCTGGACTTCATCATGGATAATGTAATGATTGATTTCAAATGTGCTTTAGTCTGGAATACTGTGAAGGCTTCGTGTAGATCTGAACAATAGATTATATCATGGTTGGAGAACTGGAACATATCCATGTGGCACTTCTTCTGTCATCATGAGATCTGATATTCTGAGTAGTCATCTTGATGTTATAGGAAATCTTCACCGCGCTTCTGCTGTGAACTAGAGGTTATTCACCAAGTTATATTCTTCTATCTGCATACATGAGTCTCTTTTTGGTATGCCTCAAAGTCTTGAGATTGCTCGTCATACACTCTTTATTCAATTTCTCTGGAGAACATTCCTTGTATTCATCTAATGTAGAACTCCAACTCATGGATGTTGCAGATGATATAATGACTTATATAGAGATAAGTCTGGTGTAATGGAACAATCAATCATCATAGTCTTCTCCCTCCATCTGGGAGAACCTCTGGTTCTGGATCTTGCAATGCTTTCATTCATAAGTTTTCCATACACTGTTCTTCATCACGACTTTCAGTTCTTCTGGTTGATTGCTTTTAGTAAGTTCATATCAGGCTGGTAATCTTGTGATTCTTGATGTAATGACTGGTTGTTCTGGATTTTCTTTATTTCTTGGAATATTCATGTTCTTCTTCATGTTTTTCATTATCTCTTGGATCCATGGAGTTTCTTATAGATTCCATGCCCTAGAGATTCCACTTTTTCTTTTCATCATAGGATCACAGATCTGGATGGACAACCAAGAATGCTTTAAGGTTTCTCTTCGAAGAGGTCTTCTTCTGCTATTGAGATGAACACATATTGTTTTTCATGGGGGATATCATGGATATATACATTTCATAATATTCAATGGATCATAGGATTAGCTCCCTCCTAATCCTTGCTTCATGTAAGAGTGCATATAATCAACTCCCTCCATCTGATAGAGTCCATACTTCCATCTGCATATTTATTGTCTTTTGCAATATATAATTGGCTCTCTCTGTCTAACAGAGTCCATGCTTCCATCTTAGTTGTTGTCATAAGTCTTTCTCCAATTTCTCTTGATGTTTGACTTCTAATTCTCTTCAAAATTGATTCTGATTTTGGCTTATCTTATAATAGATTTCACATGATATATTTCATTCTTTCATGTGTAATATCTAAAGATAACTCTTTTCATCTTGTTTGTTCTTTCATAGGTATAGTTCTTCTTGGAACACATTATCTTCCAAGAGATAAATATACAATATATGTATCGAGACGATGCAAGCAAGATATGTACAAGAAATAAGAAGAGTGTTTTTACCTTTTAGTAGAAGAAGTCTCTTCCATCCTGCTTAGTCTTCTTTGTAGGTTCCTTTTCTTCGGCAATCGATTCTTCATGTTTCTCCTTCCTTTTCTTTATCTCGGGACACTGATTCCTGTAGTGACCGTACTTCTGACAGTTGAAGCACTGTATTTCTGAAATATATTTTCTTTGTTTTGGCTTCCTTCTTGAATCAAACTTTCTTTTGTCCCTGAAGTTCTTGAATCTTGTTGTGAAGGCTTGATCATCATACTTCTTTTGAGGTTTCTCTTTTTCATTGATCCTTGATTCTTCTTGAGCACAACAATTCCAAATTTCTTCAAATGCCGGGTACTCCTTCCTTGTGTTCATGCTTTCGGCAAATGCATCCCATGTCTTGGGAAGACCATTGAGTACTATGTTCACCAATTCCTTTTCTGAAGTGATCTCTTCAATATCTTGTCATTGATCTCTTAACTGGGAGATCCTTACAAAGTATGATGTTATGTTGTCGTCATCATTCATCTTCATGTCACGGAGCTCATTCTTCAGACTCATAACTTGTCCAATGTTTCTGACTGAGAAGAGATTTGTTAGGGAATCATACATCTTTTTCGATGAGTCAAGATGGGAGATGTAGGGTATCAAGTGGTCTTTTATGGAATCCACTATGATACTCATGGCATTGATGTCAACATCTTTGAACTTCTCCATAGCTGCAACGTTTTGTGGTTCCTTCTCTTCTCCTTCTTTAAACTTTGGCTTCACGATCTTTCCTTTCACAATATCTAGCACTATATTCTTAGCAAGGATGAGGTCAATCCTTGTCTTCCAATCTCTGAAGTTATAGGCTCCATCTAGATTGTTCTCAGACTTCATAGAGTTCGTCATGGCTTGCTTGACTTGGTCAAACCCTAGATTTGACCAGAAATCCAAACTTCACATCTTGGCCTTCTGAGAATACCAGGAGATGCGTTGGGATAGGGTGCACTGATCTATCCAGAGAATAGGTCAATCCATTCACTTAAGGTGTCTCAAAAAGAGTTTTAGGGTTTCTTCAACTGCTTCTGCTAGTAACCCTAGCTGCAATGCTTTCGGAAATTGCTCCTGCTAGTGACCCTAGCGACAGTTCCTCAACGAGATCAATATCTAGAGGCTATGTTTCCTTCCAACGATTTAGGTTGACTGAAGGGATGTGGGCCCATAACCTGTTAGAATATAGAAGATGGTGTGCTCGTTTTACCATTGACGATGCATTCATCACCCAACCATAGGTTGAAGCCTCCCTCCGAGCACCTTAACCTTGATTGAGAATTCCTTCGGAAGAAAACCCTAGGCTAGATAGCCAAACAAAAGGTAGCACATCTTTCCCTAAGGATAGCGCATCACAAAAAGTTGATCAGATAGTCCAAACCCTAGCCAAGAGATATTCAACCCAATACTGAAACTAGTTGCTACTGCAACTGCACCTGCAACCCTCCTCCAAACCTGGGCACCAAACTGCAACTACAGTGCACACCAACTGGGAAACTGCAATTCTGAGATGTTGTCAAATGAGAATTGGCGCCCTGTATTTATACTGGTTCTGCCAGATTTTTTGGGGCCGAATTCTCCTTCTGGATAGTGTTTGTTCAGTATATTATTATTATTTCTGGCCGACTTCTTCTCTTGGAGGCTAATAGCCTAATATAAATTATCTTTCTATTCTCGTCAGGTTCACACATGGAGGTAAATACCTCCCGCAGCTACCATAATATTAACACCCCCACCCCCCTTTTTCTACATTGAGAATAATATCTTATATATCTAAAATGTCTTACTAAACAGTTACAACAAATCTATACAAATAGAAATAAAATCCAAAATATCTGGGATCATCCCATCAAATTCTTCATGTATGCAGCTCATAGGATCTTCTTTCCATGCAATCTTATTTGAGATTTTTAATCTCCTATTTTAACATATCAAGCCAGCTAGGTTGATATTCCTCGATGCCTTTGACTGCTTCAACTTTAGCTGCCTCTTTTGGTTGTTTTTCTCTTTTGCTTCTACTAGCTTGTGTGAAGTCTTCATCCTCGGATTTATCTATATTAATAATCAAATATTTTAGAACAAGATTCAACCTTATCTCTGTGCTTAACCTCAGTTTATTAGTAGATTATGTATGAGTTTTTTTCGTTATGACTTGTGCAACCTGCCTTTCTCCCTCTTTATCTGGAACTGCTGGAAATGATTTTGTCATATTCTTCGAACCTTCTGATTTGCTGAAAACAACCAAGTCTTTCTCTTTCATTAAACTTTTCCCCTTAGCATCCTTTGGTTTGCTAGGAAACACGGATCTGTTTTCCCCTATAACTGCACATGAACTGAATAAAAATGAGCAGGATGAACTGGATGGGTGATTTAATTTGCATATATTTCGCTCTGAAATAATCCGTTAACTTCTCTTTATGATATCTCCCAAAATCGAATGATACTACCTGTCTTTGAGAAAAATCCGCAATCAATCATAATCATTGGATACTAGCTAATGATCCTATGGGAATAATGACCTCCCATTCTTTCACGTTCTCCATGATTTTCGGTTGTAAATACTCAATGATGGTTATTTGATTTTTATAGTGTCAAATCATTAAGATTTATTTGGCAGCGCTTATGTGTGCATTTGGCACTATGTGGACGAATGGTGTGCAAGCATGGTCCTCGTGACTTTCCCCTTTGATGACTTGGCTTCACGTCAAGTTTTATTGTCATGAGTAGCTCTCGAAGTGGACCCTTGAAGTGATATTAGCACGTGATTTCGGAGGTTTTCAAGGGTGTTTTGGATCCACACTGCTCTAACTTCCGCAATCAATCACAAATTGCCACGTACCCCACAATTTGTGGTATGGATGACCTCGCTGAAATATGCATTAGCCTGCTATTTTAGCGCCCTCGCTAAGGTTTCGTCAGTCTTTCAAATTAAGGGTTTTGCTTAGCACACTTAGAAATGGCGCTATTTTTTCTTGTTTTTTGAAAGAAGATCAAACAAGCAATACTAACAGTGTTAATGCAAGAAGGGGGTGTTATAGCATATGAATCCCATAAACTTAAGAATCATGAAATTGACTACCCTACTCATTATTTTGAATTAGCAGTGATTGTGATGGAATTGAAGTTATGGAGGCATTACCTTATTGAGGATACTTTTCAACTTAAGAGTGATCATGGTAGTCTTTTGTATATTTTCACTCTAAGGGATCTCAATGCTCACCAACAACATTGAAGTGATATATTCAATGAATATGATTTTGTGATTTCTTATATAAAAGGAAACGAAAATCATCAAGAAAATGTTGTAAGTTGTATACCTAGAATTCAATCCCTAAATTCCTTAAAGGTATATTTAAAATAACAAGTCTTAAGTCATTTAAATAATGATCATTAGAATGAGGAAGTAAGATATGCTTGGAAAAAATAGGATTCTTTAGAAAGTAAATATGATGGTTACTCTTTGAATTCAGATGGACCCTTATGATACTTAGGGAGGATGTATATACTAGGGAATGAGGACTTCAGAGACCAATGTTATAAGAATTTCATCAAGCACCCTATTATGCTAATCTAGGATTAAAGAATATGCACACATATTTGAAAAAAATGTATTTTGGCCAAGCATGAATAAGGATGTGATTCAATCTGTTACTCGATGCCTTGAATGTCAGCAAGTCAAAGAAGGACATTGTCCTTCAACTGATATACCACAACTGCATGACATTACTGAAAACAAGTGGGAAGGTCTTTCTTTATATTTTCTAGTGGGCTCACCTATGACCCCAAAAAGGAATTATTTCATTATAAATGTCATCTATTTCCCAAGCAAGGGTGCTCACTTCAATCCCACTTAGAGAACCTTTAATGTTGCAGTTATTGCTCAAGTCTTTCTTCAGGAAATTGTTCAGTTAGGAAAAATACCCCCAAAACACATCAAATCAAGATTCTTGGTTCACTTCCTATTTTTTGACTCCTCTTAATTCCTCCTTGGGAACCCAAAGTAGCTCATCATTCCTAGACTAATGGTCAAACATAGAGTGTTAACCAGGTCATAGAAGACAGGCTAAGGATGTATGTAATGGATCAATAGAATTGTTGTGAAAAGTATATTTCCCTTATTGAATTTTCATATACCAACAACTATCATTGCTATATCAACTTGTCACCTTATGAAATTTTGTATGGAATACCTTGCAGAACCCCTTTGATTTAGGACTAGTTAGAGGATAGAGAAGTGTTGGGGCCCAAAACATTTTAAGATATGGAAGATAAAATGGAACAAATCAAGATAAGACTTAAGGAATATAAACATTTCCAAAAGAGTTATACATATGCCTCTCTTCATTTATTCAAGGTCGTGTTTCAACGCATGAGTCCTTGCTCTATTATGAGAAACTAGTAGTGAGTACTAAAACAATCACACTAGTTGATGATTATTTCAACATCATAGCCAAGTTTGTGCCCCTATCCATAGTCCAATTCATAGACATAGAGTTGCAGGTTTCACCTTTAAGTTTGATCATTTTCTTTCACACAATGACCTTAGTAATTTGATCCTCTCTCTTTAGTTGGACCATCGAACCATTGAACCTGAAATCTATTATCAAGTCGCTAAATTAAAACACTTCCCTTTCGTTACTCTTGGATTAAACCTCTAATATATGGCTTGGGTTATCACCTCATCCTAGTCAAATCCTTCATAAATTGGGACCACCTTCATTTAGACAATGGAGACTTAGTCCTCTCACCATCACCTCGCCAAGTGGTCAGGGAAGTTATTTACCACCACATAAACTATCCCAACCCTAGTATCTCCAATTGGAATTTGTATTGCACACTCATTTTTGTGAGTGTGAAGGGAAATAACTTGTATTGCACTTGTTAAATATAATGGTAGTATCACACCTCTAATTTTGAATGATAGTAATTTCATGATCCCCTTTGTGATAGTGAATAATGATAGATAATATCACTTGAAAAAAATTGAAGAGATAGATAGGTTCTATGCTCTCCTTTTCCAACACAATGGTGATATCTATAAAACAAATGAGAAGGTAGAATAATAATTCATTTTTTCTCTTACAAGTGTAATAGTGGTGTTGTCGCTCAAACAAGAAAGGATCCTTCATGTTACCCTTTAAAATGTGAAGGGACACACCTTCATATCTCCTTGTATGATTACCCATGTCATTCATGAAAATTTATTGGAATTTTGTGACCCTATACTCGCAAGCTCACATCCCTCGCTAGGAACATCATGAGTCTTCTTTGGACCCCAGGTGACTCATCCATTCAGTCATTTTCCTTCTTGCTACTAGTATGAGTAAAAGTATGATAGGATATTGAATTCACTTGTATCCTCTTTTATATCAACCAATGGTTAAGTGCAAGTTCAAAGGTAATAATATACTTTCATCATGTTTGTCATCGAGACTTTATCTTGGATATATGCTCCACTATCAAACCAACCCATGAGCCTATGTTGGGATAGGGATTGAACACAGAGGAAAACGAGTCTGAGAGACAACGTTGGTGTCAAAAGACACAGTAACATTGAAGCACAAGTATCTCAAGGAGCGAGAAAAGATCTCCCAAGATATATCGATCATCTCAGGAGATCTATTCTCGCTCCTTGAGCGACTTGTGCTTCAATGCTACGATGTCTTTCAAAACCACTGTTGTCCTTTACATTCAATCCCTATCCCAACATGGTATCAGAGTTGTTGGTTTCTTGATCTCAGAATTGTAGAAAGACTCAGATGTAGACGAGACAATGTTGAAATCATTTTTTGAATTTGTTATTTTCGATTGCTAATGGCTTGATGTAGGTTATCGAGCATTTATAGAGAAATATTGATGGATTTTTGTCGTGATTTGTTTGTTGAATATGGTAAAGGTTTCTTTTTATGGTGGTTAAAATATCTTGTCATTGACCTTTCCTGACTACAAATGGGGGTTTGCTCAATGGAAGACCACATCGACTTGGTTCATCTACATGATTTGTTTTCCTGGATGCATGTCGATCTGAATTCTTGCTGAAGTGGAGTTCGTTCGACCTTTGATGCTCAAATTAATGGTCGAAACCATTGAATTCTTTCTTGCTCGTCAGAGTAGAAACTAGATCCGATCTGTCTTTTTTATGTTGTCGAAGGAGTCAACTTGGTTTGTGCCTTGACTTGATTTGGCTCAATAATCTGACTTTACCGAGATCATTTCATTTCCCTCCCTCATTGTTGAATGATGAATGTGTTGATGGATTGAATCCTTCTAGGCGACTAGTGAAACCCTCGACTGAAAGGAGGTTCGAATGACTTGCATATGCGCAAGAGACCTCATTGGGTGCCCTAGCTCTCATACTGACCAATATTTTGTTGACTTGACTTATGGAAGGAAAATATTCATCAAATCGATGGGTAGACCAAGTTGACTTCCTATTTCACTAAACTCAACTTTCATAACATTTTTGGACTACAAACATATTTCTTGGGATTTTTCCCTCCATCAATGATGGCATGCTAGACAAAGATGAAGCTCTCATGCTTAAGAAATTTTAGGAGATTCGTGAAAATAAATCTCTTTCCCTTGAAAAGTCACCACCTTGAAAAATGTCATTGCACAGTTGCAGACTAAGAATCAACACTTGAGCTATGAACTAAAGATAACCCACACCCTACTAGAAGATGAGGCTTCCCTCTTTCAAAGAAACCTTTTGTAGTGGTTTGATGAAAAGAATAGGAAAATTGTTAACCTGGAATAGACCATGGAAACCATTTTCCAAGATTTTGTGGATGATTTTAGTGATAAAAAGGATCTTGTCGATGATCTCATGAAAGAGGTGAAAGTCATATCTCATGAAAATATTGCCTTGAAGACAGAAAATGCATGATTGAAAAATTAGTTGAAATATGTAGAAGACATGTTCCAGACTGATGTGACTGAGAACTCCAGAAGGGTTACTTCCATGGGGAACAATTTTGCTAGATTATTTTAGACTCTTGCACATGAATTTGAAGAAAATTATGACCTTCTTGAAGAATTGGAAGAAGAAGTGTAATATCTTCCTCATACAACAGTTAGCACAGATGTCATCCAACTGATGGAAGAAAATATCCAACTGACTCAAGAGTTTTCCCACTGGCATGCCTCCATTGATGACCTTTGTGAGGAAGTTGTTCCACTTCAAGAAGACAACAAATCGACTATTTGGCAAGTATCAGACATTGAAGAAAGATTACGATGCCATATTGTTGCAGCTGATTGAGAAGGATAAGATTCCTTAGATCTTGCAGACTGTTGAGACAACTGTTGAGAAGAAGAATGATGATGATGTTGAGCTTCTAATCTCACCCATTTCTTCTCCACCTTCTATTTGTAACAAAGTTGTTTTCAATTTATGCTTTAAAACTGAAAAATTGTGTTGTTTCACCCAGCTTTGAAAAACACACTATATGTATAGGATCTTGACTGCTCAACAAGATTGGATATACCAGTGAGGACATTGGGATATGATACCATGTTGGGATAGGGATTGAATGCAAATAAAAATGGATCTGAGAGACAAAAGTGGTGTTGAAAGACACTGTAGCACTAAAGCACAAGTCACTCAAAGAGGGAGAACAAATCTCCTAAGATGATATGAAAATATGAGATGACCAAACCTATTTATAGACAATACTTTTGATCATTCTATCATCGATTATTTATCATCACATATTGTAAGATCATATTAGGAGATATGTTCTCACTCATTGAGTGACTTGTGCTTGATTTATACGATGTCTTTCAACACCATCGTTGTCTCTTGGATTTGTTGTCCTCTGCGTTTAGTTCCTGTCCCAAGACCTTCTAGTGCATTTGGGATTACATATGCTTTGGTTTTTAAGATAAAATTTAACAATTGTATGTTTAGTGTTGATGAAAGAACAAATTTAACAACATGACTCCAAATAAAGGGAGAGGTTCTAAGAAGAAGGAAGTTGATGAATCGAAAGCGTCCTTTGTTTCCTCAGTGTGATCTTATTTAGATGTCTTGTGACTATTATTGTTACTATATTTAGATGTCTTGTGACTATCTCAGGATATCTATTCTCGCTCCTTGAGCAACTTGTGCTTCAATGCTACGATGTCTTTTGAAACCACTGTTGTCCTCTACATTCAATCCCTATACTGACATGGTATCAGAGTTCTTGGTTTCGTGATCTCAGAATTGTAGAAAGACTCAGATGTAGACGAGACGATGTTGAAGTCATTTTTTGAATTTGTTATTTTCGAGTGCTAATGGATTGATGTAGGTTATCGAGCAGTTATAGAGAAATATTGATGGATTTTTGTTGTGATTTGTTTGTTGAATATGGTAAAAGTTTCTTTTTATGGTGATTAAAATATCTTGTCGTTGACCTTTCCTGACTACAATTTGTATGGACGTCGATGGGGGTTTACTCAATGGAAGATCACATCGACTTGGTTCATCTGCATGATTTGTTTTCCTGGATGCATGTCGATCTGAATTCTTGTTGAACTGGAGTTCGTTCGACCTTTGATGCTCAAATTAATGGTCGAAACCATTGACTTCTTTCTTGCTCGTCAGAGTAGAAACTATATCCTATCTGTCTTTTTTTTGTTGTCAAATAAGTCAACTTGGTTCATGCCTCGACTTGATTTGGATCAATAATCCGACTTTACCGAGATCATTTCATTTCCCTCCCTCATTGTTGAATGATGAATGTGTTGATGGATTGAATCCTTCTAGGCAACTAGTGAAACCCTCCACTGAAAGGAGGTTCGAATGACTTGCATATGCACAGGAGACCTCATTGGATGCCCTAGCTCTCATACTGACCAATCTTATGTTGACTTGACTTGTGGAAGGAAAATATTCATCAAATCGATTGGTAGACCAAGTTGACTTCCTATTTCACTAAACTCAACTTGCATAACATTTTTGGACTACAAACGTATTTCTTGGGATTTTTCCCTCCATCGATGATGGCATGCTAGACAAAGATGAAGCTCTCATGCTTAAGAAATTTCAGGAGATTCATGAAAAGAAGGCTCTTTCCCTTGAAAAGTCACCACCTTGAAAAATGTCATTGCACAGTTGCAGACTAAGAGTCAACACTTGAGCAGTGAACTAAAGATAACCCACACCCTACTAGAAGATGAGGCTTCCCTCTTTCAAAGAAACCTTTTGCAGTGGTTTGATGAAAAGTATAGGAAAATTGTTGACCTGGAATAGACCATGGAAACCATTTTCCAAGATTTTGTGGATGATTTTAGTGATAAAAAGGATCTTTTCGATGATCTCATGAAAGAGGTGAAAGTCCTGTCTCGTGAAAATATTGCCTTGAAGACAGAAAATGCAGGATTGAAAAATTAGTTGAAATATGTAGAAGACATGTTCCATATTGATGTGACTGAGAAGTCCAGAAGGGTTACTTCCATGGGGAACAATGTTGCTAGATTATTTTAGACTCATGCAGATGAATTTGAAGAAAATTATGACCTTCTTGAAGAATTGGAAGAAGAAGTGTAAGATCTTCCTCATACAACAATTATCACAAATGTCATCCAACTAATGGAAGAAAATATCTATCTGACTCAAGAGTTTTCCCACTTGCATGCCTCCATTGATGACCTTTGTGAGGAATTTGTTCCACTTCAAGAAGACAATAATTTGACTATTTGGCAAGTATCAAACATTGAAGAAAGATTACAATGCCATATTGTTGCAGCTGATTGAGAAGGATGAGATTCCTCAGATCTTGAGACTGTTGAGACAACTGCTGAGAAGAAGAATGATGATGATGTTGAGCTTCTAATCTCACCCATTTCTTCTCCACCTTCTATTTGTAACAAAGTTGTTGTCAATTTATGCTTTAAAACTGAAAAATTGTGTTGTTTCACCAAGCTTTGAAAAACACACTATATGTATAGGATCTTGACTGCTCAACAAAATTGGATATACCAGTGAGGACATTGGGATATGATACCATGTTGGGACAAGGATTGAATGCAGATAAAAATGGATCTGAGAGACAAAAGTGGTGTTGAAAGACACCGTAGCACTGAAGCACAAGTCGCTCAAAGAGCGAGAACAAATCTCCTAAGATGATATGAAAATATGAGATGACCAAACCTATTTATAGACAATACTTTTGATCATTCTATCATCGATTATTGATCATCACATATTGTCAGATCATCTCAGGAGATATGTTCTCACTCATTGAGCGACTTGTGCTTGATTTCTACGGTGTCTTTCAACACCATCATTGTCTCTTGGATTTGTTGTCCTCTGCATTCAGTTCCCGTCCCAAGACCTTCTAGTGCATTTGGGATTACATATTCTTTGGTTTTTAAGATAACATTTAACAGTTGTATGTTTAGTGTTGATGAAAGCACAAATTTAACAACATGACTCCAAATAAAGGGAGAGGTTCTAAGAAGAAGGAAGTTGATGAATCGATAGCGTCCTTTGTTTCCTCGGTGTGATCTTATTTAGATGTCTTGTGACTATTATTGTTACTATATTTAGATACTCAATATTTATTTAATATCAAATTGGTATAATGTGTCGTTATGTTAAAGTGTGTTTTTTTAGTATGCATTTGTAATTCGACGGTCACGATATGTTCCTGACATAGAGTGATCTATGGTTTAACATATGATTGGTCCATGATATTTATTTAAATATCATGGAGGGTTATTTGTCTATGATCGATTGTGAGAAACTCTCTATAATATTTCTTCTTTTTCATTAATAAATTGCCTCAAGTGGCCACGTTGGTTGGGGTCGTGGATGTTTTCCCACATAGGTTTTACCATGTAAAAACAACAGTGTGTTGATCATTGATCTGGTTGTGTGAGTGGTTACTAAAGGCATTCATCCTCTTTTGTAATACCTTTGTTGTTGAACATGGTATAAGAGCACATTTGAAGACCCACTGCCATTGTAGATTGAGATATGGAAGTCGTGTTGACATATCTCTAGTTTTTATTATTTACATACAGTTACGGGTTGATAGGATTGTTCCATTGCGTCCAGAGCACTCATTTCAGTTAGGAAATCTTTTTGTTTCACTCGAAAATGTTTTCATTTTCCCAAGATATGACCATTTCTGTCAGATTCAGAGCTATAAAGTCTAAATATGCCCTTTTTAATTTTTGACAGAGACAATATTTCGATTTTCTATTTTTTTTTTTTAATTTCTAGATTGCTACTCTTTCTAGTATGTGTATTATTTTTTCCTCGAGCTCTATGCGAACTATGCAAATAAAAACTAGAGCGAAAAACATTTTTTGGTCTACGTATACTCTTTTCCTTGCGCTCTTTGTGATCTCAACAAATCAGAAATAGAGGGAAAATTTGCATTTTCTATGTAAACTAACCGATATCTAACCCTTTTTGTTATCAATATGCAAATTTTTTTTAGCATGCACTTTAAGGTCATTTTCAACAACAACAACAACCCCCATCCTCCTTAAGATTATAATGTGTTTTTCATTAGCTCACTTGGTTGAATGTTGCTTTATTTAGTAAAAGGTCTTGAGTTCAAGTCTATTTTTTGTTACTTTTTAAAAAAAAATCATGCATTCATTGTAAAGTGCATTTCACTTAATTTATACAAGTAAATTACTATAAGTAGATTTAATATTCTTTTTAGTTACTTTTTTACATGCAACTTTAATTTACAAAGTAACTTCATTGTAAAAGTGATTCTCACTTATTCTATAAAAGTTTATCACTTCATAACTAACTTATTTAAAAGTGAGCTTATAGGAAAAGTTAAATAACGAGGAGCATCACCACGTGGACCTACTTCTAATTTCCACGTGGCTCTTTTGTTACCGTTTATGCATTTTTTCAAAAGGGCATAACTTGCACATTTGAAGTATGTTTTCATTGCCTTTTTTTTAATAACCTGTTTTTTCGAGAGATTTCCATACAAACCATCATTTTCAGCCTTTAAATCCATATTTTTTTACATATTTTAATATGGCTTCTCCCAATGATCTTATGCTTACCAACACCAACTACTCATGGAAATACCATATGGAGGATGTACTAAGAAGTAAAGGATTGTATCTGATTACCTTGGGAAAAGAAATAGAACCCGTTGATGATCAAAAGAAAGGAAAATGGGATAATAAGAGTGATGAAGCATGTGGACTAATTGGAATGTCCATATCTCTTGATTTAAGGTTTCACCTTCAATGATATGATGCCCCTGATGAAGCTTGGGAAAATATTCAAGTTGTGTGTTGAAACAGAACTTAATTTTATTTACCTTAAGAACAAATTTTTTTGGTATTCTGGAGTCTTTTCATTTATAAAACTAATCCTTTCATCTCCGATAAATTCGAATTTCCCTTGTGATTCATTTTTAGAAAAAGAATGTGTAAAATTTAAATTAACGTAAGTTCCAAACACTTTTTCGAATTATATCCTAAATGAACCATAATGATAAAACTTAAATAAAGGTTAAATTCATATCGGGAT
>ML797858.1:119493-135579 GCA_009831015.1 Picea engelmannii
TACAAAGAAGTTTTTTCTTCCTTGAAGCAAATGAGATACCCGAGGCTCCCAAGGCTTTGGTGAACTTTTTAGAAAGACATATTCAAACAACTGAAGCAGATAAAGAAAGCTTTTCTACCCAGAATTAAAATTTTGTAAATGTTCCTATTTTTAGTATTTTGTAATAAATTATAAACGGTTGACACTAGTCTATTGCAACCGAAAGATTACGGAGTTGGTTAGTTGCCAACTGAAATTTTGTACAGAAATGTACAAATACAATTTCGTGAGGCTGAAAGAGGGCTTCAGAAATTTTGGGAAAAAAACCATTTTGTGCGATCAGCTTTAAAGTTTATCAGAATATCATTCACAAGAAGATTCTGAATCTTGTCATTCGGTGACTATGTTTCTATCCTTCTCCAGTTTCATTTGTTAAATCTTCTTCTTAATGTGTATTTCTAGCAAGTGAATCAATTTGAAATTATATGCAATTATTGTTTATAGTATTAGATTGGTTTGGATGTTGAATGTGTTACAGTTTTTCCTCTGGAATTATTTCAATAATTTTAAGACCTGTAGCCTTCTGTTCCTTAATATTCTCCTTTGTTAGAAAAACCTCGTCCCCATTCCTTATTGTAATGAAAATGTAATATTCTTTCTAGATTAAAGCCTTATATTTCTCTGTTTACAATTTCATAATTATCACTGAACCAGGAAACGGCCTTACTTGTGTCTTTATTCTCTGTTTTAAGTTTTAAAGTTGTTTTATCAATATCTGACATGAATGTCTGAAGTAACAAACTTATTAAAAACCCTTTTATAAAAAATATAAAAATCAATCACCCATGACAGTTCCTAACGGAAGACAACCAAACATAGAACCCGATTTACAAGATCAAACCAGCATTACTTTGAACCTATTTAACACTATCCTACAAACTGCAACAAATAGAACCGAATTAGAACGATCGTGGGCAGCGATAGAATGCGACATAACTATCCAGGAACAAAGGGAAGAAAGACAGAGATAGTTGAGAAACTAAATCTGATCTAGTTTTCTTTGTTTCTTTGTTTTAAAAGCATTATCATATTTGGATGCCTAGACGGTGTGTTTTATAGCCTTAAAACACAAACTCTGGAACAACATTGTGTTTGGTAAACACAATATTATTTGAGCCCACCAAATAGAAAATAAATTAATGACTTTAAGTCCTAATGATTCTTCTTTCACTGAAGATTACTTATCTAAGTTAAAAAACACTTAGAATTTTATGTATATACTACAAATTAGATCTGAAGGCAGACCAATGCATATATGTTATTCTTTCTAAGCTTGGTAGTACATATTTTATCTTTGTATATACATTTTATGCCACTAGAGAAGATCTATGGAGTGCTTATAAATAACCCTCTCTTGAGTCCTTTTGTGATGCTCTTATTCAAGAGCAAGATAAGCTTGTGCAACTTGGATTGATCAACATTGCAGGTACATCCAACAAAGCCTTAATGGCCCTGCAGAAATATAAATCCAAGAATCCCAAGAAGAAACATCCTCACCACAACAATAAGAAAAACAAAGGTACCAAACCCTCTCAGCCAACTTCTAATCCTAATGGTGACAAAGGAGAAAAATCCAAAAGTAATAATACTACTGACAGACATTGCAAATTTTTTGGAAAAGATGGTCATGTGGAGTCTAAATGTTTTAAAAAGATGGAATCCTTAGAAGAATCAATGAAGAATCACAACATTAATATTGAATATTTTCCTTCTTCTCATGGACATGCACTTTCTACTTCTGGTTTCTCCTTTAATGCAACTTCTACTTCTTCTCCGGATGAGAATATTATTGATTATGGATCATATTATCATATGGATAAGGATAAAGCCATATTCTTTTCTCTTAATCAATGTAACACCAAGAAAACATTTATTGGTGATGATAGATCTCTTAGTGTTGTAGGGTCTGGAACAATTCAAGTAGATAATGGTCAATTCAATGATGGATTATGTGTCTCAATTATTTCCTACAACCTTCTATCAATGTATCATATCACTCATTTAGGTGGAGGTAAAACCGTAGATTTTTCACCTCACCAAGTTGTAATAAATGATTGAAAATATCCTAAGCATGTCCTCGCAACTAGAATTGTTGATGATATTACCAGGTTGTACAAGTTTGACAACTTTGGGTCATCGTATTTTCCATTAGTTTTTGTTGCTCATAGTGATGACTTGAGAAAACTTTAGCATGAGCAGTTTAGGCATCTAAACTATCACTCATTGTAGAAACTATGTAATAATCACATGGTGATTGGTCTTTCTCTTGTTTCTTATAGAGATGGTGTTTGTGTTGGTTGTGTTCTCAGAAAACATCATCAGTACAATTTTGACAAATGTGCCTCTTGGCATGCCTTGACCCCTTTGTAGCTTGTTCATAGTGATTTGTGTGGCCACTTTCTTCTCCTTCTTTCTCTAGGTGCAAGTATTTCTTAACATTCATTGATGACTTCTCTAGACGCACTTGGGTTTACTTCTTAAAAATTAAGAGTGAATTTTTTGAAAACTTTTTTGGCCTACAAGGCCCTTGTAGAAAAACAATCTAGACATCAACTTCAAAGGTTAAGAAAATATAATGGAGGAAAATATGTGAACAATAAATTTTCAAGTTACTGCACTGCATTGGACATTCAAATGCAACACATTGTTCCATATACACCACAACAAAATAGTGTTTTTGATAGAAAGAATCACACATTAAAAGAAATGCCTAATTGTATGATCCAATATAAGGGATTAAGTCTTAATTATTGGGAAGAAGCCATCCATTGTGAAAATTACATAGTAAATAACACTCCCACAAAGGCCCTAAAAAATACAACACTGGAAGAATTATGGACTAATCTTGGATTTATCCCAGCTTTTAATCTTGGATTTGCCTTTCCTTTTCCTATCATATTGCACTTCATCCCACCATAAAGTTGCATGTCCTTTCAATTTAGTTTCTTCATACTTCACTCTCGTGTCTTCTTCAACATCCTCAAAATCAAAATACGTGTCCATTGCATTTATCCAATCCATTAACTCCTCAACATTTAATTCACCTTCATACATGGGTACCTCCACTTTTGGTGTGACACTAGATTTCATAAGCATCTTCAGTTCTTTCACTTATATCATTATGTAAATTTCCACAGTTATTCATAATGCTGGAGAATTTTTCTAGGTGTACACAATTTACATCTAGAAAAATTCTCTAGCACTTTCACTTATGTTGTTTCTTCTTCTATTTCCTCTTCACCTAAAGATTCTTTAGCCTCACTGACATCACCTATTCCAGGCTCCCTTCTCTGGTTTGTCTCCATAGCTTCCATCCTTGCATGGAGGTGTATCACCTCTTGTAGGAACATTGTGTTTTCTACAGGTCTTCCTCGACCTATTCCAACATCCACTACTAGTCTCCTTATAGGTGGCATTTTCTCTTCATAAGCACTCTCCATGTGTTATGACAAACTATCCTTCTGATTATTAGAGCGTTGTTTCACTCTGATACCACTTGGTGACAGAATGGGTGAAATGATCCTCTCCTCGTTCTAATCCTCTATTGGCGATCAAATGTTAATCTTTGTTCCTGGTGCTAAATCAATTTGCAGAACTTCTTCCCTTAGCCTCCATCTGAATTTGCATTGAAATTTTCAAGGATTTAGGCTATCGGAGTCCTTTTTTCAAAGTGTTTCACTACTAAATTTGAACGTTTTTGCGACGAAGTTGCGACGAAGTTTCGTCAGAATAGGGTCGTTGTTGCGACCAATATGATTTTTTTTTCGTTGGAATTGATTCGTCGGTCTAGTGACCACACATGGATCTTCGTCGATCTAGAGACTGGGAAAAGAAGCCTATACACAATAGGGAAAATTTACCATTCGTCGGTCCATCCACCAAGATTAGTCAGTCTAGCGACCCACTTTAGTCGCAAGCCTTGCTAGCATCTCTAAGGAAAACATAACCTTGGTCACTCTAGCGACCATAATTAGTCAGTCTAGTGACTAATGTTAGTCGGTCTAACGACTAATATTAGTTGCAAGAGCGACCAAGACAACCCTGGAAAACTTGGTCAAGCGACCAAATGGCTATACAAGTGACAAACCTATTCGTCGCTAGAGCGACTAATGTTGTGGTTTTTTTTAAAAACAAATATGCCATTCACATGAGAATAAGCCCATACTAGCAAGCTATAGAAGCATACTTTCTATTAGCGATCAAAAATCACTTGCTAATATTTCCCAAATCACATGATAAGAGGATCATTAGGTAGAAGAGTTATTTTTAAATCTTAAAGTTTTAGAGGTTTTGAGAAAGGCTCAAATTCACATAAATTCAATAAAATGAAGATTTCACCTCTAAAAATAGGCCAAAGGTTAATTTTAGCTTTTGGCGGCTAAATGTGAAATTTACAGTGTAATGAGCCGTCGAAAAGCTCTGACTTTCAGTGGCTAAAAGGTAAAATACACGACTAGTAAGCTGCCGAAAAGCTCTGACTTTCAGTGGCTAAAAGGAAAAATACATGACTAGTAAGTCGTTGAAAGCTCTTAAGAGTCCAGATCGGTCTTCTTTCTGCCCAGATCGTGTTTTTCCGTTTCCAGAATCTGTGGGAATGATCTCAAATTAAAGATAATAATTATCAAAAGCTAGATCATCCTCTTCATCAAGTTTTGAAGGCATATGGTAAGTGAATGAAGCCAAATGGCATGTTTATTCTTGACAGAAATTGCCCAACCATCAAAGACAGATTTTGAAATCTATGATTTTCACCAGCAAGCTGCCAAATAATTCTCCAGGTTGTCAAATTCGACTTATGATGATAAGATTGGATCATTTATGCTAAAAGATCAAATTGATTATGTTTATTTTTGGTATTTCAGATCCATTAAATTAGGATCTTGAAACCTTGATGTAAAGGCTATAAAAGCATAAGAATTCTAAGACACCAAAGGGGGGGGAAACAGTCTGAGGACTGTGGTTCTATTCTTGAAGACTTGTACATTTCATCCTTTGGATATGTCCATGAATATATCTTGACATCGAGCTTCTTTCACTTTGTTTGTTCAATTTTCATATCCTTTCTTTCCAAGTTTATGTATACTCAATGACAGAAGGTTGTCATCCCATCTCTTCGTTGGTATATTAGACTTATATACCTTGCTTCTTATGTTTGTCTTAGTGCCAGATAGTTGTCATCCTATCAGTGCACACATAAGCTTAAGATGCAAGTAGTTACTTATTATGTCTGGCCATCTACTATATACAAATCTTATATATTTTTCTGCTGGTATGAAGAAGTATCTTACCTATCATTACTGGCCATTCACATATGCCTTTGTGTAGGTATTTCTTGCTAGCATAATGAGTCTTCTCCATGTTTTCACACATTGATTAAAACCTTCTGAGAAGCATAGTTGAAAGACTTGGTCTTTCAAGTGACCCATGTCTTTCTAAATGGATGTGAGTTTATAATGTCATCTGATTTGATCCTTTTTCCTCCACAGTTTATTGATCTATTTAAGTTACCAAGCTTACACCCTTCTACAGTCAGGGAGTGATTTCTTGGAGAGATAACACTTTCATTATGTACTTGGGAGCTGGCACTGGAGTCAACCCCCTAATGGTCAATACTGGTGATCCAATTTACCTTGTCATTTCTAGATGTAAGCACCATTGTGATGAGTCTCAATCCATGCTAGGGAATTTAATATCGAGCCTCAAATTGTGGAAGGTGAATCTAGAGCATTGGGTGGAGGATATTTCACAACAACAGACCTCCCTTACGGATTATTTGGGCACTACTAAATCGAAGGAATTCCTGTTAGATGTGGAAAATCAATGCCTAAGAGAAAAATCCAGGGAACAAGAAGCTGAAATTTAGAAGCTACAATGACATGTAAAGAAGATAGTCAACCTTCGCGAGCCTGATACAGGACTAGGAGGTTGATATTCACATCCAACATATGACCAATTTTAATACATATCTCATCGAGATGGAAATAACAATTGAAGGCATATCTATGTACAATGTGCATATTAATAAGAAACACATAAATCCTGTGAAATGTATTAACTTAAAATATGTGCATTTGGTAGTTATACAAATAATCTATCCGGAGTCAATTTTAATATTTCACAATTTTCAGATACAATTAGGCTGAAAAACAATTTTGAACTATGATTACTACTTGCCAATATCCCCATAACATTTTTTCATGCAAGGAAAATAATTTTATTTAATGATAAATCAATGTTGAACCTAGATTATTGAAAGAGTTAATAACATACTTATTTTACCAATTTCAACAACCAATTTCTAAATTTCATCCAGGAAAATATCAGTATAGTGAGTAGAGCCAAAATAGATTGGTGTCCACTTTTCCATAAAATCACGGTCTGTTACATGTTTTCCTTCATGGTTCACTAGGTTAAACAACCCACCAATGGAAACTTTGCCTATTGAGGGCGCCTCTTTCACCCGTGTACATAGATTCTTTATTTCTGAAAACAACAAAGAGTGAAAATATCTCAAATTTCACATAGATGACTTAATTTTTTTTTATATAGAACTATATTAGTGGAGAAATTTGAATTTCTAGAGGAAATAAAAACTCATGATGTCGGGGTAGCAAAAGAAGTCATGTATTGTATTGACATAAAAAAGACAATTGCAATTAAGATTGGTCAGCCAAAATTCTTATGGCAGAGTAAGCTGGTTGTATTTAAGGCTTATATTGAATTACACGGGCTTTAATTGTCCATTCAAGAACTAGATTGAAGGGTGCCTACCCTTCTCATCCTTTGTTGTTTTAATTAACAGAGTGATTGTCCTTAATCCATATCCTTTATGTCGACAATATCCACCTCTTTGGTGTTGGTTCACTTAGGGAGGCAAAATATTTGAAGAAATTTTTTAATCTTTATTGTAGAGCCACTGGAATGGAACTAAATTTGATCAAGTCCTATATCTCATTCAGTTGCAATAGTAAAATATCAAGTAGAAGAATAAAATAGTATCTTCCACAAATGAGGTATATTTAAACAAGGGTTGCACACACCTAGGATTTGTACTAAATGAAAAATCATATCGTTTCAGGGATTGTACTCCATACCATGCATACCAATAATGTAATCCAAAGAATATTAATAAAAATATGTATATTCCAGCCGCAAACAAAGAAACAATTCAATTTTTGAGAAGCTCAAAGTGAAATTATGCCATTTAAAAAAAACAGCATTAGTGTTTCCAATACCCGTGCCAGTTTCAAAATTTTATAGTCAAAATATTGGGCATCAAGACTCAAGAATATAACTATCAGTTGTTCAATGAGTCTATTTCCCTAGAATTAAATGATCAATATCAGTAGATATCTCGAAGACAATACTCAAGTAGTAGATAGTAAAAAGGTTATTCATGTAATGTCCCGGAGACAAGCAAACAGTTGGCTCGTGAAATCAATATGGCAATGTGATCAAGTATCAATAGAAGGCCAGTGTCTCAGAGGGGTTATGGAGTCAAGTACAAGATATCCAATTATGATGATATGACCTCAAAATAGGATATCTTGAGGTCTATATAATTATTCAGATAATCCAATGATAACTCTTTCATGTAAACTCATCTAAAAGATATTCAATGAATGATTCAAGGAAATGTATGTGACAACAAGATATTCACTTAAGTGTGAAAATGCCACAAGTGTTTGTGTTTGTATACAATGCCTAGAGGATGATGCTTTCAATCTCAAGAATAATGCAAGTATTCAAATTATTAAGATCAATCAATGACTAAATTTTAATGATATACACAATTGTCTAATAGAGCACAATAATTTTCTTTGAAGTATCTATGACTTTGATCAAACTAATTTCAAGACATCAATATTTCAAAGCCACAAAATGTTTCATATGTGTCAATCCAATAATCCAATGGTATCCTTCTCAGTTCATTACATATCAGAAGTTGGGATTGTCTATTTGACTTCAATTCAATATGTATCATTCCTACTCGTCCTAAATATGCAAATGAAAATGATATGTAACCCCTCCAAATGCACACAAGTTAAGATTTTTAATGTTGCTTATGTATGCAGATTGTAGGTTATGTTCCCCATGAATTATCTTTGTTAAAAAGAAACTAAATGTGGTTGGGAATGACTATGTTCACACAGTCATAATTGAAGGTTTTACTATGATTTTGGGTGGAGAGTTTGGGAGGTGTTTTAGGTAGAGTGACTATGAGGTATGTGAGTTTGTTTTTAGGGGTGTGTCAAAGTGGAATAGGGTCTTAAATTAAGACTTCGAGACAGTCAACAGTAAGGGTTTTTGTAGGTATTTGTGGGGTGTCTAAATGTTTAGGAGATAGGGTTAATGGCCTTGCGTTAGGGAGATAATGGCCTAGGCATGAAAGGGGAGATATCCTAGAGTGAGCTAGTATGAAAATAGGTCAACGTTAGGTAGGTTGGGGCTGCAAAAATAGCTTAGGTAGGTAGGTCTGCTAGATGGAGGTTGAATAAAAGTGCATAGCCCGTCCAATCTAGCATTTGGTGTGACCTAGGTCTGTTCCTACCACTCATTTCCACCAACTATTTTGATCGAGAGAATAAAGGAAGTGATTATCTTAATATGATCCATCCTTAGAGGTCCATGTAACATCTGTCCCCTGTATCCCAACATTTTCTTGATAAAATGAGTTAGGATTCTCTAGTATGGATACCAAAAGAAGGTAGAGAGAGAACTGCAAGAGTGTCGGTATTAGAGACATAAATGAAGTGTTGACACAAAGGGTGGATATCTTATATACACAAACAAAAGGAAACTAGGTCTTATGTTTTAACATAACGGAAAAGGGACCACCAGTGTTGAACATGACACACCCACCACTCAGAAAAACAAAGTGGAATACTTTTCACACTCAAATATTGCAATTGTAGATATCCAATTTGTGGATGCAAAGATGAATCATCCTCAAAATATAATTGTATTTATACTTACCCTGAAATTACAACAAAAGTGGATAACATAGGCGATGACACCAAAGGTAGACATAGACAGTGAAATAATAAGAAAACAATATCACCTTGGTTAAAAAAAGAACACATTCATCAAATGGACAAGGGGTTCTAGTATTAAAAAGGGCATTCCTTCCACTCACAGGGCATGTGTAATGGAATAGGAACCTTGATACTGGATTGTTTTAAATATCCTATTCATAGTCTGGACAAAGACAATACACACCTCATTACTGAACTCAATTGAATGATAAGAAGTTCTTCCCATTGCTACAATTAATCACCACACAAAACATAAATCTAAATTATGGCATCAACTAGGACTCAAATCCAAATTTAAGAAAAAGATCATTTCCTTATTTATGATAAATGATTATAAGTTGCACTTAACTATAGGGAACATAATTACAATTATGTGCTTGTCACAGGTTCAACTATATCATTAGCTCAAGGAAATACTTAATAAACAAGTGACCAAAAGAACAAACCCACACAAACATGGTGACAACAACAATTGCAAGGTATACTTATATGGAACTTAGTATCTAAATCTAGTTAGAAGGAACATGATCCAAGTTATTAGCTTTAGTCAGTTAATTCCCTTGATGAAAAATACAGAGTAATTTTGGAGACAACCAAACACAGTTACAATGGTATGTTGTTCTAGACATTGCAACAAATCAAATGATATATTAATCGCCCCATAAACTTCCAAGGATGGGGGAAATGTGTCAGAGTGAATCTATATCTAGCATTAAAATGGTGGGGTTGTGTTTGTAATAGTTGTGTCATTCCTAAATTGAGTGCCAAGTTAGTTGCTTTAGTAGTTTTAGGGATCTATAGAGATTAGGTCTAGATGTCTTGTGTTAGGCCACTAAGAGTCTAGGATTTCTAGGATTAGGATGTAGGTTAGGTTTAGGGTAGGCCGAGGTATGTATGGGTAGCCTAGGTTAGGTTAGGAGGTTCGAACCTCCTAGGAGGAGAAAGAAGCATATGAAGAGAATGATTAACCTTAGGGTCATCGCATTCAGTGTGTACTACATTGATTTAGGATAGAAATAGTGTTGGCTAGAGATACATACCTTGGGGATTGTGCCCACCGCCATGCATCCTTAACACTCGTGAAGTCAGCATAACTTTTTCTTCTTAAATTCAAATTTCCTAAAAAAAATCATTGATCTCCACATTCATTACGAAATATCATGATAGTAATAAATCAACCAAAAATCACATTAAAATAGTCCTTAACAAGATCCATACCTTTGAGTGATGGGGTGCCTCCAATGTTGCTCCTCTCCATCCTGTGATTCATCACATGACTTAATTATATTTCAAAATAGTAATTAAAGATGTAACAACCTCTACAAATTAATGACTAAAGACGAATACATGAATGAGCTTCTCTTCGTTTCGAGAATAAATTATTCTCTATTGAATAGGACCAACCACGTGAAGGTGGAAGCTCTTTTGGCCCATCCCCCCCTCTCACATCACTCTCATTTCCCCATACCCAATCTATCTAGATTTTACAACTATAATTAGAAATAACAGTAACATTAAATGTAAGCAAAAAACATTCATCGCCATGTGCTAAAACAAAAAACATGAAAGCAAATAACATTCATGACATGTAGGAAAACAAAATACATTACATTGGACTAGAAATATATTGGATTTATATTAATAATAAAATGTCTAATCATTTGTTTTTCTTCTTCTTATTCTTCTTAGTCTCCATGAAAGCACAAATTAAGTCATCATCATAATTTAATTGATCCCCCACAGTTATTGGGCCTTCTTGAAGTGTTGCATCATCAATACTCAACACCTCATGCCATGATGAACTTTTAGTATTTTGGTGTGGAGGTTGAGGATGCGCATGGGCATCCACTGCTGCAACAACAACAAAAAATCAAGTGATATTGTTATTCATTGTTCCTAGGGAAATTTAATTAATACATATTTAATTACAATGTTTTATACCTGGATTAGTTGGTGCAGTAGAAACAGTAGTTGGTGGCCACATTTTTGTTTATGCACTTGTTGATCTTCGCTCTCGATCAGCATATACACGCTCTGCCATATGAAACAATATAAGTATTTAGTACATAATATACCCTAAATATTAATACTCATTGAAAAATGGAAAGACATTAAAAATGCGCGCATACCACTATGTAATGGTCCTTCGGCAACGACGCTTGAATCAATATGGGGGTCGGGATGTGGTTCATCGGGTACATCAAGAGAATTGGTAGCATTGTTACTCTCCTGCGAATGTGGAAAAGACACATTATTTTACATTTTAAATGAATAAAAAATATATTTTACATTACAAGTAATCAATGAGTAAAAACTAATCGACAAGTTTTTAACTTCATTTTATTGAGAGACACATGGAGATTTCCCCAAGCTTCTTCGTCGCGCCACCATGCCATCAAAACCCTTCATGAACCTGACCTTTAGATATTCTTCTGTGGCTTCGCCATTGAACAAATCCCCCTGCATTGAGCAATATCAAAATCATTAGTCACTAGCTGCAATGAATTACGTATTTTGAGACGATGATTAAAAAAAGTAAAATGTTTAGGCACTTACAACCTGTGTCTTCAATATCCCGTAACCACCTTGGCCCATTTTATGTTGGTCGTGTTTGTCTTGTCTTGCCTTTGTTGCCTTGGAAGTGTCTTGGAGTCTATGCAATAGTTTGAAATATGTTATATATTGATTGTTTTCCTCGTAAAGTAAACAAAATACCATCATAGTAAATTGAAAACACCTCTTACTTTCCAGGGCCAAGTGGTTTCTTCCCTTGTGCTTTCATCGTCAATTCTCTTGCATCAAGGATAATTTCTTTCCACTCCCTCTCGGGGACAACCAAATGGCGTTTTCACTTGGGGTTCTATACTAATTTATTCCTATATGCCTCTCTAACATGTTTCAAAAGCTTGCCGGTCATTTTTAGGACTTTCGGCTTATTGAACGAGTCACCAAACTCGCCAACCAGTTTGGAGATAAGAAGGCTTTTCAGTTTGGAATTTTGTCGATTCCATCATAGTCGAATGTTCGGCCCAAAAAGTTCTAATGCATAGTCATGCAAACTATTGTAGAACACATTGTTTCCTGTAAAACATCGTCATCATTAGTAATTTAAATCTCACTGATATGTGATTGTTTAAACAATTATATAACAGGAATATCGATAAATACATATATTAAATACATGGTAGTTGTACTATTTTTAGAGGAACCATGTCCTGTTCGACCAAAAATGATACTACGGTTTTTCCTGTGCTTTGGATACATGTAGCACTAGGGTAACAATCAACGGAAGAGTGATCAGTTCCATGATCATGTACACCAGCTGCACGATCTGGCGTGTGGTGTGGGGGCATGGCATCACCCCTAGAAGGTATAGAATCGGTCTCAGGCGGCACACTTGGGGTGTAAAATATCCTTGTGGCTACATGTCCATGCGGGTTCATTGTTGCAGTCCTGTTGCTGCTACCAGGACCTTCCCCTTCCCCTCTCATCGATCTCACAAAATTCTACAATGAGAAATATGTGTTAATTGCATATATCAAATTACAAAATTTAAAACCAAAAATTGATATTGTTAGATGACATGACTTACCCCATAATTTGTTATCTTAACGTGTAATTCATATATCCTTAGGAAATCCTCATCTGTTTCCAGCCCAGAAGTGACCAAATCCTGGAATTCCCTATTGGCCTTTCTTAGGGACAATTCTATTGTCTGCAGGGGGTCTCTAGAATCAAATATCCTATCATCTCTTATATATTCATCATTTTCGGTCGATGCGGTACTAGGAACGGAGTTTTTTCCCCGATCAACGTCTTTTCCACGCTCAGGGCCTTTGCCCTGATCACCACTCTGGCAGAATTTCAAGAAGAATGTTAGTACGTGCAAGAAATATTGAAAAAACAATATATGAAATAATGGAATATTGGCAAATATTATCAAATGAAACATTCACACATACAAATTAGCAAATATTTGGAAATGAAACATCAAGAAAAAATTAGCAAATGGAACATTTAGAAATAAAATAAAATTCCGTCACAAATGAAACATTCACAATTTAAGTAATCCCTTTTTAAGTTTGGGTATAATGGGTTTTGTACCATAGTAAAAGAAGACGTTCCTGGGTCGACTTGATTCAGATTGTAATCGACCAACAACTCTTCGTCTTCCATTATTGTTTTCACCGCACATACAAATATCCTATTACCTTCACACTCCTCAAAAATGCAATTGGGTTCCTTTCTTGTCATCCCAGGCCTTGTACTGTTTATAAGATCTGCAATATTCCCCGATGCCTTTGGCCTTCCATTAATATACATAGTCTCTCTTTTATTTTTATTATTTTCTTTCAACTGTATATAATTTGTGGCGAGTGTGTATCTCCGCATACTAGGCATATATTGGATCGGCCTCAACCATACTTCATAAGTGTAACATGGTCCAACATACTCAAACAATTCAACCAATCCGCCATATTTTACCTTTATGTTTTCCATGGAGAATAAACCAAGGCCATGGATGGATGAAGGAGCAATGTGATACATCCTCTCATTAACACAGAAGTCGGTGTCCAACTCTGGAATTTCCTTGGGTACCCACTATTTTAGTAGGTGTTTGTACCTCAAGGGAACCTTGATGTCACCTATTCTCTCATCGTCATAAGAGCATGATCCTCCTTCAGAAAGAAAGAATTGCATGCACCTACCAAACTTTATTTTGACCTTTTCACCTCTATTTGATTTCGCCTTGTTACATGTGTTGGATATGTTTTCCCTTGTCCCTCTCGAAAATTCATCGCTCGAGCTAGATGATAGGTCTGATAGATACATATTTGGTTGTACCTACACTCCATCGAGGGATAAGGAAGAGTTAGGCCAACGATATTCATATTATAGTATAGCTAAAGATAAACATTGAAAAGATAACTTGACATGTAAGACTTTTGAATCTAGGGTTGGAGCCCAACCTCTGAGAAAACACAAAGTATTTCTTCACTCAGTATTTCTGGTAGGTGTTGGGCCAAGAGAACAAAATATATTAAATATTGCAGAAAAGAATCATGTTGGGTGGAAATTGATCCAAAAGAATTAAATGAAGGCTTCCAATATTTGTTGGGGTGGAAGGAAGATCTCAAAATAACCCAACGTTATACATCAAATGAATCTGGGTGGGAGGGTAGTCTCTAATGAACTAGATCAATGTTGATGTTGAAGATGATTGTTTTGGGTGGGCATTGAGATAAAGAGAACCAAAACTACTACCAAGAGTATCTAAGGTAGAGGAGTATACCTCAAGTAACCCGAGCTATATGAATTGAGTTTGTTCATAAGTATAAAGTTTCATTATCCAATATTATGTGTGTTAGAAAAGTGTAGGTAAATATTTGGATGATTCATTACTGCGGAAACTACTCATGGAGAGAGTGACACCATGTCTCAAATTGCATATGTGCAATTTTATCTTGTTTGATCTCTAACAACTACATCAGAAGATAAATCTATAAAACATATATACATATATATGAGTTATGAAGTTGCTGAGTTAGATTGCTAGAATAGGTTGTTGGATGAGGAAGGACAAAACCAAACCAATGCCTAGAGATAGGTGTCCAAAGTAGATAGATTTGTGTGCATATGACATGCATCAGTTGCAATGTGCCCAACATAGTACTAGTTGCAATTGTATTATTTCCCATGATCGATAAGTGCACAACTGATTTCAAAAAGTGGTAATTATATCTTGTCAAATGCCAAAGTGGTAATTTCATATAACATAGGGATTATAAAATTATAATCTAGGAAGAATTTCTTATGTACAAAATCTGGTTGTTGTTGTCTTACCATAGAGATATGTGAGTTGAGAGAGAAATTTCATGGATAAGAGCCATGAGAATGGATCTCATGAAACCTGGTGTGTAAACGTGAAACAATCAACTAGAGTGAGGGTGTAGGAAAAGTGTGTTGATCCACCTACATAAGTTTACTTGAATAAAGCCATGTGAGAATTCTACATAATGAACCTCCTTTATTGTTGGTTTATCAATAAATGTGAAACCAAATCATTATATCAACATGACACTATATCAGTTCATGGAGCGTAATTGTTCTAGGGAATAGGTGTCAACAACATGGCTCCGCTCTCATTTTCCCTTTGTATTAACCCCTCCAACCTCCTACCCCTTAAGGTACTCCTTGTACCACCATATATTTTCATGAAAGGGCCCATGATATTCCTCTATGCTACTCACCTTTGAGAGATCCTTCCACCATTATCTAGTTTCAAGGCCCTCAGATAAACCACCTCCAAGTATGACTGCCTCTCCTTGGTTATTTGGGAAGTCTCCCTTAGCTCTTACCCCAACACCACTAACTCCCTCACTCGCTCTAATTTCATTTTTGGTCCCATGAACAAGTCGTGCAATGAGTGCAAAATCGTTTTAATTCCACTAGCTCTTAGTTGCTCTAATTCCATTTGGGGGTTTAGGGTTTAGAGACTATTTTCGCAACACCATTTTTAGAACATTGTGGGTTTTCTTCATACCTTCAAAAATCGTGGGGTCAACAACATACAGGTAGAAATTTTCCATAATGCAGGTCAAATTTTCCATAACACAGATTCAAAATTTCCATAATCCAGACAAAAAATTGAGGAACCCTAATATCCAGAAACATTGCTTAGAAAGGAGGGTTGCATACCATGATTTTTTCCAAGGAATTATTTGGAATATCCATAAGCGAAATTTATCCTGTGTGCTCTCCTTCTTCATGCGCCTCTCCCTCCTTCTTTGTGCTCCTCTCCCTCCTCCATGCACATTTCCCTCCTTTTCCCATGCTCCTCTCCCTCCTTCTCCCCTGCTACCCTCCACTCTGCATGCATGTGTGCCTCCTTCTCCCCTGCTACCCTCCACTCTATGTGTGTGCATGTAGCTATTTGCGTTAGTTCAAAAATATGAGCGTGATAGTCATGTAATGATAGTGTAGTTTGATTTTGGTTTGGGTTTTTTTTTTT
>ML797858.1:149788-171063 GCA_009831015.1 Picea engelmannii
CAGGAATTTATACTCATGTCTTGAGTGCTTCTATGAGTTGCTTCGATTTCCCTTTCACAACTTCCAAATTGGACTCCACATCAATCACTATTATATATAGATCATTTTTGTGTTGTGTCATATTCATACTAAATTAATGGTCAGCACTTCAATCTCGCCCATCAGGTTTGACATGGATTTTCACTCCTCCCATCATTTTGTATCCAATGCATTTTCGATTTACAGTTTTACCAACACTTCTATTTTCTCGCTTTACTATTTGGAATTTTAACATAGTGCCTAAACTTATCCTCTTATGATAAAAACATATCGACAAGAGTGGTAATAATGTTTCACGATTTCAATGTATCTCCACCTAGAGAAAACACAATATTTATTAGCACGTCTCAGGGATTTCATAATTCCCTTCAATTTCCTTATTCTCTATTTCCAAGTTGGATTCCATATTTAATTGTTCGTAGGAACCCCAATCTCACCGCTCAAGTTTAACTTTATTCTCCCACACTGTCCTCTAGTAACTCTTCACAAATTCAAATGCATCAGTACATATTTAAATTTTCAATATCAATCTTGCTTATCATACTCCTTCTCAATCTTCCGTCCTTAAAGCTCTCCACAACAATGTCACGATAGCCGCAATGTTCCACCAATATTCCATTATTTAGACTTTATCGGGACTTTCAATTCCCTGATTTACAATGAATGCCTTTCCTCTGAGCACCGGCCTCTTCCAGCTATGCGACGGTCCATATGACCGCTCCCCATGCGATCGTAGCCTTATCCCTCTATCGGGATTTCAGGCTTTGCAAAAATGAAAGGTGTAGGACTTACGTCCTCAGGATCCCCGATCCTTCGATCTCCGATGCCACCTGTCGTTAACTCCCATCAAGGTTGGACCTTCCGACACCTGTCCAATGTCGTACCCTTAACTCCGTCGGGAAATCTCATGTCGGAGGTTCACGTTTTTAAACACGCTCGTTCACAGACCCTTCCTAGCTCAAAACCCCGATATGGAGTGACACCTGTCCGCCACTTAAACACTATGGTTGTGGGACCCGTCGCATTTCGGGATTTCGCGACTTCTCCGGTCGTGATTCCTTTGTATGCAGGAAACCCGAAATGCCGAACCCCGATCCCTCGGGATCCCCTGACACGCGTCCTTGTAATGAACGGCTCAGATCTCATCGGGAAATCGCGGATCGCAATTTCCTGTTGCACAATTTCTTTACCCTCGAAAACTCCGATGAACAAAACTTCGACGGCGCCCGATCCTCTGCCACCTGTCCATGCAGATGGATGGTCCTGATTGACTCTCGGGGTTTCGGGACTTTCAAGGTCCCGGTTCTCATGACTTCGAGAACTCTGATTTTCCGATGGATAATACTCTGACCCACTCCGGATCTCCGACACCTGTCCCTCAGATGGACGGTCCTGATTGTATCGGGAAATCGCGTATCGCAATTTCAACCTGCACAAGTCTCACGCCTCTAGAAACCCCGATTCCATGACTCTTCGGGATCTCCCGACACGCGTCACTACCATTTGGACGGCTCCGATCCTATCGGAATATCGCGAATCGCGATTTCATTATGCAACGGTTCTACACTCCTAAAATCTCCGATGATAAAATCTCGACGCCTTCCCAAACGCTGACACGTGTCCTGCCGAGATCAACGGCTAGGATCCATTCTCGGGATTTCGAGAACCACAAGGCCTCGATTCTCAAACTTAACAAAACCCCCATGACTCATATTTCCCGATGACTCTTCCGGGACTCTTCTTCTGCACACTAGGGCTTAACTCCGACGCAACTTCTCGAGATCTAATGGCTGGCGGGATTTCGTCAATCTTCTCTATAAGATCCCGACCGTCAATTTCTTCCTTTCTGAAGACCTTCTCGGAAATGGCTAAGTATCCTTCCCAGAACTTGCTCTCCAACGCCTACGCTTGCAACTCTTGTTCGAACACTCCATGGCACAAACTCCTGTTCTCTCCTTTAGCAATATCACGAAGGTGCTATACCTCCTGAGCTTTTCTAATCTGATTCTTTCAGAGGAACTTGCGCGCACTCCTTGCGCTCAACATTCAATAACTTCCCAGTGCTGAATCCTTTCGACTCGGCGCACTCCTGTAGCAGCAGTCTTAGATCTCCTTTGCTCAGATTCACAACTAAGACTTCTTCTTTAGCCTGCGCACTCCTTGCATGGCCTCAACAACCCACTTCCACTTCTGGGTGAATGAGAACAAAAGTTAAACTACTGAGCCTCCATCCCATAGCTACATTAGCCTTGTGCTTTACTCGCCACTCCCAGTGCATATGCCACCAGTCTAGGCCTTAACACCATTAATTAGCCTTAAGGTAGATTAACCTTCTACTTAAAAATTTTATTATACTAATTTAACTTAGCTTATCTTTACTTTAATTTTAAACTAACTTAATTTTATATATATATAAATTACTTATACTAAATTATTTAATTTACTTCATATTATTTTTAACACTTTATATTATATCTATATAAAATAATTGAACATATACCCAAGGGTCCAGGCACGCATGGTTTCCACGTGCTCGTCTGGCTTTCTCAAGATCCCTCGTATCTATTCCCAAATTCTACACCTGTCAGCCTTTCAACTCTCTACGCATCCTACCTCTGTCCCACTTTCTCATCCGCTGGGACTTTCCTTGCATCAGTCTTTGTCCACCATATATCTGCCTCTGCTCTGCTCAGAGGTTTTCAGAATCTCCTTTTCCATGGCTCACCTCCACACCGTTGTTCTCAGCATTTCACCAGTTCGTTTTGCAGAAACAGAGTATATTGATATGGCCCCTGATAAGATCCAGGACCTGGAGTCCAGTCTCCTTGAATTGTTGGGAACTTCTCCCTTGTCTGTACATTTTGTGGAGCTCGCTCTCAGCTATAGTAAGAGGTACGATTCAGTCCGCATGTTGTGCACAGTTTCAGTACCTTCATGAAGAACGCGGGGTTATTCGTATCAGGAATTGTATAAACCTAGCTTACACGGTGGTAATGAATGGTGATTTCTTCTTTTGAAACAAAATGATTTTCTTGTAATTCCATCCCTGTACAGATTTTGGGTATTTTGTTTTCAATTTATTTCATTTATATTTATAAATTTATTCGCCTGTGCATATGCATGTAGTTAGCTGCATATATATTGCCTTCTGTATTGCTCACGCCCCTTTTCTCCTTACTGTGAAATTCTCCACTTGAATTTCGGGTTTCAGGGTTTCCTTATGCCCGATACCAAGATCTTCCTGTCCTCACGGACTCCCGATATACGATATGGCGATGCGCCCCCTTCTAGCTTTAGCCCTCCCCTAGGCTATGCTTTGGTCCATGTGACCCTGTCCTATGTGACCGTAGTCCTATTCCTTGTCGGGATTCGGGGTTTCGCGACTTTTGCTGTCACGAACCTCTATCCTCACAGACTCCCGATTATCGAATCTCCGATATGGCACTTTATGTGCTAGCCCTCCAGGCTAGGCATCCCCCTCATATGACCATCGTTCCATGTGGCCCCGACCCTATCCTTCGTCGGAGTTTCGGGGTTCCAAATGTCGAACCTCACAGGTCCTTAGGACTCGCGATTTTCCAATCCCCGATATGCTCCTAGCGCCTTAGCCCTTAAGCTATGCTCGTGATCCACATGACTTCGCCTTGTGACCACAGCCTTATGGCTCCCCATCGGGGTTTCGGTCCTTCTCGAGGAAGAATTTTCCTTACTTCAAATTTCGCGATGCCTTAGCGTTTACTTTTGGTCAACGAAGGTTTAAAAGTGGGTTAAAACTTAAAATATTGCGAGTGAACTATTAATGAAATCGAGATTCAGGGTTTCCCGTAACAAAGAATCACGAAACCCCGATCTCCGATTTCACGATGTAATTAAGGCCTAATTAAAACATTGATTGATTAATCCTTTTTATCAAAGGTTTAAGTGTTAAGTTACTTACGTCATGTAATCTACTACGTGTCCAACGCTAACCCTCTTGTGGGCCCCACTATCCCTTGACCCATCGGGAAATCGCGTTTCGCGATTTCATAATGCATGGATACTTGGTTCACGGGATCCTCGATTTCCCGATGACTCAAACCCCGATGGATGATTCCTTATCGGGACTTCTCCGATAACGTCGGTCTCATCCACACGTCCCCTAAATGAACGGTCCCGATTCCTCCGGGGTTTCGAAACTTGCGATGCCATGGTTTCCTTGTTCTCAGGAACTCCGATTTCCCGATCTGTGACCTTTGCCCAATTCCCAACACCTGTCCTATGTAAATGGACGGCTCTGATCTTCCCGGCGTTTCGAGACTTATGGTGTCTCGATTCCCTTGCCCTCGAGAATTCCGATTCTTCGATGGCCAATATCCCGACTCTCACGCGATCTCTGCCACGTGTCCTCTAAAATGAACAGTTCAGATCTTGTCGGGAAATCGCGGATCGCGATTCCGTGTGACATGATTTTCGTGTGCTCGAAAACTCCGATTCCCTGATTCCCGACTCTCTCCAGGGTTCTGACACGCGTCCTAAATGATGGACGGTTCAAATCAACTCTCAAGGTTTTCTACTTTACAAGGCTAGGAACCTTTACTTACCCGTACCCCGATGACCAAAATCCCGATCTGGTGGTCACGCGACATGTGTCCTCCTCGAGATCCTACGGCTATGACTCCTCCACCGTTCCGGGGTTCTCTTGGTCACGGATCCATGACTCCTGAAGCTCCGGAATATCGATGAACTCTCCACTCCTTGCCAGCTGTCCCCAACAAATGGACGACTCTGATTATATCGGGGTTTTCACTATGGGTTTCCCGACCCCTTTCTCACGGAACTCCCGATTTTGTGAACTTCGATATCCCGATGCCTTCACACATCTCGTCGGGATTTCTCTTCCCTTATTATTTGAGGACTTAACTCCCTCGCAACTCCTTGCAGATCCGTCGGCTGTCGGGTATCCACCCAAGATCTGACGGTTCAGATCTGTTCTCCTTTGGGGATAATGATTAGTTGCACAAAACATTACGTAGTGTTAAAATTGCTATCTTGGCACGGTTGAAATTTTTATGGGTCTATAGTTCATTATTACAATCATCGAGGCTTAATATAGGCTAATAGTTCACACTATTCCTGCGCGGTATAAGTCTGTTAAATTTCCTTTTTCTGGTATTTAGTATAATATGTGCAGTTATTAAATTTTCCAACTTCAAGCCTTAGACAAAAGTTTCCCTCAACATTTCATCGATTTTCAGGTGTCAGTACTACCTGAAACTTCATTGACAAACATTGCTCAAATAAATTTAAATTATCAACTCTCCTTTTCGTGCTCAATAGCTTTATCAGGCCGCTTTAAGGGTAGCCATTCTGTGGGAAGTGATTCTTCATCTATCTGGTTCAATGCCTCTATTTTAAAGGCGTTCCTTTGAATGTTCAGACTAATACCGCATTAGCCATTCATGATCCAGTTAACGGGTATTGTCTAAAACGGTCACTTATGATATATATGAGACCATTTGTTTGGATAATATAGGGGTTCTACCTTGAGTACATTTTCTCTTTAGAACACATTCCCAGAGGAAATTGGCTAGACGTCACATAAAATAGTATATCCTTATACCGTTAAGATGATGCTAAAGTTGAACTCTGTATGACGACATCAGTTGTACTAGGAGGATAAATATTTACGACTTCAATTTTGGTCATGAACTTTCATATTCATGAAATTGATGAGTATGGAAGCAATGGTTTCCTCTAATATAATATGATTTTTTTTTTTTATCAAAATTGGGACTAATAAGAACAGGGGTAGTAGTGATTGCATGTTTGATTTCTGTAAAAACCTTTTGAATTTCCGATGTTCATTCAAATTTTGTATCCTTCTTTAGTAAATTATTTATTGTCTTAACAATCGTGGCATAATCTAGAACAAATATTCATTCAAAACTTATCTTTCCAAAGAAATATTATACTCCTTTTCAAGACATAGGGAGATTTAAGTAATTTATTGCCTTACCCCTTTCTAGATCAATGTATATGCTTTCTTTACTCACAATATGTCCTAGTATTCTCCCTTATAATATAGAAATAACACGTTTTTGGATTCAAAGATATCATGTCTTACATCCTACATAGTTCAAAGACTTGTATGATATGTTTGAATCGTCCTTCCCTCAATTTTGAATGAACTGTCAAATCATCCCGGTAATATGCCATACACCATATCATTCATGTTTGGTCAAGATGAATGTTGCTCGACACAATCTATTAAGACACAAATGACGTGTGTTTCTTACAGGTTAAGCGTGGTTGGAGTTAATCCTTTGGGATTTTGGCCCTTAGGCCCAGATTTCGAACTAAGACGCTCTGATACCATATGTAATGCCCATATAATTCTAAACATCATTTAAGTTTCCTAAACATTTTATGAAAGTAATATGAAACAGTAACTTCTTAGCATAATAGTGATTCTCATAACAGCAACTTCAGTAACTTAGATTTATCAATAAATATTGAATTCATGACAGAAAGAAATAAATACATAACTTAACAAAGTACCTGGTTCTGATGCTAATTGTTGTTGCCACTGTGCCTTGCTGCTTCCTTTCTTCTCCCTGCTACATAGATCAATCCTGCCACAAACAGGAAAATAGCTGCCCAAAACTATTGTCCTCCCTGCCAACTAGGAAAACTACCTAGCTCCAGGATATCTATGGATATCCTGGCCCTCCATGCCCAAAACCTCCAGCAACTCAGTGCCTCCCCTGATCAAAAGTCACAGTCTAGAACACTCTGTTCCTTGCTCACAGCAAGCCAACAGTCCACAAAATAACACAGGCTCACAGCCAATACAACAGTCCACAAAATAACACAGGATCACAGCCAATACAACAGTCCACAGCATCCATTCCGTCCCCTCCCGTCGAATGGTGCGCACATCCCCCTCTTCCCCTCCCTTATTCCTCCCAGCCGACTTAAGAAGTTACTCCTCCAACCACCCTGCATCCTCCGTCCTTCGTCATGAGTTAATGTTTTATCTCCTCGGGATCCATGGCTATCCCTTTCTGCATGCGCCACCATTTTTATATCATTTTTCATTGATCTATTAATTTTATTTCACAGGTCATTAAATGTGATCTGTAATTTGAATTATTACTCAGTTAACCATAATTAATTTCTTTAATTAATTTTACTTTATAATCTTTAAGCATGTATTCCATTAGGGTCGTTACAGAAACACAGAGACACACAAGTTCTGATATTTTATTGAAAATTGGAAGGAATATTAATAATAAAACATAATTAAATGATCCTTCTTGGGTCTCTCAGACCTCTACATAGTCACACTCACATAATAGAACCCCTCCACACTCAAAATCTCTCCATTACATAAACAAATCAATGATCGATCAACTCTTGAATCTTCTCCAAAACTGAAAAATAAATTTGCTCCCAAAATATCTAACAACCTTCTAATCTAGCTATATGTTCTACATCATATTAAACTAATTGATACATAATCAAACAATAAAATCCTATGATATCTTCTATATATTTCCACCTAATTATTACAAATAAAAATAAAATTTAAGGAAACCAACTTCTTTTAGTAAATGTTTTGTGACGTCAAAGTCAATCTCAAAAAATTGTTTTGATGCTCCTACATCACAAAGATTATGAAGAAGTGATGACATTGGAACTTGGTTTCTCTTTCTCTAGATCTTTTTTGAATCCTTTTATGGGTCTTCGATATCTCTTGATTTCATGTCTGATCCAAATTCTGAGTTAAATCCACCAACCTCCCCAAAAGGTTCAAACTTGTTCACTAGAGTCGCCATGAGGAGGGTCATGTTGCAAGAGATATTAACGACTTGTTCTTCCAACTTCAAAAATATCTCCTCTACCTCATCGCAAGGGTTATTAAGACTAAACTCAGTTGTCATGGCTATGGTTCTAAGACTTCCTTCTTAAAAAAATTCCTAGATTCTACAACTTCCCACAAAAACCCCAAAGAAAATTGTTTCAATACCAATATGATCTATAAATTGTTGTGGATATTCCACTTAAACAATTCACGAGAATATGTCTTGCAATTGTCGTAAAACTTTCTAGAGATAAACTCTGTAGACAATTTTGAAACGTCCAACGTTTCAAGTGGGCATTCCACCCATCGTCAAGGCAAATAGAAGCTCGATAATAGGAAAAGAGTATGTGAAAGAATATATTTATAGAGTAAGACTGGGAGATATCCATTGAGAGAAAAAGAGAACGTTGTGAAATAATAATAAAGTAAGAAAAATAAAATTAGGGATTTAACCGTTGAGTAAGATATATTAAAAAATAAAATTAAACTAAGGGATATTGGTAATAAGTTGATTGTGGAGAATATTAAAAGAAGATATCTCAAACAAGTAAACCATCAATCAATATTGGATTAGTTATGTTGGAATAACGCCAAATGTTAGGAGAGAAAAAAAATAATAAGAATATCCTGTAAGAAATTTGTTAAGAAAGAAATAGGTAAAAATAATAAATAATAATTATTAGAGAAAAGCGTAAAATAAGCAATAAGTTACGATTACCATTCATAAGTTACTAGTACCAATAATAAGAAATAAAAGGGAAGAATAGGGTAAGGGAAAGATTGAGATGGAAAAACCATAAATTTAGGAATAAAATTTAAATTAAACAAAGAATTTTAATTTAAAAGAATATGTCTATTGATCGAGACAATGTATGAGAGAAGAAGAGAATGTTGTGAAAGAGTAATAAAGTAAGAAAAAGTAAAATAAGGGATCTAAATGTTGAGTAAGAAATATTAAAAAATAAAATTAAAATAAGGTAGCTTGATAATAAGTTGACATTGGAGAATACTAAAAGAAGAGATCTCAAACAATTTAACCATTGATCAAGATTGGATTAGTTATGTTGGATTAAAATGAACCATTAGGAGAGAGAGAAAACTAATAAAGAAAGAAAAAGTAAAATAAGGGATCTAATCGTTGAGTAAGAAATATTAAAAATTAAAATTGAAATAAGGGATCTTGATAATAAGTTCACCATGGAGAATATTAAAAGAAGGGATCTCAAACAAGTTAACCATTGATCAATATTGGATTAGTTATGTTGGAATAACACCAAAAAAATATTAAGACAATCTTTAAAGAAATTTGTTAAGAAATAAACAGGTAAAATAATAAATAATAATTATTAGAGAAAATCATAAAATAAACAATAAGTTACTAGTACCAATAATAAGAAAGAATAGGGTAAGGGTAAAACTGGGATGGAAAATCCATAAATTTAGGAATAAAATTGAAATAAACAAATAATTTTAATTCAAAAGAATAGGTCTTGTTATCACATGATTTCTACTTGTGAAAATCCCTCCACAAGATCCCCAAATCTTGTGTAAATATGGAAGAAACTACCATTGTTGCCTAAGTATAATCTTCCATCGTTTTAGTGATGGAAGAGGTCCACCACAAGGGAAGATTCCCTTGTGACCTCAAGGGATCAAATAGAAATAAATAGTAAAGCCTATCACCCCCTATCTTGATCACTTGATAGTTGTTCTAGGTCTAGGAAGGAAGAGAGAAGTTGCCAAGAAATTGTTGTACCTTCCCGGAACAATGAACAATTTACAACATACTTTGACAAATTACCAAGCTAAAGCATGCAACAATGACCTTTTTAAACACTAGACAAGTAAAATTGCATTGGTTGTTGCAAATTACAATAGAAAACACTTATATAACAACAATAAAATATTTGTAACAATAACAATTGATCATGAAAAGTAAGCATTAAATCAATAGATTATTGTCCAATTGCTAGTGGTAGTTTCTGAACAAGTTAAGCCAACTTTAGATAGGTTTATGCAGCAATTTAATGTAGTTTCCAGTGGCCATAGAAAACTTTTATAACTGCAGCAAGAAATATTGTGAGATTGCTAGAATTAGGGTTAGCAATGTTAGTAGGATACTTGAGAGATTAACAAGATTGACTTTAACAATTGCTTTAGACACAAATTCACTCCTAGATCAGTTTCGTTGTCCTTCTAGGGCCTATGGAGTCTCAAATGCATTAATCTTGAAGATTGATTTAGATGAAGAAAAAGAGGTAGAGTCTAAACCCTAAGGTGCAATCATGTTTGTTCCTTAGGCTTTAGACTTTGAGGAAAAGGATATATAGGGTGCAAGCATGTTTGGGCCCTAGATACCATTTTTCCCTTCTTGTAGCTTCACTTAGGTCAAGAATCAAATGTCTAGGGTTAAAACCCTAAATTGCAAGCACTTTTGGGCTTTAGGCTTCTAACCCTAGCAAGGACATTTTACAAACTTGGACAAATAAAACTTTATGAGGAAGAGAAGAACTTGTGTCTTCCTCTAAGGGTTTCAACAAAACAATATTTATTGCAACAACATAAGCAATTTTACATTTTACATTAACAAGAGACAATAGAATTGCAGAAAATTACTTACTTCACCCAATAATCAAGAGTATAGAACCCTAATTACAAAAAATATTCATCCAAATCAGAAACCCATCCACAAGAGATCCTCCTTCAAACATAGTGAATGAGAGAACAAGACCAATAAGGATGAAATAGTGAACTTTTAGAAGTGTTAACCCTAGAAATGAGAGAGGAATTGTGATTATCCAAAATAAAAGTGAGCATTGGCCTTTATATATGAGGATAAACTCAACGCTTTGTCCACATAATATAACAAAATTTAATTATAATTGTGGTTGACCCTTCATTTAGCCTTTACAAAATTTGGAAATCCAAAAAATACATCATAAGGGTCACATGTGTGGTGACGTCAAGCCTTCCTAGGCTAAGAGAGAACCTCCAAAGTCCACGTGGCACCAATCCAAGGTGAAATGATGGAAATTAGTGTATCTCCTCACCCAAGGTCATGCCAATCATCATTGGTACCCCAATTGTCCATCAAACCCTAAATGATGACATCATCATCAAATGAGGGCCAATGTCCAGGATCAAAGGTGTTGCATCCAGGCTGGAGGGAGTTGCATCTCATATTTGCATGGTGTTTGGATATCTAGTGCTGCAACATCCCTTATCCAATGAATAATAATCCATGGGGTACTCTTCCCAACATGTGGGATTTCATCCCATCTGTGTTCCATCATGTCCAAATCTACTCAAACCAATCCCATGTGTCCATTATCCAAGGTTTTGAAGGTGTGTCAAAGCTCATGTCGAAATTTGGTGAGTCATTGGATGACCCATTTCTCTGCATCACATGTGTAACAGTCCTGCAATAAAGTCACAATGTCCTAGGTGAAAACCCAAGGTGTCTCTCAAAGAACCATGTCAAGGCCATCCAAAAAAAAGACAGAGTATAAGCCAAGGTAAACCAATGTTCATAATAAATATTAGTCCTTAAATCATGCAAAGTAAGTTGTTACTTAAGATATCATTATTGTAAACACTTCACACTAGTATCTCCTTCAAGCATCACACTGGCCCAGAACCTTATGTGAGTTGGAAAGTTTGAATATGGGAGGGCCTTCATCCAACCCTATTAGGTGTGCCAACCTAGACAGGAAATAAAATACCCACATAGAGGGATAGGTCCTGAGGGAAGTATTTAAAGAATGAAACCCTTCAAGAGTAAGTGTGAGAGTGGTATGAATTAGGGCTTACTTCATGGCTTATGGTGTCATTAAATCCAATTCTATGAGTTCCTTTGTAGAGAGAGAACTTTCCTTCTGAGATACCCTTTCCTTGGTACTTTTTTCATTTTAAACACTTTAATTATCTTTTGATAACCAATTATTATTTGCAAGTCCCCTTTATAGGTTTCAAGCTTTATTCCTTCATTTTCTTATTGGGATATGGTCCTTTGTAATTGTGCATTCATTTTCTTTAGGATAGGGGTGATTACCAATAGAGGGAATAGAGCTCAATATGGCTTACAACTTTTATGGTGGCCTTTATCATTTATAGCATATACATATGTAGAAATTGCATCAAGATTTGGGCCTTCAACCCCTTCTTCTCATGAGAGAATGGACCATGACCCATTACCAAAGTTTAGTACACTATGGAAACATCCAAGATGGAAATTTTTAAGTATGGTGGGGAACAGAGTGTTACCCTTGTGAGGGCCCCCTAGTAGTACCCCTTTTCCCTAGGTGATGACAACATAGGACTAGGGCCCAAAAGTTGACCACCAAAGTGAAACAATACAAAAAACACAATTTACCAAGCAAGTGATCCATTATCCAACTTCAACCAAATATCCTCATCCACATGCCCAACAAATTAAGCACAACACTTCCCATTAAATAAGTGTTGATATTATGGTAGTTGTGGGAGGTATTAACCTCTATGTGTAACCTTTGATGAGACAAGAATATTCTGGGAAGCAAGAGAAACCCTAAATAGTTGGTTAATAAACCTATGAGATAAGTCGGCTCAAGAGAATAATTTATATCACTATAAATAGAGGGCGCTTGAGCTCATTTTCACTCACTCACTCTCATAACTGCATAAGGACTAGTGGTGCACATAATTGCAGGAGAGTTGCAGTTGCTGCAGTGGTGACTTGGTCTTTGGTTATGGTTTGGACTTTCTGATTGGTACGCTAGCTTTGGAGAGAGGTATGCTATTGTGGTTGGATATTGGTTCTAGTGATTTCTTCCAGAATTATTTTGTTTATCAAGGTTAAGGTGCTCAAGGGTGGTCTTTGTGCCAATGGTTGGGTGCCAATATAGTGATATTGTTTATGTTGAAACGAGCACACCTATTATTTTAATAGGTTATGGACCCACACCACCTTCAAGATGGTCTAACCACTGGAAGGTAGTGCGAAAGTTCTTTATTAAGCTCGTTGTGGCACCAGTTATAGCTGCAGCTAGGTTTTTTGACTATGCATCTGCATCAAAACCTAATCCAACTCTTTGGGAACCTTAAGTGAAGCGCTTGAAATAATTCTTGGATATCCTAGTGTGCCCTAGCCAATCACACCTCCTGGTACTCTTAGCAAGCCAAGGCGTCAAGTTTAAGTTTTTGGTCAAATTCAACGCAGCCATGACTTACTCTTTGAAGTCAGAAAAAAAGTTAGAAGGGACTTTAAACTTCAGAGCATGGAAGACAAGGATTGACCTCATCCTTACCAAGAATAAAGTTCTAGATATCATAAAAGGCAAGATCATGGAACCACAGTTTGAAGCAAGAAAAGAGAAGGAACCTCATAATGTTGCAGCACTGGAGAAGTTCAAGAGAGATATGTCAAAGGTACAATGCTTTGAATGCCATGATTATGGCCACTACAAAAGGAATTTTCCTAAACTAACAAAGAAGAGAAAAGAGATACATCACACATCAACTGCCAATGATGAAGAACCTTCAAAGAAGACAAACCATGATGAAACAAATTTCTTCTATTATTCATCTCTTACTGGAACCATTGAATATGACATGTGGTTGATAGATAGTGGAGCTTCAAGGCATATGATAGATGACCATAAGAATTTCTCAAGCATGAATGAAAAGGAGACACCTCATAAAGTAGAGCTTGGAGACAAGAAATCTTATGCAGTCAAGGGAATTGGACAACCTACTATCAAAATGGAATCAGGTAACTATATCCATCTTAGTAATGTTTTATATGTTCCTGGTTTGGAAAAGAATCTAGTATCTATTTCCTGTTTGGAAGAGAAAGGAGATAGAGTAGCTTTTGTAGATGGAAAATTTATTGTATGGTCTAAAGATGCCAAGATATAAAATGCTATAGTTATTGGAACCCGTGAAGGAAGGTTATATAAATTCCTAGGTCATAATACTCAAGATCTAGTACATGATGAAATCAACCCTAGTGAGTTATGGGCCATGGCAAAGAAGGTATGCTCACCTTCATTATCAATCCTTGCCATCCCTAAAACAGATGGTTGTAGGCATGCCAAAATTACAGTCAGTACATGAAGGTGTGTGCACTTGGGAAGACTATTAAGAAACCGTTTCCAAGTAGTGAGAATAGATCCAAATGGATCTTAGATCTAATACATTCAGATGTATGTGGACCTATTCCAGTGAAGTCTCTAGGAGGATCTCTTTAATATGTAATGTTTATAGATGACTTCTCAAGAAAAACATGGTTGTATCTATTAAAGACTAAGGATGAAGTATTTAGAAAATTCCAAGAATTCAAGGCTGAAGTAGAGAACCTAACAGATAACAATATCAATATAATAATATCTGATAATGGAGGAGAATACACCTCCAAGGAGCTTGTTTCCTTTTGTAAAGAAGTTGGGATTAGGAGGGAGCTCATTGTCCCTCACAATCCTCAACAGAATGGTGTGGCTGAAAGAAAGAATAGAACCATTAAAGAATTAGTCAAGGCAATGATGAATGATCAGAACTTATCTATGTTCCTATGGGGAGAAGAAACTATGACAGTTGTTTATGTTCAAAATAGAAGTCCACATAGAATATTGAAGAACATGACTCCTGAAGAAGCCTTCTCGGGAACGAAGTCGAGCGTTGAACACTTGAGAATGTTTGGATGTCTTGTATACATTCATGTTCCCAAGGATGAGAAAAATAATTTGGAACCCTCGTGAAACAAAGTAATATTCATTGGTTATAGTGAATCATCAAAAGCATATAGAATCTATGTTTCAGGTCAACATAAGATTGAAATAAGTAGAGACGTAACTTTTGATGAAAGGATTTCATTTAAGAAGTCTATAGAAGAATCTATAGAATCCAATGAAGAAGAGGAACATGAAGATACCAAAGAAGAAAGTACATGTTCTCCAGAACAACCTAATGAAGAACAAGAACCACCACATGAATCTGTGGAACCAACTATTATACCTAAGACAAGAAAAAGACCATCATGGCTTGGAACAACCTTGCAAGAAGCAGAAAAGCATAAGGCTCCCACTGGTACTTTCAGACAAAGAAAGAAACCCAAAAGTTTCACTAGTTATGCGACACTCATGACAAGTTAGGTTAATGCAGAACCTTCCACCTTTGAGGAATAAATTAAGAAGAAATAATGGAAGGAGGCCATGATGGAAGAATACCAATCCATCATGAAAAATGATGTATGGGAAGTTGTGTCGAGACCTAAAGAGAAGTATGTAGTCACTTCAAAATGGTTTTATAAGATAAAGCATATTGTAGATGGAAGTATTGATAAGTACAAGGCGATATTTGTTGCTAGAGGGTTCTCCCAGCAGGAGGGAGAATATTATGATAAGACATTTTCTCTGGTTTTTGTATATACATCTATCAGAGCCATAATATCTCTTGCAGCTTCCATGGGTTGGAGTTTACATCAAATGGATGTAAAGACCACCTTTTTCAATGGAGTGATTGAGGAAGAAGTATATATAGAGAAACATCAAGGTTTTGAGGTACACCCAAAAGAAACCCATGTATGTAGATTGAAGAAGGCCTTGTATCGACTCAAACAAGCTCCAAGATCTTAGTATGCACACATTGATAGTTATTTGATGAGACTTGGATTTTCCAAGAGTCATGTTGATCCAAATCTCTATTACAAGGTTGTGAACAATGCACTTGTTATTCTATTATTATATGTTGATGACTTGTTCCTGACAGGTGCAGAGCTTCTCATTATTTAGTCTAAGAAGGAGCTATCCATTGAATTTGATATAAAGGATCTTGGTCGCATGCACTACTACTTGGGACTAGAAGTGTGGCAGAAGCATGGTGAAGTATTCCTGGGACAAGGGAGGTACGTTGTAAATATCCTTCAGAAGTTTGGGATGATGGATTGCAAATCCATGGCAACTCCCATGGTAACAGATTGGAGGAAGTTGAGAGAATCTGATTCTGATCCAATAAACCCATCCCTATACCGACAGTTGATTGGCTCCTTGATGTATTTGGTAAAGACTAGGCCGGACATATGCTTTGTTGTGAACATGTTGAGCCAGTTCCAAGTGGAACCTAGACAAGAGAATTTGGTGGTTGCAAAGCATATCTTGAGATATATTTGTGGGACAATAATGTATTCTTTGATATATGCCTCAAACAGTGAAGTAAAGTTGCATGGATTTACCGATTCAAATTGGGCAAGGAGTGTGGAATATAGAAAGAGTACTTCTGGATTGTGTTTCAGTTTGGGTCATGCTATGATTTCATGGGCTAGTAGGAAACAGAAGTCTGTTGCACTCAGCACTGCAGAAGCAGAGTATATTGCAGCTTGTGATGCTTGTATGGAAGCAATGTGGCTTCGTAATCTGGTTTTTGGATTGCTTGATCAGGTGTTGGATTAGACTGTGATATATTCTGATAACCATATATGTGTGAAGCTCTCATAGAACCTAGTGTTCCAGGACAGGTCGAAGCACATTGAGATCAAGTATTATTTTCTCTGAGATAAAGTCCAGAGGGGAGAAGTGGTTCTCCAATATATCTCCATTGATGAGAAGATTGCAGATATTTTGACAAAGCCTTTGTCCAAGATAAAGTTTTCATACTTGAGGGACAAATTGGGGCTCATGGATATTGCTCCCTTTGTTGAAAGGGAGGAGATGATTTCATCGGTTGGGAGGGAGCTCTTATATGTGGCATCATGGACTGTCAGTGAGATGTGGATTTGTATCATGTTGGTACAACTTAGAGATGATCATACAGCTTAGAGATGATGTTTGCATCATGCTAGATATGATCATGCTAGTACAATTCATATATGATACAGATGGTTGGAGTTGTTGACATAGTGGCCTGAGGAGCATCATGATAGTATAGCTTAGAGGTGGACATAAATCTTAGAGATGATGCTTGCATCATGCTAGTTATGTTCATGCTAGTACAACTTAGAGATAATGTTGGTGAGTCGCATCATGATAGATATGGCCAAGCCAGTACAACTTAGATATGACATACAACTTAGATATGATGTATTGACATCATGTTAGATATTTCATGCTAGTACATATTAGAGATGACCATACAGCTTAGAGATGATGCAGGGGGATCATTTCATGCTAGATATGTTCATGCGAGTACAACTTGGAGGTGGCATATAACTTAGATATGATGTATTGACATCATGCTAGATATTTCATGCTAGTACGACTTAGAGATGATCATACAACTTAGAGATGACATAGTAAGGAATTGATCTAATCATGCAAGTACATCTTAGAGGTGGCATACAAATTAGATATGATGCATTGGAATCATGCTAGTTATGTCATGCTAGTACAACTTAGAGATTATGTAGATGATACTCTGGATCATGCTAGTACATCTTAGATATGATGCATGCACATCATGTTAGTACATATTAGAGGTGATGAATTTGATGACATTGTTGATGCTGGATGATATCAGATGATATGATTTGATTGTTGTGGAGACTATATGTCTTTGGAAAGTAGTTGTATGGTATTGTGGTGGATTTGATCCACTCGTAGTAATTGTGTGTCATTGGTTAGTAGTTTTGTGCTACTAGGAGTGGTTGTGTACCACTAGATAGTAGTTGTATACTAATATGGATAGACACAATTGTGTTATATTGGATGGCATTGTTCTGATTTCCATGGATACTATCTAGATGGATAGTTATGATGGTGCTCATGATTTGATCATGAAATAGCCTATGTGGTTATGATGATGCTACCGGTTGAATGGTATGTTTGTGCTCAATACCATTTCCTTTAATACCTCCCTAGATAGGAGGGAGTGTTGATATTATGGTAGCTGCGGGAGGTATTAACCTCTACGTGTAACCTTTGACAAGACTAGAATATTCTAGAAAGTAAGAGAAACCCTAAATAGTTGGTTAATAAACCTAGAAGACAAATCATCTCAAGAGAATAATTTATATTAAGTTATTAGCATCGAAGAGAAGAATTCATCCCAGTTAAGTGACTTGGAGGACTATAAATAGAGGGTGCTTGAACCCATTTTCACTCACTCGCTCTCACAAATGCATAAGGACTAGTGGTGCGCATGACTAGAGGAGAGTTGTGGTTGTTGGAGTGGTGACTTTGTCTTTGGTTATGGTTTGTAATTTCTTCTTGGTACGCTAGCTTTGGAGAGAGGTATGCTACCATGGTTGGTTATTGGTTCTAGTGATTGCTTCTGGAACTATTTTGTCTTTCAAGGTTAAGGTGCTTCGGGGTGGCCTTTTTGCCTATGGTTGGGTGACAATATAGTGATATTGTCTATGGTGAAATGAGCACACCTATTATTTTAACAAGAAGGACTAACATACATCATGGTGACACTAGATTACCATCTCCCATGCATTGGGTTGCTTGGATGTGATGAGCCTTAGTTAACCTATAGTTGTAAGGAAAATGAGGGGGATTTTTAGGCTACCATTTGTGGACATGTTGATAATCATCATGGTCAAGATAATTTTCTCCATTACATGCCATGAAACATGATCTCCTCTAGTTACCCCTAGGCATGGGGGGGTAACATATAGCTCCAACATGGGGACATTTTCTCACTGTAGAGCTCATGAGAGCCTCAACATCTCTGGTTTTCCAAGACCTGCAATATTGTTCCTACTTAAAATAACAACACCCTTTAGAAGTATCAGTCAGTGGAGGTGATCCATCAAGATCAGTGATAAATCCAAAATCATGTTGAAAAGAAAAAATTTCACTAAAACTACAAATGATAAAGCAATAATACACAATGATCAAATACAAGTTCCTAAAATGTATGCACTATATACAAATGAAATGCAATATATAAAAGAGGATGCAATACTATACTAGCATGAATGCATGATATGAAAACATATATACAAATGCAATGCAAGATGAAAATGTCCTACCTAACCTACGTGAATCAATGGTATAGCTAAAATGCTAGGTATAATCATATAACCAGTGAAACATGTTGATTTTTGTAGCTTCTGGTAGGTATTCTCACATGACCCTAGGTGTTGGACATGTGGGAATCGTTGTGGGCACCACATCAAACTTTCGGTTTGGTGAAAACCATCTTGTATTTGAGTGGGGGATTCATGGGTTTGATGATGGGATTTTTGGGCTTGTGTTGGGGCTTCACATGTTGATATTATGGTATTTTTGAGAGGTATTAACCTCCATGTGTAGCCCTGGCAAGAATATAATATTTCGAGAAGTAAGAAGAAACCCTAAAGCATTGGAGATAACCCTAGAAGACAAGTTGGCTAAAGAAAATATTTAATATTGAGTTTTTAGCCTCAAAAATGAGAAGTCGGGCCAGACAGCTAAGGAGAAGCAGTATAAATACAGGATTCCAGAGCTTATTTTACACACAGCTCACAACTGCAGAAATGTAAGAGTGCGCACTATAAAAACTGAGTAAGTGTGCAAGTCTGGAGAGTAGTTGCAGCTGCAACTACTGCAACCTGTATTGTCGATTTAGGCTTGGACTTTCTATTGGTTATGGTTGGGACATTCTTCCTTGTGTGCTATATCTGGAGAGAGGTATGCTACATTGATTGGCTATTAGGCCTAGGGTTTTCTTCTGAAACTTTTCTCTGTCAAGGTTAAGGTGCTTGAGGGTGGCTTCGGCCTATGGTTGGGTGACAATATTTCTATGTTGTCTTTGGTTAAACGAGCACACCTATTATTTCTAACAGGTTATGGGCCCACACTATCTTCAGACAATCTAACCGTTGGAAGATAGATTGGGAGGATTTTCTCAGTTACAGTTTGAGTTGCAGTCAAAGTTTTTGCTACAGCAACGAAACCCTAACCCTCTTTTTGAAGCACCTTAAGTGAAGATATTGGCCTAATTTTTGGATATCCTAGTGCACCTTAACCTAATGCACCTCCTGGTACTCTCAGCAAGCTAAGATGTCAAGATTGAGTTTTTGGTAAAAGTCAAAGTTTGACCAAGTCAAAGAAGTCATGACTTACTCTATGAAGTCAGAAAACAAGTTAGAAGGGGCTTACAACTTCAGAGAATGGAAGAAAATGATTGATCTCATCCTTTCCAAGAGTAAAGTGTTGGATATCATGAAAGGAAATATCGTGGAACCACAGTTTGAAGAAGGAAAAGAGAAGGAACCTCAAAACGTTGCAATTATGGAGAAGTTCAATGACAATGACATAAATTCCATGAGTATCATAATGAATTTGTAAAATACCACTTGATACCCTACATCTCTCATCTTGACTCATCTAAGAAGATGTATGATGCCCTAACCAATATCTTCTCAGTCAGAAACATTGGACAAGTCATGAGTCTGAAGAATGAGCTTCATGACATGAAAATGAATGATGATGAAAACATAACATCATACTTTGTGAGAATCTCTCAATTAAGAGATCAACTACAAGCTATTGAAGAAATCATTTCAGAGAAGGAACTAGTAAATATAGTACTCAATGGTCTTCCCAAGACATGGGATGCATTTTCCGCAAGCATGTACACAAGGAAGGAGTATCCCACATTTGAAGAACTTTGGACTTGCTATGCACAAGAAGAATCAAAGATTAACGCAAAAGAGAAATCCCAAAAGAAATATGATGATCAATCTTTCACAACAAAGTTCAAGAATTTCAGGAATAAGAAGAAGTTTGGCTCAAGGAAGAAACCAAATCAAGAAAAGGATATGTCAAAAATACAATGCTTCAACTGTCGAAAATATGGTCATTGTAGGAACCATTGTCTCGAGTTAAAGAAAATGAAGGAAACAAACGAAGCAACAGTTTTCGAAGAAAGGGAACCCTCAAAGAAAGTCAAGCAAGATAAAACCAACTTCTTCTTCTAATACAAGGTAACAATATTCTTCAAAACCCTTGTATATATCATGTTTACATAGTTCCTGCACATATCATGTATATCTATTTCTTAGAAGAAAATATGTTCAAGGGAAACAATGCCTATGGAAGAATAAAAGGATAAGGATTTCTATTACAATGACTACAAGTCAAGCAATACACATGAAAAGATGAAGTATGTTGACAATCTTTGGTAACAATTCCTTTGGATGCTATTGTATAAGTAACAATTTCCAGATAAGCCAAAATCATAATCAAACCTGAAGAGACCCAGAAGAAGTCAACATAGAGGAAATTAGAAAAAGACTCATGTCACCTTGCAGAAGGCAATAAGAATGCAGACGAAAGCATGGACTATATTAGATGGAGGGAGATGATTACAAAATTCCAAAAGAAGAGCATGCATTCATGCATGAAGCAAGTATTAGGAGGGAGCTAATCCTAAATAATATTATCCATTGAGGATTATGAAGTATCTATCCATGTTCCCATTGAAAGTAGCAGCC
>ML797858.1:171163-209305 GCA_009831015.1 Picea engelmannii
CAAAATATCTAACAACCTTCTAATCTAGCTATATGTTCTACATCATATTAAACTAATTGATACATAATCAAACAATAAAATCCTATGATATCTTCTATATATTTCCACCTAATTATTACAAATAAAAATAAAATTTAAGGAAACCAACTTCTTTTAGTAAATGTTTTGTGACGTCAAAGTCAATCTCAAAAAATTGTTTTGATGCTCCTACATCACAAAGATTATGAAGAAGTGATGACATTGGAACTTGGTTTCTCTTTCTCTAGATCTTTTTTGAATCCTTTTATGGGTCTTCGATATCTCTTGATTTCATGTCTGATCCAAATTCTGAGTTAAATCCACCAACCTCCCCAAAAGGTTCAAACTTGTTCACTAGAGTCGCCATGAGGAGGGTCATGTTGCAAGAGATATTAACGACTTGTTCTTCCAACTTCAAAAATATCTCCTCTACCTCATCGCAAGGGTTATTAAGACTAAACTCAGTTGTCATGGCTATGGTTCTAAGACTTCCTTCTTAAAAAAATTCCTAGATTCTACAACTTCCCACAAAAACCCCAAAGAAAATTGTTTCAATACCAATATGATCTATAAATTGTTGTGGATATTCCACTTAAACAATTCACGAGAATATGTCTTGCAATTGTCGTAAAACTTTCTAGAGATAAACTCTGTAGACAATTTTGAAACGTCCAACGTTTCAAGTGGGCATTCCACCCATCGTCAAGGCAAATAGAAGCTCGATAATAGGAAAAGAGTATGTGAAAGAATATATTTATAGAGTAAGACTGGGAGATATCCATTGAGAGAAAAAGAGAACGTTGTGAAATAATAATAAAGTAAGAAAAATAAAATTAGGGATTTAACCGTTGAGTAAGATATATTAAAAAATAAAATTAAACTAAGGGATATTGGTAATAAGTTGATTGTGGAGAATATTAAAAGAAGATATCTCAAACAAGTAAACCATCAATCAATATTGGATTAGTTATGTTGGAATAACGCCAAATGTTAGGAGAGAAAAAAAATAATAAGAATATCCTGTAAGAAATTTGTTAAGAAAGAAATAGGTAAAAATAATAAATAATAATTATTAGAGAAAAGCGTAAAATAAGCAATAAGTTACGATTACCATTCATAAGTTACTAGTACCAATAATAAGAAATAAAAGGGAAGAATAGGGTAAGGGAAAGATTGAGATGGAAAAACCATAAATTTAGGAATAAAATTTAAATTAAACAAAGAATTTTAATTTAAAAGAATATGTCTATTGATCGAGACAATGTATGAGAGAAGAAGAGAATGTTGTGAAAGAGTAATAAAGTAAGAAAAAGTAAAATAAGGGATCTAAATGTTGAGTAAGAAATATTAAAAAATAAAATTAAAATAAGGTAGCTTGATAATAAGTTGACATTGGAGAATACTAAAAGAAGAGATCTCAAACAATTTAACCATTGATCAAGATTGGATTAGTTATGTTGGATTAAAATGAACCATTAGGAGAGAGAGAAAACTAATAAAGAAAGAAAAAGTAAAATAAGGGATCTAATCGTTGAGTAAGAAATATTAAAAATTAAAATTGAAATAAGGGATCTTGATAATAAGTTCACCATGGAGAATATTAAAAGAAGGGATCTCAAACAAGTTAACCATTGATCAATATTGGATTAGTTATGTTGGAATAACACCAAAAAAATATTAAGACAATCTTTAAAGAAATTTGTTAAGAAATAAACAGGTAAAATAATAAATAATAATTATTAGAGAAAATCATAAAATAAACAATAAGTTACTAGTACCAATAATAAGAAAGAATAGGGTAAGGGTAAAACTGGGATGGAAAATCCATAAATTTAGGAATAAAATTGAAATAAACAAATAATTTTAATTCAAAAGAATAGGTCTTGTTATCACATGATTTCTACTTGTGAAAATCCCTCCACAAGATCCCCAAATCTTGTGTAAATATGGAAGAAACTACCATTGTTGCCTAAGTATAATCTTCCATCGTTTTAGTGATGGAAGAGGTCCACCACAAGGGAAGATTCCCTTGTGACCTCAAGGGATCAAATAGAAATAAATAGTAAAGCCTATCACCCCCTATCTTGATCACTTGATAGTTGTTCTAGGTCTAGGAAGGAAGAGAGAAGTTGCCAAGAAATTGTTGTACCTTCCCGGAACAATGAACAATTTACAACATACTTTGACAAATTACCAAGCTAAAGCATGCAACAATGACCTTTTTAAACACTAGACAAGTAAAATTGCATTGGTTGTTGCAAATTACAATAGAAAACACTTATATAACAACAATAAAATATTTGTAACAATAACAATTGATCATGAAAAGTAAGCATTAAATCAATAGATTATTGTCCAATTGCTAGTGGTAGTTTCTGAACAAGTTAAGCCAACTTTAGATAGGTTTATGCAGCAATTTAATGTAGTTTCCAGTGGCCATAGAAAACTTTTATAACTGCAGCAAGAAATATTGTGAGATTGCTAGAATTAGGGTTAGCAATGTTAGTAGGATACTTGAGAGATTAACAAGATTGACTTTAACAATTGCTTTAGACACAAATTCACTCCTAGATCAGTTTCGTTGTCCTTCTAGGGCCTATGGAGTCTCAAATGCATTAATCTTGAAGATTGATTTAGATGAAGAAAAAGAGGTAGAGTCTAAACCCTAAGGTGCAATCATGTTTGTTCCTTAGGCTTTAGACTTTGAGGAAAAGGATATATAGGGTGCAAGCATGTTTGGGCCCTAGATACCATTTTTCCCTTCTTGTAGCTTCACTTAGGTCAAGAATCAAATGTCTAGGGTTAAAACCCTAAATTGCAAGCACTTTTGGGCTTTAGGCTTCTAACCCTAGCAAGGACATTTTACAAACTTGGACAAATAAAACTTTATGAGGAAGAGAAGAACTTGTGTCTTCCTCTAAGGGTTTCAACAAAACAATATTTATTGCAACAACATAAGCAATTTTACATTTTACATTAACAAGAGACAATAGAATTGCAGAAAATTACTTACTTCACCCAATAATCAAGAGTATAGAACCCTAATTACAAAAAATATTCATCCAAATCAGAAACCCATCCACAAGAGATCCTCCTTCAAACATAGTGAATGAGAGAACAAGACCAATAAGGATGAAATAGTGAACTTTTAGAAGTGTTAACCCTAGAAATGAGAGAGGAATTGTGATTATCCAAAATAAAAGTGAGCATTGGCCTTTATATATGAGGATAAACTCAACGCTTTGTCCACATAATATAACAAAATTTAATTATAATTGTGGTTGACCCTTCATTTAGCCTTTACAAAATTTGGAAATCCAAAAAATACATCATAAGGGTCACATGTGTGGTGACGTCAAGCCTTCCTAGGCTAAGAGAGAACCTCCAAAGTCCACGTGGCACCAATCCAAGGTGAAATGATGGAAATTAGTGTATCTCCTCACCCAAGGTCATGCCAATCATCATTGGTACCCCAATTGTCCATCAAACCCTAAATGATGACATCATCATCAAATGAGGGCCAATGTCCAGGATCAAAGGTGTTGCATCCAGGCTGGAGGGAGTTGCATCTCATATTTGCATGGTGTTTGGATATCTAGTGCTGCAACATCCCTTATCCAATGAATAATAATCCATGGGGTACTCTTCCCAACATGTGGGATTTCATCCCATCTGTGTTCCATCATGTCCAAATCTACTCAAACCAATCCCATGTGTCCATTATCCAAGGTTTTGAAGGTGTGTCAAAGCTCATGTCGAAATTTGGTGAGTCATTGGATGACCCATTTCTCTGCATCACATGTGTAACAGTCCTGCAATAAAGTCACAATGTCCTAGGTGAAAACCCAAGGTGTCTCTCAAAGAACCATGTCAAGGCCATCCAAAAAAAAGACAGAGTATAAGCCAAGGTAAACCAATGTTCATAATAAATATTAGTCCTTAAATCATGCAAAGTAAGTTGTTACTTAAGATATCATTATTGTAAACACTTCACACTAGTATCTCCTTCAAGCATCACACTGGCCCAGAACCTTATGTGAGTTGGAAAGTTTGAATATGGGAGGGCCTTCATCCAACCCTATTAGGTGTGCCAACCTAGACAGGAAATAAAATACCCACATAGAGGGATAGGTCCTGAGGGAAGTATTTAAAGAATGAAACCCTTCAAGAGTAAGTGTGAGAGTGGTATGAATTAGGGCTTACTTCATGGCTTATGGTGTCATTAAATCCAATTCTATGAGTTCCTTTGTAGAGAGAGAACTTTCCTTCTGAGATACCCTTTCCTTGGTACTTTTTTCATTTTAAACACTTTAATTATCTTTTGATAACCAATTATTATTTGCAAGTCCCCTTTATAGGTTTCAAGCTTTATTCCTTCATTTTCTTATTGGGATATGGTCCTTTGTAATTGTGCATTCATTTTCTTTAGGATAGGGGTGATTACCAATAGAGGGAATAGAGCTCAATATGGCTTACAACTTTTATGGTGGCCTTTATCATTTATAGCATATACATATGTAGAAATTGCATCAAGATTTGGGCCTTCAACCCCTTCTTCTCATGAGAGAATGGACCATGACCCATTACCAAAGTTTAGTACACTATGGAAACATCCAAGATGGAAATTTTTAAGTATGGTGGGGAACAGAGTGTTACCCTTGTGAGGGCCCCCTAGTAGTACCCCTTTTCCCTAGGTGATGACAACATAGGACTAGGGCCCAAAAGTTGACCACCAAAGTGAAACAATACAAAAAACACAATTTACCAAGCAAGTGATCCATTATCCAACTTCAACCAAATATCCTCATCCACATGCCCAACAAATTAAGCACAACACTTCCCATTAAATAAGTGTTGATATTATGGTAGTTGTGGGAGGTATTAACCTCTATGTGTAACCTTTGATGAGACAAGAATATTCTGGGAAGCAAGAGAAACCCTAAATAGTTGGTTAATAAACCTATGAGATAAGTCGGCTCAAGAGAATAATTTATATCACTATAAATAGAGGGCGCTTGAGCTCATTTTCACTCACTCACTCTCATAACTGCATAAGGACTAGTGGTGCACATAATTGCAGGAGAGTTGCAGTTGCTGCAGTGGTGACTTGGTCTTTGGTTATGGTTTGGACTTTCTGATTGGTACGCTAGCTTTGGAGAGAGGTATGCTATTGTGGTTGGATATTGGTTCTAGTGATTTCTTCCAGAATTATTTTGTTTATCAAGGTTAAGGTGCTCAAGGGTGGTCTTTGTGCCAATGGTTGGGTGCCAATATAGTGATATTGTTTATGTTGAAACGAGCACACCTATTATTTTAATAGGTTATGGACCCACACCACCTTCAAGATGGTCTAACCACTGGAAGGTAGTGCGAAAGTTCTTTATTAAGCTCGTTGTGGCACCAGTTATAGCTGCAGCTAGGTTTTTTGACTATGCATCTGCATCAAAACCTAATCCAACTCTTTGGGAACCTTAAGTGAAGCGCTTGAAATAATTCTTGGATATCCTAGTGTGCCCTAGCCAATCACACCTCCTGGTACTCTTAGCAAGCCAAGGCGTCAAGTTTAAGTTTTTGGTCAAATTCAACGCAGCCATGACTTACTCTTTGAAGTCAGAAAAAAAGTTAGAAGGGACTTTAAACTTCAGAGCATGGAAGACAAGGATTGACCTCATCCTTACCAAGAATAAAGTTCTAGATATCATAAAAGGCAAGATCATGGAACCACAGTTTGAAGCAAGAAAAGAGAAGGAACCTCATAATGTTGCAGCACTGGAGAAGTTCAAGAGAGATATGTCAAAGGTACAATGCTTTGAATGCCATGATTATGGCCACTACAAAAGGAATTTTCCTAAACTAACAAAGAAGAGAAAAGAGATACATCACACATCAACTGCCAATGATGAAGAACCTTCAAAGAAGACAAACCATGATGAAACAAATTTCTTCTATTATTCATCTCTTACTGGAACCATTGAATATGACATGTGGTTGATAGATAGTGGAGCTTCAAGGCATATGATAGATGACCATAAGAATTTCTCAAGCATGAATGAAAAGGAGACACCTCATAAAGTAGAGCTTGGAGACAAGAAATCTTATGCAGTCAAGGGAATTGGACAACCTACTATCAAAATGGAATCAGGTAACTATATCCATCTTAGTAATGTTTTATATGTTCCTGGTTTGGAAAAGAATCTAGTATCTATTTCCTGTTTGGAAGAGAAAGGAGATAGAGTAGCTTTTGTAGATGGAAAATTTATTGTATGGTCTAAAGATGCCAAGATATAAAATGCTATAGTTATTGGAACCCGTGAAGGAAGGTTATATAAATTCCTAGGTCATAATACTCAAGATCTAGTACATGATGAAATCAACCCTAGTGAGTTATGGGCCATGGCAAAGAAGGTATGCTCACCTTCATTATCAATCCTTGCCATCCCTAAAACAGATGGTTGTAGGCATGCCAAAATTACAGTCAGTACATGAAGGTGTGTGCACTTGGGAAGACTATTAAGAAACCGTTTCCAAGTAGTGAGAATAGATCCAAATGGATCTTAGATCTAATACATTCAGATGTATGTGGACCTATTCCAGTGAAGTCTCTAGGAGGATCTCTTTAATATGTAATGTTTATAGATGACTTCTCAAGAAAAACATGGTTGTATCTATTAAAGACTAAGGATGAAGTATTTAGAAAATTCCAAGAATTCAAGGCTGAAGTAGAGAACCTAACAGATAACAATATCAATATAATAATATCTGATAATGGAGGAGAATACACCTCCAAGGAGCTTGTTTCCTTTTGTAAAGAAGTTGGGATTAGGAGGGAGCTCATTGTCCCTCACAATCCTCAACAGAATGGTGTGGCTGAAAGAAAGAATAGAACCATTAAAGAATTAGTCAAGGCAATGATGAATGATCAGAACTTATCTATGTTCCTATGGGGAGAAGAAACTATGACAGTTGTTTATGTTCAAAATAGAAGTCCACATAGAATATTGAAGAACATGACTCCTGAAGAAGCCTTCTCGGGAACGAAGTCGAGCGTTGAACACTTGAGAATGTTTGGATGTCTTGTATACATTCATGTTCCCAAGGATGAGAAAAATAATTTGGAACCCTCGTGAAACAAAGTAATATTCATTGGTTATAGTGAATCATCAAAAGCATATAGAATCTATGTTTCAGGTCAACATAAGATTGAAATAAGTAGAGACGTAACTTTTGATGAAAGGATTTCATTTAAGAAGTCTATAGAAGAATCTATAGAATCCAATGAAGAAGAGGAACATGAAGATACCAAAGAAGAAAGTACATGTTCTCCAGAACAACCTAATGAAGAACAAGAACCACCACATGAATCTGTGGAACCAACTATTATACCTAAGACAAGAAAAAGACCATCATGGCTTGGAACAACCTTGCAAGAAGCAGAAAAGCATAAGGCTCCCACTGGTACTTTCAGACAAAGAAAGAAACCCAAAAGTTTCACTAGTTATGCGACACTCATGACAAGTTAGGTTAATGCAGAACCTTCCACCTTTGAGGAATAAATTAAGAAGAAATAATGGAAGGAGGCCATGATGGAAGAATACCAATCCATCATGAAAAATGATGTATGGGAAGTTGTGTCGAGACCTAAAGAGAAGTATGTAGTCACTTCAAAATGGTTTTATAAGATAAAGCATATTGTAGATGGAAGTATTGATAAGTACAAGGCGATATTTGTTGCTAGAGGGTTCTCCCAGCAGGAGGGAGAATATTATGATAAGACATTTTCTCTGGTTTTTGTATATACATCTATCAGAGCCATAATATCTCTTGCAGCTTCCATGGGTTGGAGTTTACATCAAATGGATGTAAAGACCACCTTTTTCAATGGAGTGATTGAGGAAGAAGTATATATAGAGAAACATCAAGGTTTTGAGGTACACCCAAAAGAAACCCATGTATGTAGATTGAAGAAGGCCTTGTATCGACTCAAACAAGCTCCAAGATCTTAGTATGCACACATTGATAGTTATTTGATGAGACTTGGATTTTCCAAGAGTCATGTTGATCCAAATCTCTATTACAAGGTTGTGAACAATGCACTTGTTATTCTATTATTATATGTTGATGACTTGTTCCTGACAGGTGCAGAGCTTCTCATTATTTAGTCTAAGAAGGAGCTATCCATTGAATTTGATATAAAGGATCTTGGTCGCATGCACTACTACTTGGGACTAGAAGTGTGGCAGAAGCATGGTGAAGTATTCCTGGGACAAGGGAGGTACGTTGTAAATATCCTTCAGAAGTTTGGGATGATGGATTGCAAATCCATGGCAACTCCCATGGTAACAGATTGGAGGAAGTTGAGAGAATCTGATTCTGATCCAATAAACCCATCCCTATACCGACAGTTGATTGGCTCCTTGATGTATTTGGTAAAGACTAGGCCGGACATATGCTTTGTTGTGAACATGTTGAGCCAGTTCCAAGTGGAACCTAGACAAGAGAATTTGGTGGTTGCAAAGCATATCTTGAGATATATTTGTGGGACAATAATGTATTCTTTGATATATGCCTCAAACAGTGAAGTAAAGTTGCATGGATTTACCGATTCAAATTGGGCAAGGAGTGTGGAATATAGAAAGAGTACTTCTGGATTGTGTTTCAGTTTGGGTCATGCTATGATTTCATGGGCTAGTAGGAAACAGAAGTCTGTTGCACTCAGCACTGCAGAAGCAGAGTATATTGCAGCTTGTGATGCTTGTATGGAAGCAATGTGGCTTCGTAATCTGGTTTTTGGATTGCTTGATCAGGTGTTGGATTAGACTGTGATATATTCTGATAACCATATATGTGTGAAGCTCTCATAGAACCTAGTGTTCCAGGACAGGTCGAAGCACATTGAGATCAAGTATTATTTTCTCTGAGATAAAGTCCAGAGGGGAGAAGTGGTTCTCCAATATATCTCCATTGATGAGAAGATTGCAGATATTTTGACAAAGCCTTTGTCCAAGATAAAGTTTTCATACTTGAGGGACAAATTGGGGCTCATGGATATTGCTCCCTTTGTTGAAAGGGAGGAGATGATTTCATCGGTTGGGAGGGAGCTCTTATATGTGGCATCATGGACTGTCAGTGAGATGTGGATTTGTATCATGTTGGTACAACTTAGAGATGATCATACAGCTTAGAGATGATGTTTGCATCATGCTAGATATGATCATGCTAGTACAATTCATATATGATACAGATGGTTGGAGTTGTTGACATAGTGGCCTGAGGAGCATCATGATAGTATAGCTTAGAGGTGGACATAAATCTTAGAGATGATGCTTGCATCATGCTAGTTATGTTCATGCTAGTACAACTTAGAGATAATGTTGGTGAGTCGCATCATGATAGATATGGCCAAGCCAGTACAACTTAGATATGACATACAACTTAGATATGATGTATTGACATCATGTTAGATATTTCATGCTAGTACATATTAGAGATGACCATACAGCTTAGAGATGATGCAGGGGGATCATTTCATGCTAGATATGTTCATGCGAGTACAACTTGGAGGTGGCATATAACTTAGATATGATGTATTGACATCATGCTAGATATTTCATGCTAGTACGACTTAGAGATGATCATACAACTTAGAGATGACATAGTAAGGAATTGATCTAATCATGCAAGTACATCTTAGAGGTGGCATACAAATTAGATATGATGCATTGGAATCATGCTAGTTATGTCATGCTAGTACAACTTAGAGATTATGTAGATGATACTCTGGATCATGCTAGTACATCTTAGATATGATGCATGCACATCATGTTAGTACATATTAGAGGTGATGAATTTGATGACATTGTTGATGCTGGATGATATCAGATGATATGATTTGATTGTTGTGGAGACTATATGTCTTTGGAAAGTAGTTGTATGGTATTGTGGTGGATTTGATCCACTCGTAGTAATTGTGTGTCATTGGTTAGTAGTTTTGTGCTACTAGGAGTGGTTGTGTACCACTAGATAGTAGTTGTATACTAATATGGATAGACACAATTGTGTTATATTGGATGGCATTGTTCTGATTTCCATGGATACTATCTAGATGGATAGTTATGATGGTGCTCATGATTTGATCATGAAATAGCCTATGTGGTTATGATGATGCTACCGGTTGAATGGTATGTTTGTGCTCAATACCATTTCCTTTAATACCTCCCTAGATAGGAGGGAGTGTTGATATTATGGTAGCTGCGGGAGGTATTAACCTCTACGTGTAACCTTTGACAAGACTAGAATATTCTAGAAAGTAAGAGAAACCCTAAATAGTTGGTTAATAAACCTAGAAGACAAATCATCTCAAGAGAATAATTTATATTAAGTTATTAGCATCGAAGAGAAGAATTCATCCCAGTTAAGTGACTTGGAGGACTATAAATAGAGGGTGCTTGAACCCATTTTCACTCACTCGCTCTCACAAATGCATAAGGACTAGTGGTGCGCATGACTAGAGGAGAGTTGTGGTTGTTGGAGTGGTGACTTTGTCTTTGGTTATGGTTTGTAATTTCTTCTTGGTACGCTAGCTTTGGAGAGAGGTATGCTACCATGGTTGGTTATTGGTTCTAGTGATTGCTTCTGGAACTATTTTGTCTTTCAAGGTTAAGGTGCTTCGGGGTGGCCTTTTTGCCTATGGTTGGGTGACAATATAGTGATATTGTCTATGGTGAAATGAGCACACCTATTATTTTAACAAGAAGGACTAACATACATCATGGTGACACTAGATTACCATCTCCCATGCATTGGGTTGCTTGGATGTGATGAGCCTTAGTTAACCTATAGTTGTAAGGAAAATGAGGGGGATTTTTAGGCTACCATTTGTGGACATGTTGATAATCATCATGGTCAAGATAATTTTCTCCATTACATGCCATGAAACATGATCTCCTCTAGTTACCCCTAGGCATGGGGGGGTAACATATAGCTCCAACATGGGGACATTTTCTCACTGTAGAGCTCATGAGAGCCTCAACATCTCTGGTTTTCCAAGACCTGCAATATTGTTCCTACTTAAAATAACAACACCCTTTAGAAGTATCAGTCAGTGGAGGTGATCCATCAAGATCAGTGATAAATCCAAAATCATGTTGAAAAGAAAAAATTTCACTAAAACTACAAATGATAAAGCAATAATACACAATGATCAAATACAAGTTCCTAAAATGTATGCACTATATACAAATGAAATGCAATATATAAAAGAGGATGCAATACTATACTAGCATGAATGCATGATATGAAAACATATATACAAATGCAATGCAAGATGAAAATGTCCTACCTAACCTACGTGAATCAATGGTATAGCTAAAATGCTAGGTATAATCATATAACCAGTGAAACATGTTGATTTTTGTAGCTTCTGGTAGGTATTCTCACATGACCCTAGGTGTTGGACATGTGGGAATCGTTGTGGGCACCACATCAAACTTTCGGTTTGGTGAAAACCATCTTGTATTTGAGTGGGGGATTCATGGGTTTGATGATGGGATTTTTGGGCTTGTGTTGGGGCTTCACATGTTGATATTATGGTATTTTTGAGAGGTATTAACCTCCATGTGTAGCCCTGGCAAGAATATAATATTTCGAGAAGTAAGAAGAAACCCTAAAGCATTGGAGATAACCCTAGAAGACAAGTTGGCTAAAGAAAATATTTAATATTGAGTTTTTAGCCTCAAAAATGAGAAGTCGGGCCAGACAGCTAAGGAGAAGCAGTATAAATACAGGATTCCAGAGCTTATTTTACACACAGCTCACAACTGCAGAAATGTAAGAGTGCGCACTATAAAAACTGAGTAAGTGTGCAAGTCTGGAGAGTAGTTGCAGCTGCAACTACTGCAACCTGTATTGTCGATTTAGGCTTGGACTTTCTATTGGTTATGGTTGGGACATTCTTCCTTGTGTGCTATATCTGGAGAGAGGTATGCTACATTGATTGGCTATTAGGCCTAGGGTTTTCTTCTGAAACTTTTCTCTGTCAAGGTTAAGGTGCTTGAGGGTGGCTTCGGCCTATGGTTGGGTGACAATATTTCTATGTTGTCTTTGGTTAAACGAGCACACCTATTATTTCTAACAGGTTATGGGCCCACACTATCTTCAGACAATCTAACCGTTGGAAGATAGATTGGGAGGATTTTCTCAGTTACAGTTTGAGTTGCAGTCAAAGTTTTTGCTACAGCAACGAAACCCTAACCCTCTTTTTGAAGCACCTTAAGTGAAGATATTGGCCTAATTTTTGGATATCCTAGTGCACCTTAACCTAATGCACCTCCTGGTACTCTCAGCAAGCTAAGATGTCAAGATTGAGTTTTTGGTAAAAGTCAAAGTTTGACCAAGTCAAAGAAGTCATGACTTACTCTATGAAGTCAGAAAACAAGTTAGAAGGGGCTTACAACTTCAGAGAATGGAAGAAAATGATTGATCTCATCCTTTCCAAGAGTAAAGTGTTGGATATCATGAAAGGAAATATCGTGGAACCACAGTTTGAAGAAGGAAAAGAGAAGGAACCTCAAAACGTTGCAATTATGGAGAAGTTCAATGACAATGACATAAATTCCATGAGTATCATAATGAATTTGTAAAATACCACTTGATACCCTACATCTCTCATCTTGACTCATCTAAGAAGATGTATGATGCCCTAACCAATATCTTCTCAGTCAGAAACATTGGACAAGTCATGAGTCTGAAGAATGAGCTTCATGACATGAAAATGAATGATGATGAAAACATAACATCATACTTTGTGAGAATCTCTCAATTAAGAGATCAACTACAAGCTATTGAAGAAATCATTTCAGAGAAGGAACTAGTAAATATAGTACTCAATGGTCTTCCCAAGACATGGGATGCATTTTCCGCAAGCATGTACACAAGGAAGGAGTATCCCACATTTGAAGAACTTTGGACTTGCTATGCACAAGAAGAATCAAAGATTAACGCAAAAGAGAAATCCCAAAAGAAATATGATGATCAATCTTTCACAACAAAGTTCAAGAATTTCAGGAATAAGAAGAAGTTTGGCTCAAGGAAGAAACCAAATCAAGAAAAGGATATGTCAAAAATACAATGCTTCAACTGTCGAAAATATGGTCATTGTAGGAACCATTGTCTCGAGTTAAAGAAAATGAAGGAAACAAACGAAGCAACAGTTTTCGAAGAAAGGGAACCCTCAAAGAAAGTCAAGCAAGATAAAACCAACTTCTTCTTCTAATACAAGGTAACAATATTCTTCAAAACCCTTGTATATATCATGTTTACATAGTTCCTGCACATATCATGTATATCTATTTCTTAGAAGAAAATATGTTCAAGGGAAACAATGCCTATGGAAGAATAAAAGGATAAGGATTTCTATTACAATGACTACAAGTCAAGCAATACACATGAAAAGATGAAGTATGTTGACAATCTTTGGTAACAATTCCTTTGGATGCTATTGTATAAGTAACAATTTCCAGATAAGCCAAAATCATAATCAAACCTGAAGAGACCCAGAAGAAGTCAACATAGAGGAAATTAGAAAAAGACTCATGTCACCTTGCAGAAGGCAATAAGAATGCAGACGAAAGCATGGACTATATTAGATGGAGGGAGATGATTACAAAATTCCAAAAGAAGAGCATGCATTCATGCATGAAGCAAGTATTAGGAGGGAGCTAATCCTAAATAATATTATCCATTGAGGATTATGAAGTATCTATCCATGTTCCCATTGAAAGTAGCAGCCGTGAAAAACAACATGTGTTCAGTTTGACTTTAGAAGAAGTCTTCTTCGAAAAGAAGCCTTAAAGTATCCTTGGTTGTCCATATACATCCATGATCCTATGATGAAAGGAAAAAGTTGGAATCCTCAGGGCATGGAATCTATAGAAAACTCCATGGACCCAAGAGCTAAAGAGAAACATGAGGAAAAACATGAAGATTCCAAGAGAGAAAGAAAATCCAGAACAACCAGTTATCATACCGAGAATCACAAGACTACTAGCTTGGTTTGAACCCACTAGAATCAATCAAGAAGAAGAAATAGAAGTTATAATGAAGAATAGTATATGTAAGAAATTATGAAAAACGTTTATGAATGGAAGCATTGCGAGATTCAAAACTAGAGGTTCTTCCAGAAGGAGGAGAAGACTATGATAACAACTTGTTCCCATAAACCAAATATACCTCTATCTGATCTATTATATATCTTGCAATATCCATGGATTGAAGTTTACATCAGTTGGTTGTAAAACACTGCTCTCCCAATAGAGCATTTGAGGAAGAAGCTTACATAAAGCAATCTCAAGGTATTGAGGTATACCAAAAAGAGACCCATGTATGCAGATATAAGAAGACCTTGTATGGATTCAAACAACTTGATGCAGAGTATCTCATATACATCAGAAGCATGGTGAAAACTCTCTATGGAAGAGAGAGTGTATCAAAATGGTTACTCAAAAGTATGGGATGATGGATTTCTAATCCATGGAAAACTCTCATAATGACAGAAGAAGTGCTACTTGGATATGTTTCAGTTTGAGCCTTGCCACAATGTCATGAGCTAGAAGGAAACAAAAGTGCATAATTCGACCATGATATATTGTAATGATCAGAGTTGTATGAAGCCTTCAGAGAAAACCAATCTTCCATGACAGATCGAAGTACATTGAGATCAAGCATTACATTCTTCATGATGAATTCCAGAAAACAAAAGTGGTTCTCCAATATATCTCCATAGATGAGTAGATAGCATATATTTTGGTAAAGCCTCTGTCCAATATGAAAAAGTTTGCGTACTTAAGAAACAAGCTGGGGCTCATGAAGACGACTTCCTTATTGAAAAAGTAAGAGATTACTCCCAGGTTGGGAGGGAGCACTAATGTGTTATTGATTTATGGACAATCATTTTTCAGTTCAAAAAATGGACCAGGATGAGAAGTTCCTTTCCAGTTCGGAAAGTGCTTTGAGACTTCTAATGGATAGGCATTTTCCATTTCGGAAAATGGTCCAGATCATACAATCATTTTTTGTAATGAAAATGGTTCGATAGATTGTTGATGTACCATAGACAACGATTCCCCTTATGCCCAGTGTGGTGGAATGGTCTAGGAAAATCATTCTTCTTGGAAGTCACTCTCAGTAGTGGTCAAGTAGAATGGTTTGCCTCACTGGGCAGACATTCTTTCGAATTTCACAGTTATGAGTAGTTTCAAAGAATGGTCCTTTTTGTAGGTTGTTGCAGGACAATAATTTCCTTAGGAAATGGTCCGGACAGTCATTCCCTAGGGCAAACTCATTCTCTCCAGGTTGCACTATGTTTAGTGTCGGAGGAATGGCCCAGTTAGGTGAATGGTCCAGGTTCAACAATCAGGGACATTCATTCCCTAGGGTAGACTCATTCTCTCCAAGTTTCACTATGATTAGTGTCGGAGGAATAGCCTAGTTAGGTGAATGGTCCAGGCTCATAAATCAGGGACAATTATTCTTGTGTTCTTGAGAAGAATAGTCCAGATATCCCATGGTTGATGTTTTACTTTCTGAGGGAAGATGTTCTTCAATATCTCACATATGTGAGTGGAAGAATGGCCCAGATGACTCAATTTATATCATGATATTGATTTTATGAAGGTTGATACAAGATGATATGATTTCTATGGAGAGTGTATGTCTCTGGATAGTAGATGTATGCTACTGTGGTGGATGTGTTCCACTAGTTGTGACTATGTGTCATTGATTAATTAGTCGTGTGCTACTTGGTGTGGTTGTGTACCACTTGATAGTAGTTGTGTACTACGATGGATAGACAGAGTTGTGTTCTATTGAATGGCATTGTTTTGATTGCCTTGTATACTATTAATAGTGTTGAAAATGATTATCAACTAGATGGATGATTAGAGTACTGATGGACAGAAATTCTCCAAATGGAAAATGGTCCAAGAAATTTATTCTTCTAGGACGTATGTTTGGATTAGAAGAATAGTCCTTGTAGCCAATGGTGTGTCTTCCAACATCTGTTGGAATATTTATACTTCTAGGACATATGCCTGGATTAGAAGAATGGTTCTTGTATCACTCTATGGAGTGAATGAATTATTCAACATCATGCCTAATTACTCAAATGGATTATGATTTCGATAAATGATGCAGTTTATGTTATCATATGATATTGATAGTGATGATGGTGCTCATGATCTAATCATGAGATAGCATGTATGCCTATGATGATGCTACCGGTTGAATGGTATGTTTGTGCTCAAGACCATTGATTTCAAATACCTCCCTAGCAAGGAGGGAGTGTTGATATTATGGAAGTTGTGAGAGGTATTAACCTCCACATGTAACCCTGACAAGAACATAATATTTCGAGAAGCAAGAAGAAACCCTAAATCATTGGACATAACCCTAGAATACAAGTCGGCTAAAGGAAATATTTAATATTGAGTTTTTAGCCTCCAAAATGAGAATTCGACCCAGACAGCTAAGGAGAAGCAGTATAAATATATGACGCCAGAGCTCATTTGACACACATAGCTCGCAACTGCATAAATGTAAGAGTGTGCACTGCAAAAACTGAGTAAGTGTGCAAGTCTGGAGAGTAGTTGCAGCTGCAACTAATGCAACCTGTATTCTTGGTTTAGGCTTGGACTTTCTATTGGTTATGGTTTGGACTTTCTGACTTGTGTGCTAGCTCTGGAGAGAGGTATTCTACATTGATTGGCTATTAGGCCTAGGTTTTGCTTCCAAAACTTTTCTCTGTCAAGGTTAAGGTTCTTGGGGGTGGCTTCGGCCTATGGTTGGGTGACAATATTGCTATATTGTCTATGGTTAAATGAGCACACCTATTATTTCTAACATCACACCCACAAGGAAAGCCTAATTTGATGTTGAATTGTGGAGGGGATTCTATGTTGACCACTAAGGATTGTATATAAAGGTCATTGTGACATTACACGTCATGTAGATAGTTTGGTGACTTGATGGAGTTGTCATAAGTGAGTCTGCACTTGTGTCAAGGAGGATTGGTGATCTCAGCAAAGGGGAATTCTATGTGTAACCTTTGACGAGACTAGAATATTTTAGGAAGCAAGAGAAACCTTAAATAGTTGGTTAATAACCCTAGACGACAAGTCGGCTCAAGAGAATAATTTATATAAGTTATTAGCCTCCAAGAGAATAAGTCGGCCCAATTAAGTGACTTGGAGGACTATAAATAGAGGGCGCTTGAGCTCATTTGCACTCACTCACTCTCACAACTGCATAAGGACTAGTGGTGCACATGACTAGAAGAGAGTTGCAGCTACTACACTGGTGACTTGGTCTTTGGTTATGGTTTGGACTTGCTTCTTGGTACGCTAGCTTTGGAGAGAGGTATGCTAACGTGGTTGGCTATTGGTTCTAGTGATTTCTTCTGGAATTATTTTTTTTGTCAAGGTTAAGGTGCTCGAGGGTGACCTTTGTGCCTGTGGTTGGGTGAAAATTTAGTGATATTGTCTATGGTGAAATGAGCACACCTATTATTTTAACAAGAAAGAATAGCATACATCATGGTGACTCTAGCTTACCATCTCCCATGCATTGGGTTGCTTGGATGTGATGAGCCTTAGTTGACCTGTAGTTGTAAGGAAAATGAGGGGGGGGGGTTGGGATGCCATCTATGGACATGTTGATCATCATCATGGTCAGGATCATTGTCTCCATTAAGGGCCATGAGACTTGATCTCCTCTAGTTACCCCTAGGCATGGGGGGGTAACATTTGGCTCCAACATGGGGACTTTTTCTCAATATAGAGTTCATGGGAACCTCATCATATCTGGTTTTCCAAGACCTCCAATCTTTTTCCCACTTCAAACAAAAACACCCTTTAGAAGTATCAGTCGATGGAGGTGATCCATCAAGGTCAGTGATAAATCCAAAATCATGCTGAAAGGAAAAAATTTCACGAAAACTACAAATCATAAAGCAATAATACACTATGATAAAATACAAGTTCCTAACATGTATGCACTATATACAAATGAAATGCAATATATACAATAGGATGCAATACTATACTAGCATGAATGCATGATATGAAAACACATATTAAAATGCAATGCAAGATAAAAATGTCCTACCTAACCTACACTAATCTAAGGTACAACTAAAATGCTAGGTATAAGCATATAAACAGTTAAACTTACTGATTTTTGTAGCTTCAGGCGGGTATTCTCACATGACCCTAGGTGTTGGGCATGTGGGAATCATCGTGGGCACCACATCAAACTTTCAGTTTGGTGAAAACCCCCTTGGATTTGAGTGGGGGATTCATGGGTTTAAAGATGGGCTTTGTGGGCTTGTGTTGGGGATTCACACCCACAAGGAAAGCCTAATTTGACATTGAATTGTGGAGGGGATTCTATGTTAACCCCTAAGGATTTTATATAAATAAGAGAGGTCATTGTGACATTACACATCATGTAGATAGTGTGGTGACATGATGGAATTGGCATAAGTGATTCTGCACTTGTACCAAGGAGGATTGGTGATCTCAATAAAGGGGAATTCTGCAAGGTGGAGAATCTGGCTCTGGAGATAGAAGCAAAGAAGGTTGCACGTGTGGAACAAATTTTTCGTACAATATGTGGTTTATAGGAGGACGAAGCGCGTATATATGTGGGTTGCAGAAGGACGAATCAGGTATAGGGTATACACAGTTTATACGAGAGAAAACAATGTATGTACATAGATTTACAGTAGGGTGAATCGTGTATCTGAGTTTCTTGGTAGGTACATATCTGTATTGGCTAACAGGTAATGTCATCAGGTCGTACAAGTGATCTATAGAAGATTTGTGTGCAGAGGAGATTCCCAGGGATATTAATGAGGTTTGGTTTTCTAATTTGTATGGTTATTGGAGAACAAAGTTGTTCTCATTTTTGGTGAATTTGGAGGACAAGGTTGTCCTCATATTTTGGTGATATTCTATTGGCTGGGAGGGTTGGTTTTTCCCTAGGATTTATGATGTTAACAAGATTGTAGAATTGAAATTGTGTCTCATGTATATTGATGATTCATCTCTAATCTTTGTGTTTCTACTGCATATATTTTCATTCAATAATTTCAATGTAAATTTTTTCAATGATAACAGCTAGTGTTTTATTGTTAGGTCATTAGGAAGCAATTTTTAGATCTGAAATTGGTCACATGGAGTTGCATGTGAAAATTGACATGGTGTTAGAGATTTGGATCTGAAGAGAAGGGGATCATCTAGAGACACATTATTTGGTACAACATTAGAGGAGTGTTGTTCTTGTTCTTGTTCTTGTTCCAGGCAGGTCACATTAGATAGATCTGAGAGAGATAAGGAGATACCTCTGAGAGGGAGCTACAGTTGCAGGTGGAAACATATTAGATGGTCTCTGGTTTGAGACATGGAGCAGACTATCCAAACGAGGAGTTATGGAATATTGCATCTCGGTGGTGTGGTAGGTTGGGAGTTCTAGTGGATTGGGGGAGAGTCTGGATCACAATAGTATGTTGTGTGGCATATTTCCAACCCTGTGGATGGACTTATGGTGGCTTTTCATAGTGAGTTTCGATGGGTGCAGCTCATATTCTTTGGCACATATGAGATAGTTTTGTGTGTATGTTAGGTTGATGAGATAGAGTCTTCATCGAGCCAGAGAGTTGCACAGTGTCGAGGTATGGAAATGTATGAGGTACTTCACCCAGGAGGATGAGGATACTTGCAAAGATGAGCTACAGTGGTCTAGAGTGGACTAGACTGAGTGTCCAACCGCATCTTGGGACTATTCAAATGAGGACACGGGATTAGCAGTAGCATGTGCAGACACAAAGATTTTTTGGTGACTTAGATTATGGACTTGGGTAGAAGTTCATTGGATGGTTGTGACTTGGGGAAGCAGGATTCTTTCCTTGGAGGATTGCATGGTTCTTATACAGTGGGAGCTAGAGGCACATGATTGGGGCACAGGATTTGTTCGTGAACTTCATAGTGTCTGAATTGGGTATGTACGAGGAGCTTGGTAGGAGGACCAGACATGTAGTACAGGGATCTGGAGTAGTGGTATTCCAAATGGAGTTAGGGGGTCTGTTGTGAGTCGAAAATGTGTTATGGGTGCCAGGAGTGTTTTCTCATCCTCATGGATTGAGGAGTAGGACTATGCAATTTTATTTTGATATGGACATGTGTTATTGGATGTTGAGTTGGTATTTATAGGTTTTGGGAACCTTTTGTGCAGGGGATTTGTGCACGAGAGATGTCTATAGGGTTTGAGAGGATATGGATTGATTGTATTCAAAAGGAGACTCGGTTGGTTTACAAGGAGGATACAGAAAGTTTGAGTTTCATGACTATGGTCATTTTGCTTCACAATGTCCACACCGGAGGGGAAGGGGAAGAAGGCAGCAGGAATCAGCAGCAGAGATTGATGAGGTTATAGACAAGTTCCAGAGGGAGATATTATTGGTCTCTGCCCTTTCAGGTATAGTCTCCAGCAAGGGGACTTAGTTGGTGGATAGCGAAGCATTCTTCCATATGACAGGTGTTATATATTTGTTTGACACTTTCACATAGATTGGATCATACTTATGTGTGGATCTTGGCACAGGATTCAAGCATGCAATACAAGGATCTGGTACAGTATCACTCCAATTCGATTCAAGAGAGGTGTTAAGAGTGTCAAATGTGTTATGGGTTCCAAAACTTAAGAGGAGTGTTCTCTCAGTCTTAGATATTGAGAGAAAGGGGTACCACATATTATTTTTAGTTAGATAGGTGTTTTTTATGCCCAGAGGATCTAGATTCAGATCAGTAGTGGTTCCTAGAGTTAGAGAGGGCCAACTTATGTGTGATGTGACCAAAAAGAGTATAGAGATAGATGAGGAGGATCATCTAGCTCAACCAGTGGTGAGGCAGGTGGCCCCACCAGCAACACAGGTACAGAGGGAGTATGTAGCTCCACGAGTGGTGAGGCAGGTGGCCCCACTAGTAGTATCGACTCAGAGGGAGATAGATTTCATAGGGATTCAACTCTCATAATATATTAGGGAGGAGAAGCTTCCCGGAACTTTGTAGAGGATAGTGGACATGGAGCAGGTAGCTCCAAAGGTTGTGTGGACTCATATGGATTCAAGAGAATCATAGGGATTCCAACTTTAGAGAGATTCAAGAGGCTCAGAGGGAGTCAGGAGGCTCAGAGAGAGTTTGACTTGAGAGGGAGTTAGGAGGCTTAGATGGAGAGTAAGTCACTCAATGGGATCCAACCTTAAGGTCCATATGGGAGAGAGGCATATTCCAAGGCTAACATGTAGGTGTCATGGGTTGAGATGGTCAGACATGAGGTTCAGAGGAAGGAGGATTCTAGGAGTAGGATGTCTTCTAGGATGGGATCATGTCAGAAAACATGATTTTATTTAGTGACCAAGGATGCATCCAATCAAGAGGACTGGAGATCAAGATTTGTTTAAGTGACAGAGGGAGCAGTCATTCAAATGGATTGGAGAGAAGTTGTGGTAGAGGATCCAATACATGAGACAGAGCTACTTCATGGTGATGATGGAAGATTTAATGCATCTCTCACTAAGAGGGAGTGTTGATTCTTTGGTAGCATCGGGAGGCATTCCCACTTGTGGAGTGTGGTGAGAATACCTTCCTCGCTAAGAGGGAGTGTTGATTTTTGTAGCTTCAGGAAGGTATTCTCACATGAACCTAGGTGTTGGGAATGTGGGAATTGTCATGGGAACTATATCACACTTTTGGTTTGGTCAAAACCCCCTTGGATTTGAGTGGAGGATTCATGGGTTTGATGATGGGATTTGTGGGCTTGTGTCGGGGCCTCACACCCACAAGGAAAGACTAATTTGATGTTAACTTGTGGAGGGGCTTCTATGTTGACCCGTAAGGATTGTATATAAAGAAAAGAGGTCATTGTGACATTACACATCATGTAAATAGTGTGGTGACATGATGGAGTTGCATAAGTGAGTCTGCACTTGTGCCAAGGAGGATTAGTGATCTCAACAAAGGGTAAGCTTGCAAGGTGGTGAATATGGCCCTGAAGATAGAAGTGAGGAAGGTCCCACATGCAGAGTGAATTTTTCATACAATACATGGTTTGTAGGAGGACGAAGAACGTATATACGTATGTTGTAGAAGGAAAAATCATGTATAGGGTATATGTAGTTTGCAAGAGAGAAAACAATGTATGTACACGGATTACCAATACGGTGAATCGTGTATCTGAGTTTCTGGGACGGTACAAATCTGTATAGGATGACAGGTGACGTTAGCGAGCCATACAGGTGGTCTACAACATATTCATCTGCAGAGGAGATTCTCATGGATATTGCTAAGGTTTGGTTTCCTGATTTGTATGGTTATTGGAGAACAAGGTTGTTCTCAGTTTTGGTGACTTTGGAGGACAAGGTTGTCCTAGAGTTTTGGTGATATAGTATTGGATGGGAGGGTTGTTTTTTCCCTCAGGATTTTTGATGTTAACAAGATTACAAAAATGTAATTGTGTTGCATGTATATTAATGATTCATCTCTGATCTTTGTGTTTATGTTGCATATGTTTTCAGTCAAAATTTTCAATGTAAAGTTGTTCAATAATAATATCTATGGTTTTATTGTTAGATCACTAGGAAGAAATTTCCAGATATGAAATTAGTCACATAGATTTTCATGTGAAAATTGACAAAAACGTCCCAGCATTGTATCAAAATATCTACCCTTGTGCTTAATAATAAACCAAAACAATGACAAGTCAAGCACCAAGAGATCATGAGTTGGAACAAACATTATACCATAACCAATCATAAAATCCAACTCATGGAGGTGGGAGGGAGGGACAAAGTCATGAAAATATGCATCACCACAACCCTGCCCTATCCATCCTAGGACAAGGATGAAAGAATAAAAAAAATGTAGATCCTCATCCTCAACTATCAATACATCACTCAAAGATCGAGAAGGGATGAAAATGAAATTGAGGAACACTCTAAGGTTTCCCGTGGTAGAAGAGAGCACAATATAAGGGATCAAATCAGGCTTAGAGAAAAAAAAATGCTCCCAACCTAAGACTTGTTAGTCTTGTGTGTGAAACCAAAAATCCTCACAACAAACCATAGTTTGAAAACAACTCTTCCCAACAAGGAAATGACTATCAGGAAGAAAACTCCCAATTGCATCTATAGAAAAAAATCAAGGTGAAAAGGGAGAAGGTCGAAAACTCTTTTCACAAAAATATTTCTCTAGGAAAACCATGTCCTTACCCTCATAAAAGTTAGAGCCTAGAAGTGGTTGAAAATATTCTTCGTAGAATAAATCCAAGTGATTGAAAGGAAATGTATCAAACCCTTGAGGATATGACCAGTAATCATCATGAAAATGTTGCAATAAGTCATCCTTGGGTGATCGGGATAAATTTATAACCATGTCATATTCATGTTTCCACCCATATGAGCCTTTATCAATCACACATGGTTGTTCTAAAGGAAATAATTGAAAACAACTTTCAATGTCATAAACATGATCTACATTAAGACCAGAACAAATAGCATCCCATTCATGTCTCCCCACATGTATAAAATCATCAATATTCTCAATCACATCATCACTTTTATTATAACATGAATGTTCTAATGCATCCAAGGGTTCCTCTAGAACTTCTTCACTTTTTGAATCATGAAATAAAGTAACATCGAAAACTTGGAAAGGAGTATAACTCACTGCGTTATTTTCTTCATGCTCAAGAGGAATGGAAGTTTGGATGACTTAATCAAATAGGCGAGCAAATATTGGTGCTTCATCTTCATGAGGAGCCTCTTCATGGATTAAATATTCAACATGGTGTTTTTTATCAAAGTTTTCTTCTTCAACATATTCGCAAGGCAACTCATGTTGCACTTCATGTATTTGTTAATCTTCCTCATGATTCACCCTTTTAAGTTCTCATTCCTTAATCAAATCCCAGTTTCCTTCAATGGAATCATGAGGTGATTCTTGCTCCTCTTCAATGGGTTGGTAATCCTCTTGACAAAATTCTTCCTCGACTTCTTCTCTTGGAGATGTGAAATCCTCTTCGTACAAGGCATTCTCAAGATATGGAGGTTCTTTGCTAATAAATTCTTCATTGTTCGCTTGATTGTCTAGCGGGAGAAATTCATCAAGATTTGTATCTTCTTCTAAATCATCCCATTATTCTTCCTATACGTTATACTCCAATATATTGGAAAAACTCAGAAATATGCTTTAGTGAGCTCTTCCTCTACCAAAATTTCAAAACATTTCCCATACCTCTCCACTATGAGTTCTTGATCATAATGTATTTGTGCCAAAGTCCAACCAAAAGACATAGATATGTGCAATGATCAACCAATTCATTGCAAAAATTCTTATCTTCTCTGACACTTTCCTTCAACCTTTGGGAGAAGTCTTCACATTGTTCTGGTTCTTCACATGTTTATTCATCCTCGACAAGTGGAGAAACTATCAATGTATTGTCTTCATCATGAGGAATGCTCCCAATAGAGTATTCTTCTTGGGAACGATGTGTTTCTTGAAGGTATTCTATAAGATGGTCATGGAAGAAACCTTCTTCCTCAAGGGATGCTATGAGTTCTTGAATAGTGTCCTCATATGTCTAATATTATGGGCTCCCATACTCAAGGAATATACTAATGAGGTCTATGAGAGAATATATGGCTCTCCAATTTGCAACAATATTTGACCCAATCTTGTACGTCAAATGGTAGGGAGACTATAAACCATTTTATATGTACATATTCATGTTCACCCATACCATGAAAGTAGCCTAAGAACTTTGTGACATGAGTAATAACCAACCCTTTGAATTTTGGAAATTTCTCTGACCATCCCTCCTTAAACTTGTTTGGGTATCCAAGGATGATTTCAAAATAAATAGAAGGAAACCAATCATGAAAACACGACATAACTCCCTTACATGGGAAACGTGTTGAAATATTGTAACTGCGAAGAATATTCTAATTATAATTGATTTATTATTATATAGATCGATCCCCTTTTTTGGATTGATCGTGTTGGAGCTTATGTATGACCAAATCCCCTTTTGTGGATTGTCCGAACCCTAATTAAATGGTGCTAATTGAGAAGTCCGCACTCAGGGATAATTAAAGTGGTTTTAGCCACTAGTTGAAGAAGTCAACCCTGCCTAATGAAGAGACACAACCCTAGCACTTCTCAACTGGTATAAATAAGAGAGGATGGTGCCTCATTAGCTCACTCACTCAAGTCACTCATCTAGTGCGCAAGTTTGGAGGTAGTTTTTGCTGGAAGAAAAAAGAGAGAGAGGCGCATTGCTCAGTCTTGGATATTCTCTAGTGTTTTGGTCTCTTGGCATTGTATTGGAAATCTATATTAAGGAAGTTTTTGTTGGGTTTTCTCCCCCATGAGGGTTTCTTAGGATAAAATGTTGTGTACCTTGTGATTGTGTTTCTTTCAGTGATCCTGCTTATGCTATTATTGTCTAGTAAATTGAAAAGAACTTAATAGCAACTTTAAATTTAACATGGTATCATAGCTTGAATGAATAGAGCACCTTTCACTAGGTAACCAAAAACGTCACTATTGTTGTACAAGAAAATTGGGGCTTTTGTTGGAAGGGAATTTCAACCTAAAAACCATCTAGGGAAGTGCACCCTAGCCTAGAGAAATCATTGGCAAATTGAGTGCACCTTTTCAGTGACCAGAGCCTCTGAAAAGTGAAACCCTAGTTTTCACTGGTACCAGAAAACCAAGAAACCATAACCAGTACTAGAAGTACCAATCCAGATCTATGTAGGCTCAATTTCAAGGGGTAAAAATTGGATTTTATGAAAACCGATTTCACCAACCCACTCGCCTCAGCTCAGCACACCTCCTGGTAAGTTCAGATTTAATTTATGAGCACTTTATTTTTTTTCTCATTTTCCCAGCTCCAAGTCAAGATGTCTGCAAACACCAAGCTTGTTGAAAATTTAGAAGGTGTGGAAAAATTCCATGCCTGGAAGTATAGGATTTCACTCATTCTTGAAGAGAATAACCTCACAAAATTCATAAAGGAAAATGTACTGGAACCCGAAGAAGATGCAGCTAAAGCAAAGTACAAGAAGGATATGGTTAGGGCCAAAAGAATCATTGCAGACTCTATTAAATATTAGTTGATCCTTCAAGTGGCCTCTAATAACACTCCAAAATATATGTTTGATTCCCTAACCAAAATGTATGAAGGAAATAACATCAACCGGAATATGAATCTGAGAACCCAACTCAAAAGTACAAGGATACAGAAAGGAGAAATAGTCCATGGCTATTTCTCTAGAATTTCTCAATTCAAGGAACAACTAGAAGCAATTGGAGACAACCTATATTAATATGAACTCATGATGAAAGCTCTTAATGGTCTCATAAGACCTTGGGATTCCTTCATCCAAACCATGTGTGCAATAAAGGAAAAACTTCAATTTGACAGTCTTTGGGAAGAATATGTTCAAGAAGAAGCAAGCGTAGCTAATTGAGAAGAAGTATTATTAATGGATGAAGATCAAGCCCTAGATTCTCATTCTAAAGGAAGAAATAAAATTTCTCACTTCCAGAAGGAGACCCACCTACATAATGAATCTCACTCCCCAAAGAGATTCACCCACTTCTATAAAGAATCTCACCCTCCAAGGAGATTTCAGACATTTCAGAAAGGACAAAGAAGAGTAAAAGATTTATCCTCTTATCAATGTTATCATTGTGATAAGATGGGACATATCGTTAATAATTTTCCAGCCATAAGAGAAGAATACAAGACGAGAAATAAAAACAGGCATCATGCCCATGCAATTGAAGATGATGAGTCACCCATGAAGATGACTAAAGAAGAGATTGAAAACTATGTTTTATTTTCTTCACTCTCATGATTTGTGTCACCTGGAGATGATACTTGGCTCATAGACAGTGGTGCCTCTAATCACATGAAAGGTCAGAGAGACATTCTCTCTAGCCTTACATAAAATAATTTTCTCCAAAAAGTTACACTTGGATATGATTACCAATACCCTATCAAAGGAGTGGGAGAATCCACCTACAAACTTGATTCAGGGACCCCGATGAAGATGAAGGATGTACTATATGTACCAGATTTGACAAATAAATTATTTTCTATCTCAAATTTAGATAATAAAGGATTTAGAGTTGCATTCATAGATGGTGAAGTTCTTATGTGGCCTAAAGGAAAAACCATAGAAGATGCAATTATCATTGGAACAAAAGAAGGTGGTCTATATAAGTTAAAAGGTCACTCAGATGCAGCTTTGAATCACTCCACTGAGATTCCATGTGAACTTTGGCATAGAAGACTAGCTCGCATCAACTACAAAGCCTTACCATATGTGAGAAAGGTAGTTACAGGTCTACCAGAATTCAAGGTTGATCATGAAGGTGTGTAAAAGGGATGTGCACAAGAAAAGAACATAAAGAATCATTTCCCAAAGAGCAACAGTAAAGCAGAAGGAATCTTAGAACTCATCCACTAAAATATATGTGGCCCAATGCCATCAACCTATCTTAGTGGGTATGTATACTATGTGTCATTTATTGATGATTATTCTCACAATACTTGGGTTTACTTATTGAAATCAAAATATGAAGTGTTTAGAAAATTAAAGGAATTCAAAGCCTTGATAGAGAATATCTCTGAAAGAAAAATCAAGATACTTAGGTTAGATAATGGAGGAGAAAACACCTCAAAATAATTTGTAATATTTTGCAGAGATGTCGGGATTAAGAGGGATCTCACCACTCCCTACAATCCTCAACAAAATGGTGTAGCAAAAAGAAAGAATAGAACTATAATGGTAGCAGTGGAGACTATGATCCACGATCAAGATATTCCAATGCACTTATGGGCTTAAGCAGTGAGAACAACAATGTATGTCCAAAACAGACTATGCCATAGTTCACTTGGATTCAAAACCCCTGAAAAAAAATTCTTCAAAAAGAAGCCAAAAGTAAGCCATCTCAAGATATTTGGTTGTCCAATGTTTGTACACATTCCAAAAGAAAGAAGAACCAAGTTGGACACTTTAGGAAAGAAGGGAATATTTGTTGGATACTGTGAGGTATCTAAGGCCTTCATAATTTACATACCAGGTTACCATCATATTGACATCATCAGAGATGTAACCTTTGATGAAGATGCATCACTCAAGAATTCAAGGAGATCCCATATTGAAGAAGTATATGAAGAAGAACCTGTAGCTGCCAAAGTTGCAAGACTAGTGAGTGAAGTTAGAGTTTCCCTTGATGATGTGATTCCAAAAGATCGCGATATAACATAATATCAAGAACCTCTCCAAATGATTATCTCTCACAAGAGAAACCCATATTTGGTAAGGGAACTTTTTCAAGATGGAGAGAAGTATGGTGCCCCATAAGGAACCATGAGACAAATAAAGAAACCTAATCCATTCTCCGGTTATATGGCTTTGATGTGTGATCTCATAGAAAAGGAACCTACTTGCTTTGAAGAAGCCATTCAAAAGAAATAATGGGAAGATTCCATGACAGAAGAATATCAATCCATTATAAAGAATGATGTATGGGAAATAGTTCCCAAACTAAAGGACAAAGATGTGGTATCTTCCAAATGGTTATACAAGATAAAACATGCTACATATGGAATTATTGAAAAACATAAAGCAAGGTTTGTAGCTCGTGGATTTTCTCAAAAGGAAGCATTGATTATGAATAGACGTTTGCTCATGTAGCCAGATACACTTCTATCAGAACCATCATAGCCCTTGTAGCCAAGATGAAGTGGAAGTTACACCAGATGGATATGAAAACATCATTCTTAAATGGTGTTATTGAAGAAGAAGTGTATATAGAACAAACTCAAGGGTTTGGAGTTGAATATAGAAAAAATCATGTCTTCAAGTTGAAGAAGGATCTGTACAGGTTGAAGAAGGCTCTGTACAGGTTGAAGCAAGCTCCTAGTGCTTGGTATGGAAGAATTGACAATTTCCTAAAGAGCTTAGGATTTACCAAGAGTTAAGTTGATTCTAACCTTTACTTCATGGTTATGAATGATGAGCATGTTATATTGTTGTTGTATGTGGATGACTTATTCTTAACTGGAGAAGAAAATCTCATCATTGATTGTAAGAAAAATCTCACTGCAGAATTTGAGATGAAATACCTAGGCCTAATGCATTACTTCTTAGATCTTGAGGTTTGGCAGAGCCCAGAGAAGATCTTCCATAACCAAGGGAAGTATGCAGTTGAAATTCTGAAGAGTTTTGATATGTTTGAATGTAAATCCATGAACACACCCATGGAAACAAAGTTGAAGCTCCTAGTTGATACTTCGACAGAATTGGTTGATGCTACATTGTACAGACGGATCATTGGATCGTTGATGTATCTAACGAATACCAGGCCCGATATATGTTTTTTTATGAACACCTTGAGTCAGTATTTGGTAGATCTCAAACGTGTTCACCTTGTTGCTACAAAACAAGTGATGAGATACCTTAAGGGTATGTTAGACTTCGGTCTCTGTTATACTAGAGATCATGACTTCAGACTGATTGGTTATACTGATTCATATTGGGATGGAAGTGTTTCTAATAGAAACAACACTTCAATATATTGTTTCATTATGGGATCAACCATGACTTCATGGCAGAGCAGGAAGAAATCTAGTATTTCTTTCAGCACGGCAGAAGCGAAATACATTGCACCATGTTCGGCCAGTTCTGAAGCCATACGGTTTCGGAAGTTGTTGACAGGTCTATTTGATTTGTAGATGGAAGCAACCGTGATTATATGTGATAACCAGAGTTTCATAAATATGATAGAGAACCATGTGTTCCATGATAATTCAAAACAAATATAAATCTAGTATCATTACATTCATGATATGTGTTGACGATTAAAATCGCAACGAGGTTTTTTCCCGCAAAGTATTGTTAAAGCCTATTATTATAAGCTAACAATATATATGATACTAGTAGGTGGGAACCCTTTGTATATTGGGAGATCGGATCTGGTTCTTATTTCATTTTTATGTTGCTATTCGACATTGCTTACAGGGTTCTTAATGATTGATTAAATCTTGGTTTTATTGGCGATGGATGAGGCCTATTATGTGTTGGTTCTGATTGTGACAAATGAATGATGGATAAGGCATGTTGTGTGTTGTTTCGATAGATATAGGATCTAATTTCATGTTATGATGGCCTATGTTATCCATTGTTATCCTTGCTATCTGTTCATAGATTCATTACTGTGACACCTGCACAAGAGACATGTTAGTAACAGCATATAAGAAGCAATTGAAAATAAATAAAAGTAATATAAAAAAAATGCAAAAGGAAGAGATTAAACTATGCTCATACTCTAATCTACATGCATTGAAATTAAAATATCGTTGTTAGTCCTAGCTAACAAGTTAATAGATATGCGATTTATTGATTTATATGGAACATAGTTGATATGTGTTATGGTTGGCCATGGTTAAATGTGATATGGGTGGTGCGTTTTACAAGTGATGGGTGTTAAGTTCGATGCATAGATTTATTAAGCAGATTAATGGAAGGTTGGACGGCGTGTACTAAGGAATTGAACGAGTGGGGGTGGAGGTGGCGTGCATTTACTGCATGTCACTCATACTCCTTCCACTATCCATCACCCTAGCTTGGCAATTGTTCAACTGTGATTTGTTGTGGTTAGGCTCCGACTTTCAAGCAGAGGAAGAACTGCTCGGCCAAGCTCACGTTTTTAAGGTTCGCTTGGTTACAGGTATGTCTTTTCTCCATCCATGAATCTGCTCTGGTTATGAAAAATAAATTGGCTCAATGATGTATGGGTATGTGCTTTCCTTAAGTCTGGAAACTGTGTAAATTTGTGATATTTTTTTGGAATGAATGGTTGGAGTGGTTTCATTGCAATAATGTTTGAATTTACAGTTTCATTGATCGCTTTGAATTTAGAATCCATGAAGGCTCTATGTCATACTTATTGGTCTTGGTTGAAGGGTTTCCATTTGGTCCAAATTGGTTGGTTGTCTCCACGCTTTCTTATCACCATACCCAGTCATTTGTTGTTATGGGGTTTGTCGGGTTTGAAACACTGTGTGCCACTGCGTATCGTTCACTTGGGTATGGGTTCGTTCATGTTACTAGTGTTTGTGCAGGGGGTTATGATAGTCGTTATGCCAAAGGGCTTGCTTAAGGTTGATTGCTACTTCTTGGCTCTGTTTTATCTTGTCATTCTTGGGTTGATTGGTAAAACCACAAGGGTTATACCATGTGTGTTCTAAGTGTTGTTACAGGACCGAAGTGAATCCTTTCTCCTCTGTTCATAGTCTCTCCTATCACGTGATTTTTCACCTTGTTTGCGAGTTAGTGGTGGTATACCCTGTGTGTGCATCGTTGGTCTCAGAAGTTCTCACCCGATGGTGGGGGTCAACTCTAGTCTCCCTGTGTTGGTCCACAGGGTGAATCCTTGATTACTCAAAGCTTGGTTTTGATAAAAGGAACCCATTATGTCTTGTTGGATATAGGGTTGATGGTTATGATTTAGTGGTGCATCGTCGATAGTGTTCTATTATTGGCCCATCTTTGTTGATTATCCTGACAATGGTTCTGGTTATTGGTATTTAGTCATTGCAATTGGTTATTATAACAGCCTAATTGATAAGCTCAACATTGTTAATTGGTTTATTGGAGAAATGAGATTGAATACACAGTCATTGTCTTTTACATGGTAATTATTGATTTGTTAACCCGACATTATTTTTAATTGATTAAGTCACAGCAATGTTTTCGCGCATGATGCGTGGGTATGTGTATCCTTCCTACAACATGTTATGTTGAGTTGATGGTTGATGTGACTGTGTGTTTTAAATTGACAATGGAAGCATTGCAATCATGGTAATTATGGCATGGTCATCCACTATATATGTTATGGATATTATTTGATTGCGCCATCAGCCATGGTAACAGGTTCTTAAACAATATGGTTTCGTTGCAAATTTGATCAATTTATGAGATGAGATCGGGCCTACTGTTGCTACCTCGTTATATTGATTGATATCCCAGCATTGTGGTGGATGTTTAGATTCAGAGTAGTTGGACCTATATAGTCACATAAATACTTTGTGTTTTGTCAAATGGTTTGTGTATTCCAAGTAGTATGAGTTAAAATGGTGATTGTTTTCTGTGTGTTTAAATGGCAAGTCGGGATCTTTGCAATTAAAATATTGATGGTTGTATTTGGTTGTCTGTTATGTGCATTGATGAACATCATGCATCGTAGTAGAGATATACATAGGTTTTGTGATAGTATAATCTCATTACAATTTAATTATTAAATGAATTAAGGACATAATCGAGCACGAATTTTGAGTCTGTATTTGATGATTGAAATAATTCGTGGGTAGTGGTTGATGAGTTGATGCTAAATAGAGTGGAAATAAGTGACTGTGTATTCATTTGGGAATTGTTTTAAAATATTAAATGGACAATGAGAAGAAACATAACTCTTATGTAGGTTGTTGTGGAATGCATGTTGTCCTTTTTGGTGACACTGTGTTGAAAATCTGATTACAAACAGTGAACAAGTCAATGCACATAATTAATTGAATTATGCACAGTAGTTTTAATTTGATCACGGTGATTATTTGGTTGGTGTTATTTCCTTTTATGGAATGGTTTTATGGATTACTTAATTAATTTTATGAACAACATTCTCTCTCTTTCCCTACCATTATTTCGCATTTCGCTAATTACAACCCCATTGCCTTCCCACATTCATTTTTCACTCCCTGTTCTAAAATTTAATTACAGTCAAGAAGAATTATGTATTGAAGAAGTTTGAAGTCACGGTTTCTTGGTTGGATCACAGTGATATTTTCTTTGGTTTTCATTACAATTGATTGTTTGTTTTCTTTGAGAAATAACCATGTTTCTTTTCCGCCTCATTTTATCATGTTTCGCTCAATACAAACCCCTCGCATATTTGAGGACATTTTGTTCATCCCCTTCTCATTGACAATAGTTAAACAATTTATATGGATTGGATTGCATGAGTTTGATATGTTGTTGAGCCAAAGTCTATTTCACATTTTTAAGGAGTTGTCATGTATGGTTGTAAAGGAACTATTTTCTAATCAATCATGCATGCAGGAATGAGATTTTTCAACTGAGGTAGCCATGGTAGAGGCAACCGAGGGAGAGGTAATTGGAACAGAGGCCCAAGAAGGTTGGTGGCATAGGGGCAGACCCAAAGCTCAATGCTTTAACAGTGCACCAACAAAACCCTAACTATCGGCCCTTTCGGCAACACCTACGAAGCATATGCAATTTCACTCGAGGTAGAGGCAAGGGAGGGTTGCAGGAATCGAGTGTCTACAACCAAGCTGGGACATAGATATGTGATTACAACACTTAGCAAATTACTTAGAAGATAACATGCATTATTTCACGAGTCTCATTCACATCACATATTAAACCCTTATTACAGATCAGCGTAGTAACAATAAAGATCAAGCACTTTCAATCACTTAGCACATAGCATTAGCTCAAATATAGAATCCATTTATATTTAATACCATTAATCACTAAGAAACAACATCAGATGCATCCATCATACATTATAACAACAGTACTAAGAAAATAAACAACATAATTCACATCGCACAAAGCACATCAAGACGCAGGATATACGTGTCTCACCCCAATGTGGGGCTACATCCACCAACTTCTTCTTCTTCTGTATTAGTCCTCAATCTTCTTACATTCAATCACTCCTGTGAAAAAATCCACAGAGCCAAACTCTACAGAGGACAGGAGATTTGCGCACAGCGCACCAGATCCTCCTTCCCAAAATCAGGTCAAGGCACAGATCCAACTCCTTAGTAGCACAGAGCCTTACTTTACACGGTCTGTTTGCACAAATAAAATTACAACCTCTTACACTAAGCCATCATTACCACTTACAACATATTGTGCACATAGCCAACTAGGCTTCTTACATCGCTTAGCTACTTATTTATACATTTACAAAAAGGCCTAATCATGGTTAAACCCATGGGCCGACATCCCAGAACCCATTACATAAACCCTAGTAAACCCTTTGTTGGGTCCACAAGCCCGCAAAGCAAGTGATATCCTGCGATCTCAGCTCCGCCTGGGCGCTCCATCTTCGACCAGCCTGTCGAAGTCCCAAAATTTTTCAAGCACGGCCAATATTTCCTCAAAACTTGGTCAAGGGCCAACAGGCTCCCAACACTCATCTGTGACTCGTCCTGAGTCACTCATATCTAGGAAACACTCCTTCAAAGGCCTCGAGTTTATCTCAATCTACCTCAACATGTTGCTTTTCCAGAACCTCCTGCTTGACAAACTCCCAAATCAGTTTCTCTGTAACATGCCCTTCCAGGCATTGTTCCACTGTCGTAACCATTTGGTCTAGCTACGAGCTTTGTCCTTCAATCTCTTCAAAAATTGTGCAGGCTTCATCCTGCACCAGCTGTAATCTCTATGTAACTTCCATGACTCTGCTCTGGATGGAAGTAATATGTTATTGGATTGTGCATTGCTCATGTGATCTCTTCATTCGCTCAACCACATTGAGTAGCTTCATCTGCACTTGCACGGTGGATGTCTGATGTTGCACCTCCTAGAGTTTTGCTTCCAGTTTCCTCAGCACCGGATATTCTGCAAGTCGTTCATAGGTTTGTGCACTTCGATCACTCAACTGCTTACATTTTAATGCGAGGACCTTGATCCTTCCCACTACGCTCTTAGCGGCTTCCTCCCTTTGGTCGTGCACTTCCTACGGAGTTTTAGGTACTGCTTGAAGATCCAACTCCATTACCCTTGTTTGAAGTTGTTGGATGGCCTCAGAGAGCCAGACCCACTTTCCTCCGAGGCATTGTCCTCCTCGTCAGTTTCTATGTTCTGTACTTCCTCCTTTTTATTCTTTTTCTTCGCGCTTCTCTGCCCGACATGCTCAACCCGGGTGACCAAGGGGCTTCCAATGATGTCAGGGTCAGAGAGTTCTTCATCATCAACCGGTACAAGGAAATATGTCGGCCATTCTTTGGTGATCTCCTCCATATCTTCATCGGTCAGTTTATAATAGGACTGTAACTCTTCTTTTCTCTCATCCCTACGTGCAGTGATATAAATAAAGTGTCGATCTACGTGGAACTTCTCTAGCGGTCTATACTATTGCAATGTATTCGGTGTCATGTGTGGGATGTCTCAATAGCATGCTTCAGTTGTTGGTAGTAGGCATGGAACACAACGTTCAAATACCACTGCTTCAACATGTCGTTCATATACCATAAGGTGGAGAACCTTGTGGCCAACGAATCTGATGGCTCAACTTCTAGAAATGTCACTCCTTCCGGCATCTACCAAGCGACAAATGTGATCAATACAAGTAACCTGTTGAAATGGAACTCATACCCCTGATCCTGCACTTCGTGGAATTCTTTCTCGATCTAGTTGATGAGGTAACTCACCCAGTTCATTTGCATCCCCTCCACACACATTCCTGTGAGGTCCACTACAAATCCTATGACCTACGTGGGACGGTTATTTCTGATGAGCTTTCCATATATAAGTTGGCAAGCGAGGTGCACTATTCCATCCTGGATAGAGGATACCTTTTATCCTCGCTTTCCCTTTTCTACATTTCCATAATCCTCCTTTATGCATTGTGCCAAGGAGAGATCTGAATTCTTCCATGGGTAGAACTACTGAGGGTCCAGTCCATGCATGCTCAGTCATGTAATCAAATGGATCAGTGTTGGATCCACAGTAACGTGTTTTTCGAGCCATATATATCCACCATGGTAGCATGACAAGAGGATTTTAACGCAAGCATTAACCTCCTCATGTCGGCCAAAGTGAGGGATCTTCATTACGTTCAGGATCTTGGACTGTGCCAACTCCTTAATCCATGGCTGGGAGACTATGCGCGGCTTCTTTCCACTTGTCTTCATCAAATACCTATGGAGCACGAGCATGGCGTAGTTCTTTCTATCGCCGAGATTAAATTCATTCTTCTTCAGAGCTGGTATCTATCCCAACTGGGGTCCAACTACGTGTATCCCCTTTGGGATGTATGTTTTTATCAACGTATAGTTAAAGTCACGTGGGATGTTGTCACGGTTAACCACGCTAGCCAAAGACGGTATATAATCTGGCAAGACCGACGGGATCTACTTCGCATTAGCTAGATCATCGCGATGCTTTCTTTGCTTCTCAGTAGCAGGGTTAGTTCAGCTTGATTATCGTCCAGTCGAAGGGGATTCTTGCAGTCTCCCAGTCGACGACGCCTGTATTCCTATAGAAAACTGTCTATCAGCCATTATCTTCATAAGGATATCCCCAAAAGATATATCTAACGCGTTAGGTTCACCCGACATTCACAATTGTAGAAAAATAGATTGGGAAGGAGAATGGATAAGCAAGGTAATCCAACGGATGGCGAGGTATAGAAATCACAGCGCAATATACAATCGATTCTCTGGTAGCTTAGATAATCACGGGTGGCAAAAAGTGGTCCCGGCATAGTGTCCGACAGGTTAAATAAGAAAGCGTCATAACTAATTCCTCCAATGGGCAGGAATGCATCCATCAATATGAATACATTCGTTATGGTGCGGTCTCTACAGTCCATTTTCTCATGACTGCATTTTCTAGCCATTTCAGGGCGTCATTCTAACGGTCAAGGCACCTCCAATGGTCATATAGCTTCGTCGTGGTGAATTCCCATTCTACATGGTTCTATTATTTCGGCGAGGTTCAAGTTCTGTAGATATGTCTCCTACGAAGTCTTCCTTTTGTTTTATGTAGCTTCCTGCAGCTTAGATTTCTTCTTATTAAGCTTCCTGTTCTTCTTTCCCATGATCTCATCTTCTCTAACAATTTATGGAATCCTCTGCCCATTTGTATTCTTATTCTCTCCTGGTGAAAAGACTTTGCACTGCGGATGCGCTCTTACATATTCTCAGGTTAATGTCCCTTATATTATTATTTCTGGGGTGGCTATACTTATTTCCTTCACTGACAGGTTCTTTAAGCCTTCCTGTGTTCTTTCAACTTCAACAGCTAATTCTCTAGCCCTCTGTTGCTTCGACTTATCCTCTTGTTCTTTTATTAGTCGCTCTATTTTTCTGGTTATGAGGTCCCTTAGTTCTTGATTTTTCTATTATGTAGCTTCCTCCTCTGCTTTCCTTTTGATCTGGTCCTTCTCAATCCAATTATTTCCTAATAGAAGTGGAAAATGGGTGTTGTTCTCAAAAAACTTAATAATTTCAAAGTCCTCTTCTATCGATGTTTCATGAGCAATCATAGGTATATTAGTAACTCTTCCACATAGGGTTATCATATTTCCTTTAAACAATCCTATCCTTCCTAATGAAGGTACCATAGCAGGTTTCCCAAAATTTTCCAAGTGCTTTCTGACATAATATTCACGTGTGTTTCTTCATCCAATACACAATCTATGTCGAGGTCTTCTATTCTTGTAACTATGCATTGTTTTTCTTTCAATATCTCTGACAAATTGACATCCTTGTGGTCATCCATTACTTATTTTAACTGTACTAACATAGTCTGATATTTCTCTTATTCTTTCTCTTTCTGATTCTCTAACATATCCTTAGTCTCTTGACCTTATTTATAGTTTTCTTGTCTCATGTTCATCTTCTCAACTTTAGCAATCATCCTTGGGAAATCCTCAACCTCATGACCAATAAATTTACAATAAAGACAAATAGGACCTATACCAGGGCATTCCTTACCAAGATGTCTCGGTCTTCTGCAATTATAACACAGTGTCAAACCTCTCTTTATTTTAAACGAGCCCCAGCCTTTCATGTACTACGCATTGGGATCATAGTGTTGGACCTACAGTCTGCAAAAATTATTTCTAGGTTCCTGCATCCACTTATTAGTCCAAAAAAATTTCTATGCATAGGAATAACATATCTTTCTCTATCTCTATCAAATCTATTCAGATCAACTCTTTCTTCTAACTGTACCCTAGCTTG